>CM040426.1:38057845-38556016 GCA_022702705.1 Papilionanthe hookeriana x Papilionanthe teres | reverse complement strand
GAGAGGGAAGGAACACGTCTAAATCTCTTCCGAGTATCACCAGACACCCCATAGGAGCCTCCAAGGCTCTTTAAGAGGCCTAATGATCTCAACATCAAACATTCATCGAGCCTTCTATGTAGACCTCTTGTTAAAAGAGGTAGGCTACCTATTAGATTATGGTGATTCACTCTTTGCCAGATAGCATAGTTCTATCTCAGCAGCATGAGTTTCTCATCCAAGACTCAACAATCTACAGTCGAACCGAGACAACAAATCGATTAACTCAAGTCGATCAAATTAAGTTTAGACGATCGAGCAAAGTTTAGACAATCGACGAACCATTAAGGTGGACTAACCAATCACCCCAAATCAATAGAGTCAGTTGAATGTATCTGGCTGACCCAAGCATTACAGGTTCTCGCTGACCAAAAGATAAAGTATCTGAACTATAGGCTCCTTTGTTTTCTCTTTACCCAAAATGTCCTATAACACCCACATAAAAGTGGGGGTACCCATGTAATTTTCCCTCTTTAATCCACCTTGCCAAAAAATTGGGGGTTTATTTATACAGTAAAAGGTTAATCAATGAAATTTAAAGAACCAGATTCTTAATGTGCACTCTTTCTATCTCTTTATATATTTTTCTCTCTTATTTTACACTTGTTCCTTGGATGTGATTCACATGATAGATTTAGATTCAACATCCTGAAAGGTTTGATGAATGTGGATCATGTCACCAATAAGAAGAGGAGCACAAGGAGAAGAAACCCTTGAAGGAGTCACAAAAAGCATGGAGTGTACCAAAACATTTATACAATATCTGATCCAGGAATTGAGAGACTAGATACTAGGTCAAATGGTAGAAATAATTCAAGAAACACTGGCTCGGGGAGGGACGCAGAACCTTCAAGATGAAGCCCCCTTAGAGAAGAACCCTCGAGGAGAAGAACTAACACCTAATGTTTGGAGAGCACAATTGTCTAAGGAAAGAACTGAGACAATTATGGTTCTGTGATGATGGATAGATAGAGTTTCAGGTGCATGGAGGCCCCCTGCCAGCCGGAGAATGCATTCTCCTGGCAGATCTCAATCGCTGATCCCCTCAAGAAGTTCAAAGTTTTGTCGCTCGACTGCTTCAAAGGTCAGGCTGATCTGACCGATCATATCGCCTCCTTCGAGTCAATTGTTTGCCTACTGAGGATCACCGACACTATGAAGTTTCGTCTGTTCTGTAACACGCTGAGGGAATCAGCCCTCGAGTGGTTTAATGGATTACCCATTGGGGTACTCACCTATTTTACCAAATTTAAGAGGTTGTTTATGGCATAGTTTTCAAGCACCCAAAAGTCGAAGAAGAGCTCGCAAGCCCTGTGGCAGGCTAGACAAGGGCAGCGTGAGAACCTGTGCATATTTCAAAAGGAGATGCTAGAAGTGTGGGATTTGAAACCCGTGGTAACACATGCCATCTTATTCCAAGGTTTGAGGGGGGAGCAATTTCGATATGCTCTGGGCCTGCATCAACCAAAGACCTTGGTTGAGTTGTTAGAGATGGTCAACAACCACATCACAACTGAATAATATGTCAACTATCTCACCTAGCACAAAGCTGAATCGTTTGACCTTCGATTGCTGAAGATGTCCCAGTAAAATAACAAGTGGAGAATGAAGGACAACTAACGTCCTCCCATCTGTCCCAATCACAAAGACAGACGACCACCTCTTGATTACAGGGGGACTGATAAGAATCACAGCTTGTTGGCTAGACGAGGTATGCTGACTACGGACCATCTCACTATCATAATCGGCTAGCAGATGACCATGATGCACCAATGCTACACCACTAAGAGTATTGATCGTGAAGTTAATGGATGTCATCCAAAATAAAGAGTACTTCAAGAAGGAACCCCCAATGAGAGCCAGAGAATTTTCCTGATACCCCAAGAATTACTACACCTAACATCGAGACCATGGTCATGATATAGAGGATTGCAGATACCTTTGAAGCCTGGTCGAGGAACTAATAAGAGCTTGAAAGCTTAAGGAGTTTGTGGCCCCTAGAGTGGAGGTTTGTGTCAGCAAATTTTAGAGGGGTCAGAGAACCCTCCAGACAAGCCAACTAGAAGTGGCTTTAAATAAGGGAACCTTGCGTAGTTGCTTTCGCTCTAAAACACAGTCGCCATCCATCAATAAATTCATCGATATAGGCTCGCCACAGAAGAGGAATCCCTACAATGACATAGTTTTCGTAATGAAGATAATCAACAATTATCAGAAGGATAGTATCCTTATCGAATGAGTAGTTTTGTGAATATTTTGTTAAAGTTTTTGTTTGACAATTTGAACCTCAAGACCAACCAATTTGTGGCACCAATTAGTCTTCTTTATCGATTTTTTGGCCAAAGGAAGGAGGCACTAGGAGTAATGGCGTTGTCAGTCGCCTGAGGAGAAGGCAATTAGCAATTCACTTATATGAAAGATTTTTGTTGTGGTGGAATCCCCTCAGACCTACAACACGAGATCTTCAGTTGCCTCTGTTGAATGACTACAAGGCCATGGTTTATACATACTACATTGCAATGAAGACGATGGAAAAATGATCACACTTCGGGGGAATTTGGAGCATTCTAGAACTTGCTACCTCCAGGTATTCAACAGCATGGAGCAGGGGTTTCTCTACATCTAAAACAGATGCAAAGGGGGTCTCGAGACCAGTGAGACCATCCTTGAAGTACCTGCAACTAGCAGTGAAAGTAGTAATTTTTTTCCTAATAAGTGAAAGTTTTGTTGTAGGAGTGAAGGATGAGCTAGTTTTAACTCTTAGAAGGCACCTAGATGTCCTTGCTTGGTCAGTAATGGAAATGTCGTAAATCTCAATCGACTTCACCTACCATTAGTTGAATGTGAATCCAGTGGCTCGACCGATGAGGCAAAAGATAAATTCCTCAACAATGATATCGGCAAAGGTAATTCTAGAAGCTGTTTATAAGCTCAAAGAAGTAGGCTACATCTGAGAAGTTCAAAATCCATTGTGGGTCCCTATTGTGTTGATGGTTCAAAAGGTGAATGATAAATGAAGGATATGTGTGGACTTTACTAACTTGAACTCCGCCTACCCAAATGATAGTTACATACTACTAAGGAGTGATGCACTGGAGGACTTAGTGATCGACGACATTGTGATGAGCATCTTGGATGCATTCTCAGGTTACCATCGGATCAAGATGCACCTGTATGATGAGGAAAAAATGACTTTTATTACTAGTGAGGGTGTGTATTGTTACACTATAATGTTCTTTGGGCTCAAAATACTAGGGTAATGTACCAACTTCTCAGGAATGTAATATTTTCTAATCAAAGGGTAAAAATGTTGAGGTGTATGTAGGTGATGTGTTAGCTAAAATTCGGACAACTGGATAATATATAAATGACTTCAAAAAAAAAAAAAAAACTTTCAAAACCCTTAGAAATATAACATGAGACTCAACCTGCTAAAATGCAGCTCTGAGGCCTTAACAAACACATTCCTTGGGTTCCTTTTAACCCCTAAATATATAAAGACAAACCATGTGAAAGTATAAGATTACTAGATATGCCTTTCCGCTGAAACACAAAGGAAGTGCACAAGTTGTCCAGTCAAATTGTAGGAATCAGTCACTTTATCTTAAAATTAAGAGACAAGTGCATGACAATTTTCAAAACCCTCAGGAAGGCCAATAACTTTGAGTGGATGATCAACAATGAGCAGGTGTTTCAAAGTTTAAAGAATTCCTTAGCATCACCACTGCAAAGCTCAAATCTGAACGAAGAATTCTCGCTGTACTTGGGAGAGGCAGTTGAGGTTGTCAGCTCGGTGCTAGTCCAAGAAGAACTGGGAAAGTATTTCCTTGTTTACTACACCGGGCGGGTTCTCCAACGCACTGAAATTAGATATCTAATCATGGAGAAACTAAGCTTTGCCTTGATTGTCTTAACACAACGGATCTGATAGTAATTTCTGATGCATCTGATTTGGTTCATCACTGGCCATCCCCTTAAGTCCTTATCCACTCAACCGGAACACACTAGTCAACTCGTTATAGTGGCAGTGGAGATCAGTTAGTTTGACATTACCTAAATGCCCAGGATGGAAATAAAAGCTCAACCAATGACGGACTTTCTGCAGATTTTTTTGAACAATAAGAATCAGTCGAAGGAACAACTATCGAAAACTAGTCTTGGATCATGTACACTGATAATGCTTCCAACCAGACTAGAGTAGAGTTTCCACTCACCTTGAGTTTTCCAAATGGAGGGCACATTTATCACTTCGTAGCAATGGAGTTTGAGGTGACAAAAAATCTGGTGGAGTATGAGGCTCTGATAGTCGGCATACAACTAGCTTATGAGATGGGCACCAGACATCTACTGGTGAAGTTGGAGTCACAGTTGGTGGTGAACAAAATAAACAGAGAGTTTGAGACTAGTGATAAAATGATGGTCAAAAACCTTGGTAAAGTAAAGATGAAGATCTACATGCTTTCCAATTTCAAAATTGAGCTTGCTGGAAGGGAGGAGAATCAGGTGGTTGACTTCTTATCAAGATGCACCCACTAGGGGGGAGGGAAATCCATAGTAGTTAGCTAGAACAACAATCAAAGAACCAAGGTAATGGAATATATGATGAAAAGATGAAGGGCTAGAGGGATACATACACCCAATATTTAAGATCAGAGAAATTGCTGAAGAATTCACCATTCCACGGAGGTTCAAGTGTAAAGTTGCGCATTATCTGATGATCAAAGGAAAACTTTTCTGGAAGTCTGTGACTTATTTGTACTTACGATGTGTAGGAGAAAGCAAAATGGAGAATATTCTCTGGAAAGTATACTTTGAGAAGTGCGTGAGTCATTCTAGGGGAAAAAATGTTGGCACATTGAATTTAATGGCAAGGATGCTTATGGCTGAAGTTACTGAAGAATGCAGAAGATTTTTCTAAAAGGTGCAAGTAATGCCAAAAGTATGCCCCACTATAGCATCAGCTTACCCACCAGCTTTGACATCCCCACTTCAACATCCAAAGGATGATGCAAATTTCTCATAGTCACCATCGATTATTCTTTAATGCCTAAATCATTGCAAAAGTCATCCAAAACTTCATTTAGATAGATCTGATCTGTAAATATGGTTTGTCACTCATCATCATCACCAGAAAGGAAACAAATTTTACCAGCAAATGAGTAAATATTTTGTCAGAGCCAGGGGGTAAGTCTGAAGTTTGTCTCGGTACAACACACGTGATTGAACAGCAAGGCAGAGCTTGTTAACAATATAATTTTGAACTTGCTAAGAAAGATGATTGAAGGAGCTAAGAGGAACTAGACGACATCCTTTTGTTGGCCCTCCGGGCAATCCAACCGGGCAAAATCCTTACATGTTATCACATGGAATGGAAGCAAAACTACTGGTCGAGTATAACCTTCATAGCCAAACGATCATCATAGCTTCAGCTTTGATGAAGAGAATATGTTTGACTAGTAAAAGGTGAATGATGATGAAGTAATGCCCGTGCTCAACCTGGCATAAAAAAATCGAACTAATTCAGCCCTTCATCAAGAAGAGTCCTAGAGGAGAACTGCTTGATACAACAACAAACATGTCTGATAAAAGACTTTTGTTCCAGGAGATATTGTGTTAAAAAAAAACCAATCTTGCGGCTTAAGAACAGGCAATTATCAAGTAAAACTAGACGTTCATCGACCCATACATTATCAATCAAAAAGTCTTCCCTAGAGCTTACAAGCTGAAGACCTACAAAGGACTTGCTCGAAAGTGGAGTGAGGATGATCTAAAAAAAAATTTCTTAGGAATTCATTGCATCACCACAAAAAATGATAAATGCAATTTCATTCTAATGAGTTTACTTTTTTTCTTTCTTTGAAAATTGTTGAAAATGTGAATGGACTAATTAGGTGTGTAACCCTTGGTTTGAATAACACTAAGGGAACTCGCAAAGTTCGCACGAAAAAATGTTTAGCCAATGCTCACACGAACAAATGCTTAGCCAACATGGGAAACTCAAGTCTGAGCAATGAAGCCAACAATGATGCATAGATGTTCGATCAGTAAAACATAAAATAAAATAGCCTGCAACATTCATGTATCATCAGCCCATCTCCAAACTTACCTGGGTATACCACTGGAGGTGGTTGCCTACCGAGTAGCGACAAGCTTCGCAAATGTTTCTGAGCAAATCACCACAAAGTTGAGTCTTGGCTGTTACCTCTGCGAAAGCAACGACAAGATCTACTTAAAAAACTTAGCATAGGGGGTAATCTACTCAGGATAGAGATTTGACAAAGAGACTGAGACTTGGCGAGTGTAAGATGCGGGCCTAGCATCTACGCTAAAAGTTGATAACGACGCAAGCTGTCTTAGTGAAAAACTTATAAAACGACAAGCTCCCTGTTTAGTAGCAACAAGCTCCGCCAAGGTTATCAAAAAAATCAGTCCAAAGAAGACCACAATGATTAGTTCGTTTAAGTAAAAAATCTGACAAGCAAATGAGATAGGGTTGAATAAGACTCCAGTTAGGTAGAAAATAACTCAAAACTGACTGAAAAGTCTCCTAAAGTTCTAGTAATTCATAAGTTGTAAAAAATAAAGAAAGGTAAAAGCAAAAAGTGGTAAAAGAAAAAATTGGTTAAAAGCTGCATTTCATTATGTTTAAATCAGTCAGTTACAAAAATTCTTTTTTCACAAAATCTATACATTCTTAATTGTGAAAGAAATTAATAAAAAACTTCGTACAAGAAATGAGATCGGTTATATCATTCACTGAATATGCCTAAGTTTGCCACTTCGTCATCTCCTAACTTAATGCTTGCCCCCCATAGTGCTAAAGGAGCTAAGATCTTGGTGAATTCATCAAAATCTAAGTATTTCATATGCAGAGTCAGATGTGATTGGTCTGACATTGGATATAATCCTCAGTCGTCTTCATAGTGGCAGTCTTCTTTAGCAGTAGTTTGTTTTCCTCCTTGGCCATGAAGAACAACCCAGTCGTAACTTTTCACTCCTCAGCAGAAGCCTCTTAGGTCTCTGCCACATTAGATTGTTCCTCAGCAGCAGCTGCCAAAGCCTCTGCCACATTTTCTCACTCCACAATTGCCTTCAGTCGGTCCTTGAGAATCCTAACCTTCTTTTCCACCATTTGCTTGACCCATTTGGCATCGAGGCAGCGGGTGGTCAAATGATGTGTAGAGGTTAGGCCCAGCAGCTGGTAACGACTGACATAATGATAGAGATCAAGAGGGTTGCACTCATCCAATCTCTCTTAAAGAAATCTTAAATGAGAGAACATCCACGATAGTTGAGCCATATTTGCTGATGCTCGGGTACCAGTTCCTCTGTAGGTCGATCAGGGCAAAGTGAACACCTTCGACTGATCATTTCGTATTGGGTTCCCTATCGCAACAAGGTCGATGAAGCTGGTGAGAGGATCCTGTCCTGGGGTTACTGGTTCCCGATCTGGCCGACCATTCAAATGTCCTTCTGCATCGTTTTTTAAGAATCTGAGTGTTCGATCGCCCTTATCCTCGAGAGCCCTCTAAAAACCTAGTGCAATGGAGGCTGGTTATTGTTCAATCATAATGAGTTCTCCAGTGGAAACCCATTAAATATTTACAGCAGTTCCAGAAACTGAATGAATGTAATCTTAACCTGAAAGATCTGCGTCTGGACGGGTGACTGCCTCCACTCATCGCTCGCCTTCGTTATGAATTTCGGTCGGGCCGTCCTTTTTTGCAACTTCTTCTCCATAGGTTGAGAGAGTCTCTCACGACGCCTCCTTTTCTCTGTTTCATCTGAGACAGCCTAGAATTCTGCCCATCCGGGTTGAGGACCTTGTACGAAACCACCCTTCGAGGATTGCTCCACAGGCAAAGGTTATTGTGGGGGTACAGTGAAATTATTAGGAAGTTATTTCTCAATAACCTCATTGTAACACAGAAGGTTAATAGGGGTTACAGTGAGGTTATTGAAAAATAACCTCAACTTCACTGTATCCTCCCAATAAACTCACTGTAACCTCATTGTAACCTATTACATATGTAATTCTGTTTACACATTACGTACGTAATTTTTTTCCCGATCGTTAAAGATAAGGATAATATCTGGGGAAGCATTGACTTTGACGTCTTGTCGGCACCCCAGTCGGCTAGACTTGGACCCCTCGGTCCTTGGTCAAACCAACAACAACCGATGCTTCCAATCCTTTATTTTGTTTTCTAGGATGGTTTTATGGAACCTTTGAGTTGAGCCTACGATCACGTACCTGTCTGTCTCAACCTAAGAGGATAACATTTAAGAGAAAAGCTCTTAGGACCATGGGACTTTCATCCTCCGACAGTAAATAACATATGACAATATCGTTGCAGTCAAATTTAGCTCTCTAGGCGTGGATCACACTATAATGATTTAGGATGCAAAGTGATACTCAGAGCTCCTATTAGGACTAGTCTTGAAAGAAGTCCAAGTCATTTCTAAAATCGTCTATCACTCGGCTATCCAGACCAATGACGCGTAAACAAATATTGACTAAAAAAAAACACAGCCTTCCTTAAGTGAGGCAGCTTCGGTAGTAGATAAGTTAGACTGTTCGATTGCTTAAAAAGTTTTGAACCGCTTTGCGAGTATTTCTTCACCATAAAAACAAAGGGAAAAAGATCTAGCAAAGAAGAAGACTGAAAGAAAGAAAGAAAAGGAATCTAATGCATTGAAATATCGAACTATAAATTCTTATATATAGGATCCAGTGAATATTTAAACACCACGAAAAAATCACGCATCAAATTTAAAAAGCCAAATTGCATCAACACAGAAATCAAGAAAAAATTGAAGGTAAAAATTAATAAAAAGTATATTTTTTTTATTCAGATAAAAAACATTTTACAAGCGGGATCCTCAGTCGCCTTGACTAAGACACACTCCCGCTGAACCAACTTCTCATATAACACATGCCCTTTGAACATAAACTTATCTACACTATCAGATTGGCTTGGACCTGCATGACTAAACAAGTCAATCCAATGCCAGCTAGCTCCACCTGAAGAGCAATTAATTCCACCGAGTGTTCAAGCCTCATGGTCATTGGCTCCTCCGTAGCGTATTCACCTCCACATTAGATTGTGGGCCGTTGGTCCCTCTTTTGGGACTCACTTGAGGGTCGATTAGGATGTCAACCTCCTCCTCCTTATTCAGTGCTCGGGTCGAGGTCCCCTTAGCTGCTCTAAAAGCGGGAACTCGGGCGACACCTAATAGTGGCGAGTCAACACATAGGACTGCATCACCTGCATCAACAAATGAGTGTTAGTAAAAAATAAAAGCTTATAATCACAACATATCATCATCAAAACCCATGGCTTGATATAACTTGGACCACTGAAACAAGGGATAATGATGCCGACTTTTTTATATACTTAAGTAAGATTTTAAATATTTATAATAATTGTTGTAAAGGTCACAATTTTAAACGCAAGATATACGTATCGTTTCAAGTAATACGAGGCTTTATTAGAGTCTCGGTTAGCGATACGCAAGGGAAGATTTTGAGAAAATTAAGAAATATTTTAGATTTTTCAAATTAAAAGTAATTATTATTTTTATTTCTTTTTAAAATTCAGATTTTAAATTAAAATTTTTACTAAATGAAAATAAGCAGTAATTAAATAAAGATTAATGTAAGTATAAATAAAACAACTTTCACCTTTTTCAACTAATCCAAGATTTTACAGAATAATTATCATTTGTGGAGAACTTAGATTATGATATTGTGCCAAATAGAAGCATTCCTATTCTTTACCCTTTAGTCCAGGTGTAAAGAACATTGGTAATCTATAGATCGGTTCGGGATGTTTTATTAGTAGAGTGGGTTAATCTGAGGCTCACACTACTTAGATGTCGAAGGGTGGCTATGATCGGCCCTACCAGTGACCCGTTCTCTTTCTATAGATCAAATTATTAGAATTTAGTATGTCACTCTAAAAACTAATTAATTCTACGCCCAATAAATAATATCTTCCTATTTATTTGCACTTCACCTTGAATAAGCCGCATAAAACCTTCGACTACCCAAGGATTCATGTGATATCTACTAGTTAAGAACTCATATTCGGATATGTCTCAAAATTCTTCAACATGTTTTAAATATTTAAATGGCTAGTTTAAAAAGTAAATTAAGATCAGGTATGAATATCATCACAATTTTTATAAATATTTTAAGTTAAATTCTCCAAAAAAATTCAATTATCTTATTATCTTTTCATAGTTGAAAGGAGAAAGAAAACTAACTACTCAGAACACATTGAATTCACACAACAAAACATATTTATAAAACTTTGAAACAAGTTACAAATACTTATCTGGAATGTTCATTCAAGTGATCCGCTGACTCCTACTAACTCCAATGCAAGGTACAAGACTTCAACAACAACAATACTTTAAAACTCACTCTTAACACTCAAAATAAACTCACTAAATATTAAAGAAAGTGGCTCCCTAAAAGTGTAAGAATTCTAAAAGGGGGACTAAAGAATGCATGGAGGCTATATGGTACTAGAATGGACTTTAGGGTGGCCAGGGTGCACTTTTCTTTGTAGATTTGACTCCTATTTATAGATCTTCGAATTTGATCAGGGGTTGCTTAAAGCACCTCTTCAAAATTCGTCCAAATACAATGTATCTTCTAGAAGGTAACTATCGCGCTTAGGCGCCGGAGTCCGTGACCAGGTCTTCGCACCTCTTCACTTTGGATCGCACATCTTCGCGATTAAAACCGTTTTCCTGTGTCCAGATGCATTGTATCACATGTCCTATGTATTAGGACTAACTTCCAGTCTTCTAGAAGGTCTAATAACCGCTTAACACCGTCAAAATAACTGCCTAAAGTCATCAAAAATCTTGTCTGCGTCTGTATCGAGCTGGCGCTTAGGCGCCGGATTCTGGCGCCTAGGCGCCAGACCTATAATTTCGATATCTTTGCTCTTTAAGCTCCATTTTTACTCATTTTTCCTTTTTGAACTCTTTTTTATCACCTTCATCCAAAAACATAAAAATATATTTCATTAAAGCATAATATCCTTAAGAATTGAATCATAAATGAGACATAAAAATAGGTATTTTTCAAGTGGATCAGACAACTCTCACAAGATATTGGTGGGGCACTTGCGATCGCTCACCGAGGTCTTATCCTAGAACAAGTTCCTGATCTTGCAGAGCACCCACCATTTTGTTCCCAAAGCCTAGTTTTAGAATCAGAGCCCTCTAATCCTTATGCAGCGAGGCTTTGACTGTTCAATAGGTAGGCTGGATAGCTTTATGACTGTTTGCTACAACAGGTGCAAGAGTCAACGCCGTAGTAGATGGCCTCCTTCCTTTTGTCAGAGAATGGTCACTTAATCAAAGGATGCAACCTCATCCCATCTACTTCTTCTTTTAATCAAGTTTCTTAACTCACTTCATTATTTTGGGTTGATCGCTTCTGTCAGTCTCTTTGTTATTATGTGTTTCTTCACACCTTTAGGCTAGCTCCCATCAATCAGTTTGTTTATTTTGGTATTCTTGCCCTCAGGACGACTACCTCAATCCAGCTATTTCTTCCTCTCAAGCTCCTTCTCCTGGGGAGGAGGGAGGGGGGGGGTACGCAATGCAACATCACCAAAGGCTTTTCATAGTATTTCCTCAGTAATATGATGCTCAAGGTCTTCTTACCGCTTCTTTACATGGAGATCCTTCAAAAAACTAACTAAACAATGCACTCTCAAATGATAAGGATAATGAAAGCGCCAATTGTTACCCATTTATAGAAAGTCATGGACATGAAAATCTAGGGAATTCAATTATTAAAGTAATGGCTACAAAAATAAATGAATCTAAATTTTACATTAATTATCTTCTTTTATCGCAGTGCGCCTTTTAAGAAGAAAGAGAATCAGAGAATTAAATATGTGCCTTAGAAATGCATTTGCATGAATCTTGAAGAAATTCAATGTACTACAAAACAAAAGTATGGTCAGGGATGGCCCATCAGAAGTAGCAGATATCACATCGGTAGAAGAACAATGGGTCTGGCTAACCAAGTACATCCCCCTCAGAAAAGGATTGGGGTTGACCAAACAAAGGTCATCTGAGTTAAAGATCTTGACCTATCTAACCAATGAAAGGAATTACTCTAACTCTTGTTTGAGTATCATCATATGACCCTAGAAGTCTCTAAGACTCTTTATGAGGCCCAAGGATCTCATAACCAAACGTTCATTGAGCCTTCCAGATGAAACACTTGTCAAAAATGATAAGCTACATATCATATTACGTTGATTCACCCTCTAGCTGGTCGCAAAGTCCTTCCTCGACAGCATGAGTTTCCCATCAAAGGCTTTGCAGTTGACAATCAGATTAAGATGACCGACTAACTGACTCAAAATGATCAAATAAAGTCCAAACAATTGAGTGAAGTCTAGATGACTGATGAACTGCTAGGGTTGACCAATCACCCCAACTTAGCAGTCTGTTGAGTGTTTATAGCTAACTCAAGGAATACAAGACCTTGCCGACCAAAAGATGAGGTAGCCAAACTATAGGCTTATTTATTTTCTATATAACTAAAATATCCTATAGCACTAATATAGAAGCGGTACCCATATAATTTTCCACTTTAACCCCCTTGCTAATAAATAAGGTTGTTATTTCAATATTGAAGGGTTAATCAGTGACCTTTAAAGAACCAAATTATTACTCTACACACACACACACACACTCTTTCTCTCTTCTATTTTATGCTCTATTCAATGGGTGTGATTCACGGGACGGGTTTAGATTCAATAGAGTTGTAAAAATTTGAACTTTTAATGTTCTATGATGGTTTTTGTCATTAATTATATTTCATTATGATTAAACATCTTTAAGATCCAATATTTCAATTATCCTCTCTCGTGAATTTCACCGCCTCATGATCATGTAGGTCTTGAATTTTTTTGTTTCCCTTTACTTTTTTGCTCACTTCTAAACTGAATCCCTGTCAACCACCTTGCTTCCCTGACTACATAAATCACTTTCTTTCTTTCCTTTCTCTTTGAGCATCTTCGTGATCAGCACGACAATGGTGATATGTTCTCACAAATTTCCCAATCAAGCTTCTCGTGTTTTACTGCTTTCCCATTTCGAAGATCCTTGCAACTTTCCTATTACTCCTTTGCTACCACAACCTTGTTGCAACTATATAAGGGAATTGAAGCCTTTAACATCCCAAAACTCATGTTTAAAGCCAACTCTTCTCCCTCTTACATTCAATATGCCTTTCTGATCAAGCCTCACTTTTTTTGAAATTGAGTAAGCTCCTCATTACCTTCTACTCCTATTTCTTTTTACCATGTTGGTATCCAATTAGAAATCAATTACATTAATTATTTCTAATATTGCTTGGTAATCTCACTAGATTCTAATAAGGTTAACTTCAGACCAATCCCTACAACATTGTATGTTAATAACAATAGTAATCATAATATTATACTTATTTATAATGGATTTGTATCTAAGGTTAGATAACTAAAATTTATAATGGATTTGTATACTTATTTATAACAGATATATATATATATATATATATATATATATATATATATATACATATATATACAGATATATATATACATATACATATATAGAGATGTATATACATATAATAATGTAGAGATGCATATACATATACATATTTATATATGTATATACACATACATATGTATATATGTATCTATAATATACATATGTATATATATGTATATACACATACATATGTATATATACGTATATACACATACATATGTATATATGTATATACGGATACATATGTATATATGTATATACGGATACATATATATATATATATATATATATATATGTATATGTATATATATATACATGTATATGTATATATATATACATGTATATGTATATATATATATGCATATACGGATACATATGTACATGTATATACGGATACATATGTATGTATATGTATATACAGATACATATGTACATCTATATACAGATACATATGTATATGTATATACATATACATACATATGTATGTATATGTTATGTATATGTATGTATATGTATATACATATACATAACATATACATATATGTATGTATATGTATATGTATATGTATATGTATGTATATGTATATACATATACATAACATATACATATGCGATGTCGTCGTCGTCGTTCCCGTTAGGCTCTGCTAGGGTTTCGCTGCATGGAGAACCCTAGCGACCGCGCCACTCCTCTGGATCGCGTCTCCTCCGGCTCGTCTTCGTCGCTCTCCTTCGTGCGCAGCGTCGCGCATCAAGTTGAGCTCCGTGCATCATCTAGAGCTCGCGTCCGGGTCGCTGCTCACCGTGCGCTGGTCTCCTCGCGCAAGGCGTGCGTCGGTCTCTTCGCACACCGACGTCGTCTCCTCGTCTCTCCTGCTTCGGGTCAAGTGCGTCGGTTTGGCCGAGTCTTTCCTCAGTCGCAACAGCTTGCCGCGTCTCCTCCGCGGGCTTGCTGAGGGCTGCGACACTTCTACAGCAGCGGTTCGACTGTTTCTACAGAGCCTTTTTGTTCGAAAGAAACAGGACATGGGGCCTATTCTCGGTTCTGAGTCGCCTTCATGGCAGCTAAGTCTACATTTGCGGGAGTGGTAGGCAGGAACAACACCTCCCACAAAAAAGTTCCTGATCATCTTTTCTTTCCACAATCCTTTCACGATGCGGCGGCAGGTAAAATAGAGCAACATTTTATTAGGCCGTTAGGTGTAAAGGATGGGAAGCCTGCTGTTATCTTCACTACCCAGGAAATGAAGGTTCTCTCTGAGGATGTGAAGTTCACGCTAATTGGGAAATTTCAATTTGGTCATCCCAAGATGGATTTGGTTAGAAAGTTCTTGGTTAGAAAGTTCTTTGAGGATCTGAAGTTCATTGGAGGATGAAGATTGAGAGTTTTAGATGACAGACATCTACTTATTAGAATACAAAAGGAAGAAGATTATGCTAGAATCTTTGCCCAACAATCTGTTCTGGTTGCTGGTACCTATATGAAGATTATCAAATGGACTCCTGATTTTGACCCATCTAAGGAACCTCTTGTCGTTCCTATGTGGTTCAAGCTTCCGAGACTCCCCTTTCATTTGTACCAACGAAAAGCTTTATATAACATCAGTCAAGCTCTTGGTACTCCTCTCAGAGTTGATTCACCCACTTATGATATGGTCTCGCCTGATGGTGCCAGGGTTCAGGTGGAGAGGGATTTTACCCTCCCAGATGTGGATCAAATTTGGATCACGGATGGTGCAGATGGGTTTTGGCAGGAGGTGGTGGTAGAGGATAGACCTCTTTTTTGCCAGCATTGCAAAATGTTCGGGCATATTAGGGACACTTGCTACAGGCTGCATCCCCCCTCAAGGAAAAGGGCTTCTGGGCCTTCTTTAGCTGCTGTTGAGATTCTTCAACAAAGTACTGATGCTACCCTGGTTCAAAAGGGGAACATGGTACAATCTGAGGCTGACAAGGCTGTCGGGGAGACTCCCCAGCATCCTGCACAGATTGCCACCCCGGTGATTAGCACCGTGGTTGCTGAACAAGCTGGAATGGTGACCCTTTCTCTTGTGGTGCAAGCAGCCCAGGTGGCTACCATAGCTGTCAATTCTGACAGATACACCAAAAAATTTAGCAGCAAAAGAAGAAACCTCCAACTTACTGCTACACCCACCGGTAAGTTTCAGCAGAATCTGACAACAGAAGAGGAAGAAGCTGAAGAAGAAGAAGTAGAAGAAGATGAAGAAGAAGAAGATGAAGAGGATTGGCAGGTTTACACTTCTCGACGGAAGAAGAAGCCTGGAGATACTCTACTTGTTGATGATACCTTGATCACTCATGGCAATGGAGCAGCAATTAAGAGCTTACTCTATGGATCTCCTAGAAACAGAGCGAGAGCAGCGCGATCTCGTTCTTAGACATGGTTATTGTAATTTATGTTCTGACCTTTCACTCTATTTTGTTAGCGTTGTATCGTAGGGGTTGGGCTTCATGTTTTGGGCCCCTCCACAAGCTCATGTAACCGTTTTTTATTTCAATAAAATTGGCCCTTGGGGCTTTTCAAAAAAAAAAAAAAATACATAACATATACATACATATGTATGTATATGTATATGTATATGTATATACGTATGTATGTTAATCACAGAAAAATACATTAAGAAATTCATATCTATTTTTGATGAAATTACACTTTAAAGAAAGGTATTTTCTTTATTTTATTACAGGAATGAAGATTTATAAGTGATGGAAGCAAAGAACATGAAATGGAGCTAATTTGAATCAAAAAGGAGGAAATTCATGCAAATTGAACTAAGTCGCCGACGACGAGATCGAGGCCGCCGACGGCGAGATCGTGAGGAGAATTTCTAAAGAAATTATAACTACCTCGCCGACAGCGAGCCCGAGCCCGCCGACAGCGAGATCGCGCGGTTTGAAGACCTTCTAGAAGCCCGCTGACGGCGAGGTCGTTTCCCGCCGACGGCGAGACAGTTCAAAATACAAATACTTTGAATCTGGACACTTTTTGAAGAGGTGTTTAAGCACCCCTTGGACCTTTGCTTACATCTATAAATAGAGGCTGAATTCTAGTGTCTAGGTGTGTCTCTTGAGTCTTCGAGTGTCATACATTTTAGAGAGTCCGAGTCTAATTTTGAATGCGTTGTTAGTCATTAGTGAGTTTCTTTTGTTTATTTGAGTGCTTATTTAGAAGTTTGTTGTACTAGAAGGAAAAGTCAAAGGAACTTAATGAGTACGCTTAGGAGGAAATTAAGATAAGTATCTTTGTTTATTGTTGTTAACTTTAAATGAAATCCATGCTTTGTTTTATTCCCATGCATTCTGAGTAGTTTTCTTAGTCTTTCTCCTTGTTTATGAAAATTATGCGGATTGATGAAATTAAATAGAAACACCTAATATAAATAAATTGTGATAATTTTTACTTAAAACTTAATTTACTTTCAATCTGACTAATTGAGTTGTTAAAATATGTTGAATTATCAACTATAGTAAAAATTACATCCAATATTCAGGGAAGTCAAAAGCCTTGGAAGGCGGGTGCAAATAAATAGGGAAATATTAATTATCGGACGTAGAATTGGACATTTTAGTGTGACAGACTAAAATATTCAATTCGATCCTATTGTTTGAGAGCTGAAGTGTAGATGTTAGCCCTCAGGTGAGGGGAACGTGGGAGCTCTGAAGTGGCAGCCGGTATCCTCCCAGCCTAGCCGCAGATTCAGTAATCAAACATAGGATTAGTCAATGTTCTTTGCACTGGACCAAAGGGTAAAGAATAGGAATGCTCCTATTTGTCACAATACAATTTAAGAATTCTATTTAAATTCATCATTCACTTAATTTTATAAAAACAAGGAGAAGGATACTTTTTCTGAATTATTTAAATCAACTTATTTCAAGCATTAGTTTACTTTAGTTTGCTATAGTTACTTTGAATTTCCGTTTATTATATTCGTAAGTAATTCTTTTAAATTTAGCTGATAACAAATCTGTTAAAAACTTCCCTGTGGGATCGATAACCAGGACTCCACTAGAGCCCTGTATTACTTGATACAATACGTATACTTGCGTAGAATCCACATTATACATTAAATCATATATCTATTTTTAAAGCGGGTTCAAGTTTTTGGTGCTGTTTCTATAAACATAAATTGCAAACATATTAAAAGTGGGTCAAGTTTTTGGCGCCGTTGTCGAGGAAGTAAAAAAATTATTTACTAAAGTAACGGACTATTTTATTTTATAAAATTGTATGCGAAAATTTGGAAACGAAAATTTAATACCTTACAATTCAGAATTAGAGCGTACAATTAAAATAATTAGAAAACAAAAAAAAGAAATTATAGATTTAACACAAATGGCAAATATTCCTGAAAATGAAAATATCAATCAACCAAGACCATTACGAGATTATGCCAACCCTACATTAGATGAAATTCATTTAACTATTCAAAACCCTGATGTAGTCGCTAATTCATTCGAACTTAAACCCGCAATTATTCAAATGGTACAAAATAATCAATTTAGTGGTTCACCCATCGAAGATCCTAATTTACATCTTGCTAGTTTTTTAGAACTATATGCTACTTTCAAATATGAAGGAGTATCTAACGATGCTTATTAAACTTAGACTTTTTCCTTTTTCTTTAAGGGATAAGGCTAAAATGTGGTTAAATTCTTTAAGACTTTGGATCTATTAAAACTTGGGAAAAATTATCACAAAAATTTCTATCCAAATATTTTCCACCATCTAAAACTGCTAAGCTTAGGAATGATATAACTTCTTTTAGTCAGTTTGATGGAGAGTCAATATACGAATCTTGTGAGAGATTTAAAGAACTTCTTAGGAAATGCCCACATCATGCGTTACCGTATCGGTTAATTATCCAAACTTTCTATAATGGATTAGTAGGATCTTTAAGATCAATCATCGATGCTTCGTCTTGGAGGATCATTAATGTCAAAACCATTTGATGAAGCCTATGCACTAATCGAAGAAATGACAACCAATAATTTTCAATGGCCTGCTGATAGAATGAATCCGAAAAAAATAGCTAGTATTCATGAAAATGATGCAATATCTATGTTAGCTTCACAAATTGCTGCTGTATCTAAAAAATTAGATCATTTTGGAATGAATTACTCTCCAACTATATCGAAGAAAATTCATCCGAACAACTTATAGAATCCCAATCTCGATATGAAACGATTAATGCGATTAACAACGGACCCAATAATCCTTATGCAAATTATTATAATCCCGGATGGAAAAATCATCCTAATTTTAATTGGAATAATAATACAACTAATCAACCATGGATGAATAATATGACACAACAATTAGGAAATCCATCTAATCAAGGAAATCCTAATTATAAATCTAATTATCCACTCGGATTTAATAACCCACAATTTAAAGATAAGAAATTATCTATAGAAGAATTAATATTAAATATGGGTCAACATTTACAAAATCAAGGAAATCAATTACAAATACAAGGAAACCAATTACAAAATCAAGGAACAGCTATCAAAAATATTGAAACTTAACTTGGACATATCGCTACTGCACTTAATAATAGAATACCTGGAACATTTCCTAGTAATGTAGAAATAAATCCCAAAGACAAGGGAAATGAACAATTTAAAGCGATACAATTACGAAGTGGAAAAGAATTAGAACCTCGAATTCAGAAAGAACTTGAAAGTCAAAAAGTGGAAGTGGAAATTGAAAAGGAAAAGAATCAACAAGATCCAAATTTAGAAAATCCTTTAATACCTATGAAAATTTCTGTTGAAAAACCTTCACCACCATTTCCTCAACGACTAATTCAACATAAAAAAGACAAACAATTTGCTAATTTCCTTGAAATTTTGAAGAAATTAACGATAAATATTCCTTTCGTAGAAGCTTTAGAACAGATGCCAAACTATGTAAAATTCATGAAAAATATTCTAAATAAAAAAAGAAAATTTACCGATAATGAAATGGTCGCACTTAGTGAAGAGTGTAGTGCTTATTATTCGAAAAAACTTCCTGAAAAATTAAAATATCCTGGTAGTTTCACTATACCCTGCGCTATTGGAGAAAAATTCTATGGAAAAGCTTTGTGTGACTTAGGAGCAAGCATCAATCTAATGCCTCTATCAATTTTTAAGAGATTAAGATTGGGAGAAATTTCACCTACTTCAATAACTCTTCAGTTAGCTGATCGTTCTGTTACATATCCTAAGGGAGTTATTGAAGATGTATTAGTAAAAGTGGACAAATTTATCTTCCCTGTAGATTTTATTGTTCTAGATATGGAAGAAGATAAAGAAATTTCTATCATTTTAGGAAGACCATTTTTAGCCACTGGAAAAGCTATGATTGATGTTCAGAAAGGAGAATTAACTATGAGAGCAAATGACCAAAAAGTAACTTTTAATATTGCTAAATCAATGAAATATCCTGCGCTAGAAAAAGATGATGAGTGTTTTCGAATGGAAGTACTCGATCATTTACAAAAAGAACATTTTAAAGAATATTATGAAGAAAAATTAGAAAAAGAAAATATTGAATTAATTGAAAAATCTGAGATAAATGAAGAATTAGATTATATTCAAGAGAAATTTGAATTTTTGGATAACACAGAAAATACCAAAAAAATTATAGTTCCATCAATTATTAAACCTCCTGAACTTGAGTTAAAAATGTTACCTAATCATTTAAAGTATGCTTACTTAGGTAATTCTTCAACTCTACCAGTTATTATTTCATCTGAATTAAATGAATCTCAAGAACAAAAACTTTTAGATACATTAAAAAAATATAAGAAAATTTTTGGTTGGACTTTAGCAGATATTAAAGGAATTAGTCCTTCAATTTGTATGCACAGAATTATTTTAGATAATGAACATAAACATAAAGCAGATCCACAAAGGAGATTAAATCTAATAATAAAAGAAGTAGTCAAGAAAGAAATTTTAAAATGGTTAGATAATTGTATTATATATCCTATTTCTGACAGTGCTTGGGTAAGCCCAATTCACTGTGTACCTAACAAAGGAGGGGTGACTGTTAAAGCTAATGAAAATAATGATCTTATCCCTATAAGACAAGTTACTAGATGGCGAATATGTATTGATTATAGAAAATTAAACACAGCCACAAGAAAAGATCACTTCCCTTTACCATTTCTAGACTCGGATGTTAGATAGATTAACTCGGACATAAGTATTTTTGTTTCTTAGATGGATATACCGGTTATCATCAAATACAAATTGCTCCCGAGGATCAAGATAAAACTACATTTACTAGTCCTTATGGAACTTTTGCTTTTCGAAGAATGCCTTTTGGATTATGTAATGCACCTCGCAACATTCCAAAGATGTATGATGTCTATATTTAGTAAATTAATTGATAATGGAATAAAAGTATTTATGGATGATTTCTCCGTATTTGGAACAACATTTGACACATGCTTAAATCATCTTGAAAAAGTATTTGAAGTATGTGAGAAAACTAATTTAGTTCTTAATTGGGAGAAATGTCAATTTATGGTTACGAGCGGCATTGTATTAGGGCATAAAATTTCGGAAAAAGGCATGGAAGTAGACCCCGCAAAAATTCAAGTTATAGCTAAATTACCACCTCCAACTACGGTGAAAGGGGTAAGAAGTTTTCTTGGACATGCTGGATTCTACGGGCGTTATATTAAAGATTTTTCAAAAATTACTAAACCTCTATGGCAACTTCGAAAAGGACAAGAAATTTGAATTTACAACCGAATGCCTCGAATGCTTTCGAATTATTAAAAGATAAATTAATTACAAGACCTATAATAGTTTCACCTAATTGGGAGAAACCATTCGAGCTTATGTGTGATGCTAGTGATTATGCTATAGGAGCAGCTTCTTGGCAAAGATATGATAAGATTTTCAAAGTTATATATTATGCTTAGTAAAACTCTAAATGATGCTCGAAATAAATTATACGAGTTACTCGAAAGAGAATTATTAGCAGTTGTATACGCTTTTAATAAATTTCAGCATTATCTAATAGGAACTAAATGTATTGTACATATTGATCATTCTGCTATAAAATATTTAATGCAAAAGAAAGATTCTAAACCAAGATTAATCAGATGGATATTATTAATGCAAGAATTTGATTTTGAGATCATTAACAAAAAAGGAACTCGATAATCAAATTGCGGATCATTTATCAAGATTAGAAAATAATGAATTATCCGATACCGATAATGAAATTTTAGCATGCTTTCCCGATGAACAACTTTATAATATTAATGAATTGAAAATACCTTGGTATGCTGATATAGTAAATTATATTGTAAGTGACATTTTACCACCTATGTTAACTTTGCAACAACAGAAAAAATTCATTCACGATAGTAAAATATACTTTTGGGATGAACCATACTTATATAAGCAATGTAAGGATCTAATTATTAGAAGATGCGTGCCTTATGAAGAAACTGAACCAATTATTCAAAAATGTCATGACTCTGATTTTGGAGGACATTTTGGAACAGATAAAACTGCATATAAAATTCTAAAATCTGGATTCTACTGGCCTACTCTATTTAGAGATGTATATAGATATATAAAAACCTGCGATAAATGCCAAAGAGTAGGAAACATATGAAGGAAAAATGAAATGCCTCTGAATTTTATATTAGAAGTTGAACTTTTTGATGTTTGGGGATTAGATTTCATGGGACCTTTTATTCCTTCATTTGAAAACTCATATATATTAGTAGCTGTTGATTATGTTTCCAAATGGATTGAAGCACAAGCTTTACCTAGGTGTGATGCTAAAAGAGTTTCAAAATTTTTAATAAAAAATATTTTTACTAGATTTGGAATGTCGAGAGTGATTATCACTGACGGAGGAACTCATTTTAGAAACAAATATATTCACAAACTAGTAGAAAAATATAATATTATGCATAAGATATCAACTGCTTATCATCCACAAACTAGTGGATTAGCTGAAGTTTCTAATCGAGAGATTAAGCGTATATTAGAAAAGTCTGTAAATCCTAATAGATCAGACTGGTCTATAAGACTAGACACTGCATTATGGGCATACAGGACTGCTTATAAAACTCCGATTGGAATGACTCCTTACAGGCTTATATATGGAAAAACTTGCCACTTACCAGTTGAATTAGAACATAAAGCATATTGGGCGATTAAAGAATTTAATTATAATATGAAAGAAGCTGGTGAGAAGAGATTGTTGCAATTAAATGAATTGGAAGAATTAAGAAACGAATCATATGATAATGATAGGATTTATAAAGAAAGGATGAAATTATGGCATGATCGGAAGATTAATCAGAGAAATTTTGAACCAGGACAAGAAGTTTTGCTATATAATACTAGATTGAAATTATTTCCTGGGAAATTGAAATCTCGATGGTTAGAACCTTTCACCATAACTTAAATATTTTCATATGGAACTATAGAAATTGAAGATCCAAAAACAAGACATAGATTTAAAGTAAATGGACATAGATTAAAAACATATTTCGAAGATAGAAGACCAAATTTTAAAGAGGTTTTAATGATTAGTCAACCTGAACACTAACTAAATTAGGTTGGGCTGACGACGTTAAACCAAGCGCTTTATGGGAGGCAACCCATAGTAGTCTTTTATTTTAAATATCTACAAATTAGTGAGTTTATATTATTAAAACAAATCTTACTACTCAAAGTTTTTATTAGAATCATCACAAAATTGAACCTATTTGATGAGATCAGAAAATATTCGGACCATAGCGAAATTGGGTGATTTTTATGAATCTCGCCCGAGCCCGCTGACAGCGAGATCGTGCGCCATTACTTCAGTCAGTTTTATAACTAAGTTGCCGATGGCGAGGAACTTCCCGCCGACGGCGAGGCAGTTGAAAATTTGGTTTCTTAAAGATTTTTTGTGCGGTTTTTGACGGATCTAAGCCATTCCTTCGTAAGAAATTATTCCAAATCCGATTTTACACCATTTTCTTCCTTAGGAACGACTAGAGACCAATCCTTTCCATCCAAAATGGCCACCAAATTCTTAGAAACCACAAAAATTGAAGTTTTCAACCGAAGAAAATTCGTCAGTTCGGAGGCGCAGTGAATCTTCAACAAAGGCTTGATGAAGAAAAGACTTATTAAAGAAAAAGGATTTGTCAACAGAGGAGTAGAGAATTCTACTACAAAAATCGAAGAAATGATCGCACAGCGGCATTGGGAGGTATTTTGTTATACGACATCCGCTGTAGTTATACCAGTAGTTAAAGAGTTTTACTCTAATTTACATGCGATCAACAATGAAAATGTGTACGTCAGAGGAAGATGGGTAACATTTACTCCTTCAAGGGTAAATGAATTGTTTTCTATAGAGAATACCTCTGTTTGTCATTATTCCAACTTTGTGCCTTCAAGATACAATATGAACGAAATCTATAGATACCTGACCGACGAACCGGATGATTGGGAGTTACGAGAAGACGGGTATGTCAGTTTTTCTGCATCACTTCTTAACCCTGTCTCAAAGCACTGGCATTTCTTTATATCATCAAAATTATTACCTACAATGAGAGTAAATAAAGTTTCAAAGGAATGCGTTATTTTAAACTATTGTATTCAAATTGGATTACCTATCGATGTTGGATCAATAATAGTAAAGTCTGCGTTGGGATTAATTGTGCATGGGTCAGTGCATGGACTTGGACACCCATCTACTATATTTACTTTATGCAGTCAGTACCAAGTTTCTTATGAGGCTTGGGAAAAAGTACTTTTACCATGGAAACCACTGGATCCTACTGATATGTTTCCCACTTTGGATAACAATGATGAGATTACCATTATTTCGACGAGCATCACGTAACAATCCTTTAGCAAGGCCCTTTACCGATAAGACTAATTTTATTCGAAGAAGATTAAAGGATTGGAGAAAGAATTGCAAAATGTGATGAATTCCATCGACAATATCTCCGATATGTTTGATCATATTGATTGGAGAATGAAGGAGCACTTTGATCATACCTGGACATCCGGAGGCCAGCTTTATTCATCTACTAAGACGAAAGGATGGATTAATGAAGAATCTACTCGTAGAATTCCTTTCGAGCCTTTCTACAATTTATTTGTGCACTCGCGTCGCATCGGAAATATCGTAGAAGATGTTAGTTCGTACAATCGAAGAGTAGGAAAGATTTCTATATTTATGTTATATTTGTATATATATATGTGTTGATTTGGAGTTAGATTTTTTTATGAGTCGAAATTTGATTTGATCATCTCAGATTTGATGAGATTTTATGTAAATTGTTATGTCTCAGCATTTAGAGTGTTGTGGTGTGGATTGCGATGTTGAGTATTATGGATTTGAACATTTAAGTTAAGTATGTGCTAAGTTGTTAGTGTGAAATTTGTAAGTCTCATGGATTTCATATATAAAGTTATATTATTTGTGTTGTGTGACTTTTTGTGAGTATAAGTATCTAATCTTCATATTATTATTAAATTAAGTGATCGGAAGATTGATTAAGGGCAATTCGAGGTTGAAAATGATTGACGAATTTCAAAAATTTAAAATTTTTGGGATCTCGCCGATGGCGAGAATTATCTCGCTTACAGCGAGAAAACCCGCTAACAGCGAAACCGAGCTCGCCGACGGTGAATTTTTCCTGAAACGTCTGCCTTATGAAATTAATTAGCTCGCCGACGGCGAGAAAAATCTCGCTGACAGCGAGATCGCGAAAAGACCTATATTTGACCGGTCAACCGACACTATTCATCATCCCTTTCCTCAAATTTTCGAAAAACCGACCTAGTGGCTCGAGAGATCTTAGATTCGAGGCGATTTCAACACTTTTTGACACCGGATTTCATCTTCCCTTGGTAAGAGCTTCACTCCTATGCAAAAAGTTTTGATTTTCACCATGGATTTCTTCTACATTGGAGAATTTTGAAAAAAATTCGAAATGTGGAGAAAATACTTGGAAGAATTTCATAAAATTGATTTAAATGGATTTTAGTTGTTGTAGGAAGCCTTCTTAGTAATATTTTGGAGTTTAGTTAAGATTTTTGCAAATTTCACAGATCGAGAAATGGCTCCACGACAAAAGCGAATAATAGATTATGACGAAACCCGATTCATTAATGCAAGAGCACAAACTCGATATTTTCAAAACATACAAGCAAGAAAATGCATTCAAGATCGAGTTTTCAAGAATCCGGGAGGAGAAGTTGAGCGAATCATTCAGGAGCGAGGATGGGAAAATTTCTGTTTCGTGACCAACAGAGCAGCTGTAGAAGTAGTAAAGGAATTTTATGCAAATTTAACACAGGCTGAAGATGCACCGGTTAAGGTTAGAGGATTTTTTGTAGATTTCAACGCTGCTAGAATAAACGCTTATTATGATGTACGAGAAACCTATACCAGCGAGTATGAAACTTTTGGAACTATGGAAGGACCACTAGAAGTGGTGATCGACTTTCTCACTGATGGGAAAGGAGTCTGGAAGATAAAGCAGCGGGAACGGGTAAACTTCCCTCTTTCTATGCTAAATGCAACATCTAAAGCTCGACATTATTTTATTTGTTCTACTTTGTTACCTACCTACCACCATATTTGTTACCGACCTCCGTATTCCTAACCTAAGAAAGACACGTTTTTAACGTTGGTCATAAAAACATATTAGCCACCGCGAAATGAAAGTGGAGGAGGACTAGGACATCCCGGTCTTATCTACGCACTTCGCTAATTATCTCTGGGTAGAGGCAAGAGATGACAGGAATGCGATCGAACTCATGAAACCCCTTACTCGTGCTAATATAAAGAAATACGAATCCCACTAAGGATGGAGATCTCGGGATGCTGGATTATGTACCTTCTTCAAGCAGAGATATACCCTCTACTAGTTATGATCCACCCCCGCATGCTCCTACCCTTCAAGATCCGATGAACGAATTAACCCCGAGTAGAAAGAGTTTTGAGTTATTTGGAGAAAATATGGAAAGAAGATTCGTTATTGATGTACCTGTATGATCTGAGGCTCGGAAAGAAGACACGATTATGATAAATAATATCTCTAGCGACATTCGTAGCACGAAATCGCATACTAAGAAGCCGAACGTCGACATGAGCTGACGCATGCCGTCTTCCCGAGTGCCTCATGGTTCATAGTATTTCGCCGTTTCACTTTCAAATTTCGGGAGATCGTGCAGATGACATACTGGGATTTTGGCGTGCAGATTTATTTTGAGCCATTGTTTTGGCTTGTTATTAGATTACGATATTTCTCGTGGATACTTTTATTATTTTCGATGTGATTATTTCGTACTTTTTAGAGACTATGGATGTTGGTATGTTTCGCTATGTTATGATGTTAGATTTTTTGTGTGTTAAATTAGTTTGTAAATTTATATATATATATATAGATGTTAGCTAGTTTTTATAAGTTATGAATTTTAATATCAGTTAGATTATTTTAATATGTTTTAAAATAGATTAGTTAATTGTATGTGTTGTATCAGATTAAGGTTTCAATTGTTATGTTCGATACTTATTTTAAAATTTTATCCCCGTACTTTCTTTTAAATATTATATGCAAGAATACTAACAAGATGGGTGCTCAAAGAATGAAAAGCTCTAAAAATTTCAAAGAAAAGAAATACCTAAAGCCCAAAGGTATGATGAATTTGACATAAACTTTCCTTTTTCACTATGTAGTATAGATAGAAAATTTAAGTTCGGGGAAGGTAAAAATACAAATTTAATTATTAAAATTGTTCTTAATTTCTATTTTCAAAAATTATTATTAAATGATTTTCTATGCGTAGTTTTTCAATTCAATAAACATTAGTTACTTTATTTAATTATTATATAAAGTTAAAGAAAATATTTCTAGTAATTCAATTACCTAATGGAATAAGATATTCGTTAAAAGAAATAAGAATATACAAACTATTTAAAGTAAGGGAAACTATATTTTAAAAATTTAAAAATTCTTAAGTATTTAAGTGAAAAAGAAAGGATAAACTCAATGAAGTAAAGGCTATGAAATATATATAAGCAAAGAAATATTTTAAGTTTTAAATTTAGAAGTGAAATTGAAGTTCAAAATTATTATGTGCTATTGTATACAAGAATCCTCATCATTAAAAAGAGAAAGAAAAAAAGGATTGAAAATCAATCCAAAAGAAAAGAAAAGAAATGAAAAGAAAAATATGATGTGAGAAGCTCGAGGAGATGCCTTATCAAAAATCGGGTTTTTAATGGATCTAAACCTAAAGGGTAAAACTTAATATATTTCTAAACTTATATTTATGGATTAGTATTTTACTAAATAGTGTTTTCGAACTTCTTATCATCTAAATATCATAAGAAATTTACTATTTTAAATATACTATTCCTAAAATAAATGTTAGAAATCTTAGATTGGAGCACTAAATAATCTTATATCTATAAAGATTTAAATACTCGTAAATATTTATATTTAACTTTATTATAATGTTATTTAAATTTAATTCATATTATCCGAGTTGAAAAATTCTATTATAGAAATCATTATTTTTATTAAGATAAAATTACTTCGAGGACAAGTAATAATTAAGTTTCGAAATTTGACTGCTGCAAATACATTAAGAAATTCATATCTATTTATGAAATCGTACTTTAAAGAAAAGCGTATTTTCTTTATTTTATCGTTAACGAAGATTATGTTGATGGAAGCAAAAAGCATGTGAAATGGAGCGAATTGGATCAAAAAGTGATAAATTACGCAAATCAACTAAGTCGCCGACGCGCGAGACGGGTGCCGCCGACGGCGAGATCGCGAGGAGAATTTCGGGTGAATTATAACTGGCCGACAATGCAGCCCGAGCCCGCCGCCGAGATCGCGCGGCTCAAGACCTTCTAGAAGCCCCGCCGACGGCGAGGTCGTTTTCCACCGACGGCGAGAGCGCTCAAAATACAAATACTTTAAA
Organism: Papilionanthe hookeriana x Papilionanthe teres; assembly: GCA_022702705.1. Taxonomy (NCBI): domain Eukaryota; kingdom Viridiplantae; phylum Streptophyta; class Magnoliopsida; order Asparagales; family Orchidaceae; genus Papilionanthe; species Papilionanthe hookeriana x Papilionanthe teres. The sequence continues at coordinate 38,527,411 of CM040426.1, read as the reverse complement.
CTCGACACTTTTCGAAGAGGTGTTTAAGCACCCTCGACTCACATCTATAACAGAGGCCGAATTCGGTGTCTGTGTGTGTCTATTTTAGAGAGTCCGAGTCTATTTTGAGTCCGTTGTTAGTCATTAGTGAGTTTTCTTTACTATTCGAGTGCTATTTCGAAGCTCACGTAATTGCATTTAAAATTCAAAGGAACCTCTCATGGAGTCTACTTTGGGAGGAAATTAAGATATGATTCGTTTATCATTGTTAACTTTAAATGAATTCATGCTTGCTTTATTCTTACGCATTCGAGTTTTCTACTTTTCCTTCGTTATGAAAATTACGTTGACGATTTAAATTAAATAAGTACCTAATATATTAAATAAATCAGATAATTTTTTACTTAAAACTTAATTTACTTTCAATCCTTACCAATCGAGTCATAAAATACGTCGAATTATCAACTATAAAAAAGAAAATTACATCCAATATCTGTGAAGTCAAAAGCCTTGGCTATGTGCAAGCCGTATGTGAAATATTAATTACCTGACGTAGAATCGGACATTTTAGTGTGACAGACTAAAAATATTCAATTCAAATCTCTATCGTTTCGAGAGTCAGTTTACGCAATGCGTGAGTGTAACGTGAGCTCCGGCTCAGCTACATCCTCCCGCCTACCGCATTAAGTAATCAAACATGTGATTAGTCAATGCCTTGCACCGGGACTAAAGGGTAAAGAATAGAACGTCCTATTTGTCACAACACAATTTAAGAATTCTATTTAAATTCATCATTCACTTAATTTTCTAAAACAAGGAGACATACTTTTTCCCGAATTATTTAAATCAACTTATTTCAAGCATTAGTTTACTTTAGTTCGCTATGCTTACTTTTAATTTTCGTTTACTATATTAGTAAGTAATTCCTTTTAAATTTAGCCGATAACAAATCAAGTAAAAACTCGTGCATCGATAACCAGACTCACTGTGAGCCCTCAGACATTTTGACACGATACGTATACTGCGCAGAATCCACATTATACATTAAATCATATATCTATATTTAAATGAGATCAAGTTTTCATGTCATTGCTATAAACATAAATCGCAAACTTATTAAAAGTGGGTCAATCGGGGAATTCTCGGATGACGTAACCCACGTGTTGCTAACGAGATTTCCCACCATTTTAAAGTGTGGAACTCATTCAATCGAGCTTTCAGGGGCACCATTCGCACCAAGTGAATCCGATGAAAATAGCGGTACCTCACATGATGGAACCATGGATCTTTAATCGGCCCCTATCAACTTTAAGATTTGTTTTAATTAAAACATTAAGCCATCTCAATTTTCAACTTCTCTAAACCAAACATTCTCTCATCTCTTGATTTCCACCTTCTAAACCAAACCCTCTCAGAACAAAAAAGAGCCGGAGCACAAAGGTGCATTTACCATCTTCATCGCAAAACTTGTGACTACTTCGAGCAAAACCTTTCTTAAAATTAAACAAAGCCATGTGATTCTTTGAGGTAGTTTGCTTAGTGCAACATAAACTCAACTTTTCGCATCTGCATAATACAGACATGCAAATTGCCCCCCAACTTGCCTAATACCCGATATCTCGGTACGACATAAACCCTCACATCTTTCGAGGCTATTTGTATGATTATGTCATACGAATATAAGCTCTAATTAATTAAAATCGTTGCAGGATTGAAACACAACAAACTCTCAAATCGGAAGCCAAACAATAAAGATGGGCTTGAAATGTCACTGTTCACGTGTCCGCTGGAGCATCCCCCTACTTTCCTTTGGACTCTCAAAATAAATTGTTCCAAATTCGAGCTAATGCCTTTTTAAATTTCAAAATCCACTATTAAACCCTAAACTTTCAAAGTTCCCGAGAGTAAACCACCGATCATTATCGAGAGTTTTCTGGGCGATTCCCGTCATTTAAGACATAATTAACTATGTGGCTCGCCTTTATAAGGAACTTTATGAACTCGTGTAATATAAACCCTACTTAATGCCTTTATATTGCTGTGAAACTTTTCAAATTTTATAAAATTGGTTCGTACCAAACGGATGTCACAAATCTTCTATGTTTATTTAATCGAGCCCCATCATCAAGCAAACGTGTCTATTCTTTTAGATAAATACACGGTTTCAGATGCGGTGCTCGTTTATAAACTATTCAGGATGTGAGATTAGTTTGATTTCATATCTTAAAATTTTAAACTTAAAAATTATTTTCAAATCAAATGCTACTTTCTAAATTATATATATTTATTTAAATTAAATTTAAAATCTAAAAAAAAAATACGCCGACAATTTCTCGGCGATCACGGTGGGATTAGTTTCTCTCTCCATTTTTATTATATTCGTTTTCATAACTGTGATGAGTCCATGTCCTCTATGACCAAACTATTCTTTCCGTTGGCATACCACATTCATTTCTTTCGAATGCATAATCAACTCTTTAGATTTTGGAGCCACTGCTAAACATCCCCGAGCAGAGATTCCAGATCCTCCCCACCTCCCCAAAGAGGCGAGGTGGAGCCCCACAGGTGTTGTAGGAGTGATCTATTGATGTGATTTCAATGTGAAATTCAACCTCCTCTAAATCTTGACCGGTCCGATTCTTCATTCCTCGTTGGTTTTAACTTGCTACTAACAGTCAAACTCAAATTTCACTCTAATAACCTTTGAATAAACCATAACAAAATAAAATTATTGTAAAATTTTGAAACCAAAAGCAACTTCTCAAGACACAAAGAAATATACAATAATAATAAAAAAAGAAACACAAAAATTCACATGCTTAAAGGATGCCCGCAAAGCAAGTTAACTCTGTGTACTTTCGTTGAAACCGCAGCAAGGGACGTCATCACTCTTAAATTTTTCAAATGACAGGAGACAATGTCTTCACCTAAGTCAGGTCTTTCTTTTCTCCTCTAGAGTGGAGTTTGTCAATAAGTGAGGAACCGCCGACCCGGGCAAGCTTCACTGGAGCCTGGGACAAAGGATTCGAACAAAGTTGTCGAAACCACTCGTGAATTCGTCTCGTCAAAATGATGAAACCCGAAATGAGAAAATACGCGAGCCTATTGTAGAGTTCAACTTGAAGATTGTCAAGAGCTCCTATGCCAAAGAAGGAGTGGATTGAAAAAGACCTTCTTCTATTGTTTGAAGTATGTCACTAGAAGCTAATCGGGATTCCCTTCCGAGTGATGCGGTGCTCGTTTATATAAACTATTCGGATGTGAGATTAATTTGATTTCATATCTTAAAATTTTAAACTTTTAAAATTATTTTCAAAATCAAATGCTACTTTCTAAACTATATATATATTTACTTAAATTAAATTTAAAATCAAAAATAAGGCGACAATTTTCCTCGTTTACTCCCGTCAGTTTAGTTCCTCTCTCCATTTTGGTCGATAGTTTGGCTTTCATAAATCGATAGTGAGCCCATGTCCCTTGTGGACCAAACTACCACTTTTCCCCGTTTGGCACACATTCATTTCTTTCGAACTGGTATAATAACTCTTTTTAGATTCCGGAGCCACCGTTTAAACATCCCTAAACAAGAGAGACCTGCACCGCCCACCTCCCCAAAGATGCGAAGTGGGAACTTGGCTGTGTGTTAGAATAGGAGTGATCTATTGATGTGATTTCAATGTGAATTAAACCTCCTCTAAATCTCGCACGGGGTTCCATTCTTCTGCCTCGCTTGGTTTTGATTTCATTGCCAATGTGCCAAACTCAAATTTCACTCTAACAACCTTCCAATAAACCATAAATAAAATAAAATTTCGCTAAAATTTCAAACCAAAATAAACTTCTCAAGACACAAAGAAGTATAAATAATAATAATAAAAAGAAACACAAAAAAATTCACATGCTTAAAGGATGCCTGGGCAGCAAAGCAAGTTAACTTGAGTACTTTCGTTGAAGTTGCAAAGCAAGGGACGTCATTGACTTCTAGAAATTCTTCAAATGACAGAGACAATGCCATCACCTAAGCCGATGTCTTTTTCTCCTCCTCGGAGTGTTTGTCGTCATCATGAGGAAATCGCCCGACCGTGCTCATCAAGTTTGGACAAGGATTCGGCGAGTTGAAACCAAGTTCGGGAATTCGTATGTCGAAATGATGAAACCTAAAACGGAGAGTCCATCGAGCTCATTATGCAGTTCAACCTCAAGATCGTCAAGAGCTCCTATGCCAAAGAAGGAGTGGATTGAAAAAAACTCTTCTATTGTTGTGGAAGTATGTCACTAGAAGCACCGGATTTCTCCGTGACCGGCCTGGCCTTCTATGATTGCAGCCACCGTCACCTCACCAACCGTTTTGTTGCATGTGCTGAAAGTATACAAGGGAAGAGTCGCCGACGCTTCAACCTTGACGTATTTCCGACTCGAAATCGGGGTCAAATTCAAAGACCGGACATCCAATGAAAGCACAAGAATGGAAGCATAACCGGAAAAGTCTAAAAGTATCACCAGATGCTCGCCGCTCGTCGTGCAACCACCGTGTCGCAACCATCTGGCAGAACTGACACAAGATCGACAATGCCAGCCTAAAGTAACTTTGAGTAAGGAATACTCCTTTAAGAATGAAGCCAGCTTGGTAAGATGTTCCGTAGTCCGATCAAGGACGGAGTCCGCCAAGCGTAGCCCAAAAGAAACCAGAGGATGCGGATACGAAAGATCACTGCATGTATCGCCCTTATCATCGGATGATTGACACAAGATAAAGACCACGACTCTCAAGAATCGGCTCGAGAACAAACTTCTCAAGTGGGAACATAGAAATCCCGAAGGAATATTTAAAAGTTAACCCGAAAAGGTTCTGCGAATATGATTTTCGATGTTTCGTCAGGCTTCTATACAATAACACCGTTGCTCGAGAGGATAAGTGATGTTCCTCAAAAGTCCCCATTGACCTAAAATTTCAAAGAAATTCGATCGAATTCACGATGGTATCTGTACTGACACGAGACAACTTATTCGAAGACCAGAAGAAGATGTAAAATGAAATTACTACTACCGATTACATGGAAGGTGTTTTTGCAAAAATCAACGTCATCGAGACAGGCCACACCATCCTCGTGCGACGCTCCTTACCCACTAAGCAACACCACGGATGATTTTCACACCGTTTAATTCAACAAAGGAGATGAGCAAGACAGTCAAATGAAGAAACAACCTGGAGGAAATAAAGACTTACTCATGACATAAATCAAGGTAGTCAGCGTCATACTAATAACAACTTTGAGGCAAACCAACCGTAAATCGTTCATGTTGATGACGAAAGAAAAGAGTCCACCTCCGACAAACAACCAGCATGATCTAGTTCAGGGACCAATGCCCAGAGTGACATTAAACAATGGTGTAACAATGTGAAAGAAGCCCGGTCCAACTCGGGAAATGGGGAGGAATCCGCCCAAAGGGCAGACCTACCCGAAGAGCTCGATACCGTTCCGCACTTCGCAGGTTTTGTATCACCGTTGTTCAAACCCTTTGACGCGAACCGGAAACTCGGCGCATGTTACACACTTCCGAGTACAGTTACACAACGAGGGGGTAAATAAGCACTTTGTTCGCCAATTTGTGAATACCACCGGAGCCGCATTTAATCGGGTATGCGTAGCCGCTAAATGGTTCGCTAAGGATATTTACATAAATGTAAATCTTTTTTGTCAAACTATTACGGAGTTTCAAGACCACATTACTGCTTCATGATCTTGTGGTAGAGAAACAAACCGCATGAAACTCGGCGAATACATCCCCGTTGCCGGGAGAAATCTCGGAAGATGAGATGCAAGCCACAAGCAGAAGAGTGAAGACGCGCTGAAATTCTTCTAAAGAGTATTCACGGGCTCCAATGGGCTTCGATCAAGGGATTCACAATCAAGACATTCAAGAAGTTACTTAATAAAGCCGAAGACTTCAAGAAGAAGCTAACAACTCTGTTTTCTGAAAGCCAACAAGCTGAGGCCAACGAAGATATTCGAGAAGGAATCTGAGATGGGCCAGGTTAACCGTGGAAAGTTACACCGTGTGGCACAGCGAACATCGCTGACCTTCCAACGTCCAGTAGAACGCTCAAAGAATCTTTTTCAAAGAAGACTTTATCATACGAATGAAAGACAAGTTCCAACAATGGTTGCTCAAATAAACAAGGTGTACTATTTTAAAGACGAAGCAACAAGAAAGATGTTCCGCAACCTAATCAAGAACCCCGAAGTCCTAAGCAATTCGAGCCAAAAAGACCGGATTAAATCAACAAGAAAGGACATCTAAGATATCGTTCGTACCAAGGGTTCATGGACACACCATAGAAGAGTGTTAAATTTGCAACCGGCTCAAAGAGAATCTTCAAGAATGGGAACGTAATAATCCCGAATATTCCAAAAAGAACTCTAAAAAGGTTCTATCAATACGATTCCATTTACTGGTTCGTTCGTCGACTCCTACGTAATTGGCAACAAAGAAGACACTTCTTGACTACCACAGTACTACATCTACCGATATAACTAGAAATCTTTATTTGGACGATGTCGATCCTGTCACATCCCTCCTGACTGCTATGAATGAAATGAATGTGAAAAAGTATTTTTGTTCAATTGTTCGATATTCGGAAAGCTCAAAGTCAGATATTTGATAAGACCGTAACTTCAGAAAGAATGAAATTTATGCCCTAATAACCGGGTCCTTCACTTTAAGGAATTCAGATCGAGTCATAAGTAAATTTCTAAACGAAGAACAAGTGGTTTAAATACGAGTAATTGATCCGGATATCAAGGATCTTTTAATTTTCTCGCTTATGCGACCGGTCCAATTGATGAGTTATAATATCTCAGGATTCATGTTAAAAACTATTTCAAATTTATTAATTAGAGAGTTTCGACATTCAAAATCTTTAATAGAAATATGTCTTACGTATACAAAATTTCGTAAAACAAAACGAGCAAAAAAAAGAAGGAAAATTTTTCTTCGTGAAGATACAACCGAGGTGAAAGCCAAGGCCATACAAATAAAAAATCTATTGGCTCCAATCTGCATTCAAAAATCTACAATACGTGTTCCATCAGACAAGAATTTATTTAAAAGAAAAAAAAAGAAAAAAAGAGAAAAGCTCGGTAAAAGGAAAGGGACAAAAAAGGATCCTCGAGAAGAAGCTTCGAGACAAGCATATAATCAAAATCGCGTCTTAATCCTCCTCCAATAATAAAACTTGAAAGACTACCTTAAGTTTTATATTATGCTTCGAAAAGTTTTAAATGATTTTAAGTTTTTTTGGCTTCCGTGATTAATTGGCTCGTAAATATCTTTAGACAAAGTGAAAAAACATTTCAACTGCTACTTGTGCGTAAATTTTGAAATTTTCTTAGGCCCATAAATAAAGAATTGAAGTAAAAGGGCCCTATTAACAATTAATAGAAATTCGAACCCGAAGTCATGTCTCTGCCCGACAAATACTTATCCAATGTTAGATCAAAGAAAGCATCAATTTTACTCTACAGACACAACTCTAACATCAATTCAAAGGGCATCGTAAGTAACTTCACAAAGACGAATTCTAGACAATCCTCCAAATCAATTCAAGTTAAGAGCGACGACCGTTACAAATGTAGCTACGAAGTTCCCGTCCGTTTAGATGTGGTGTCCGTAGAAATAACACATCTTCGTAGGTACTCGAAAGGATATAATTCCAATAGTACCCCCAAGACTAGGTCATTTTCTTACAAATGTTCCTTGGCCGAGGACGATACCCTCATGAGAACTACGCATCGTGATGTTTCAAAGACAAACTCGGCTCTACGGCTACGTATTGTCGCACTTGCTTATGACCGGTCCAAACTAAAAAAGAAATAAAAATAAAAAAATGAAAAATCATGAAACATAAATTAATAAAATAAAACTTCACAAGAAAAAACCAACAATAAAATTCTAACAAATGACAATAAAATAAATAAAAAAATGAAAACTTAAAAAAATCAAATAAGATAACGAAACAAACTTTAAATCAAAACGAAACTATAAATCAAAATGAAATCCGAAATCAAATTGAAATCTAAATTAAAACGAACTCAAATCATCGAAAAAAAAAAAGAATCTCAATATTAAAAATAAACCCTCAAATCAATCTCCAACTGTACTTTCAAACTCAATCTCACTCAATCTCAAATCAAATCCCAATCAAATTCAAATTCAAAACTTACAAATCTAAATCCAATCCCTTCAATTCTCTCCTCGTCCGAGATAGGAGTAGTCGATTCTATCGACACTATTTTCCAGGTTTTCGATTTGGTTTCGCGGCGAGAATCGTATCCAATCCAAACCAAGAATCCTTTAATCAACTCTTTTAAATGGGATATGTTGCATCCTCATTTCCCTCCTAATCCATTTCTTTCCACAAAAAAAAGCTTTTTTACAACTTTCATGAAATTCTCAAAACACCAAAATTCTATACATTTCAAATCGACACTACAAATCTTCGAAATCAATAACAGAATCAAAAACGAAATTCTAGAGGCTCGAGGATTTTACATCCGATACCACAATGCTTTAGGATTTTCCTATTGCAATGGTTCAAATCAAAATCAAATTTTTAGAGGTCGAGGATTTTACATCCGATACCGCATTGCTTTAGGTTCTATCCCAATCGCAATGGTTCAAATCAAAATCAAATTTAGAGGCTGGAGAATTCTATTCGATATCGCATTGCTTCTTTGCTCCTTCTATCGCAATGGTTCAAATCAAAATCAAATTCTAGAGGTTGAGGATCCCAACATCCGAAACCGCATCGCTTTAGGATTCATCGCAACGGTTCAAATGCAAAATTATAAATTTTATAGGTCGAGGATCCCGCATCCGATATCGCATCGTTTTCCAATGCCTCCCGCAAATTCCCAAGAGGTCGAGGATCACAAGATCCGAGACCGCATCGTTTTAAGATCATTTCCTATCACAATGGTTCAAGCTGGGGTTATCAGAGAACATCGCCCGAGGCTAGAGCCGAACTTCCAATTCTCATTTCAAATTCAAGGTCGCAGCCTAAATTCCTACTTTCGAGGATAGAACCTAAATTCTAGTTCTCTTTCAAATTTTCGAGGCTAGAGCCTAACTTCCAAATTTCTTCGAGTCTAGAGCCTAAATTCTAGTTCTCTTCAAATCCCGAGGTTGGAACCCAGCTCCAATTCTCATTTCAAAATCCGTAATTTTACCGAATCAATCTTGAAATTAATCTTCGAATCCAACTTCAATCAAAATCAAAACTCGATCAAATCAAAATTCAACCCAAACTTAAAACTTGAAATAAAAAAATGAAACGAATCTAAAATCCAATCTATTAAAATCTTCGTGATTTGAAATTCACCTCCTTTTCCCCGCCGAGAGTTATACGAATCTTCAATTCTCGAGATTTATCCGATACTCCCTAGCGGAAATTTTCCACGCTTTATTCTAAGGTGACACTGGGGACATCTTTGTTGGTTTTATTGGATCTCTTCGAAGAACGCCAATACGCGTGTGCTTGGTTAGCACACCACACTCATGGGGGTCCATTTGTTGACCTCATTTTTGTGAGGTCTTCTTTTCTTTCCTTTTAGTGCTAGATCTAGCTATAGACTTCTCCATGACTATCCTAGAAGACTAGAGATGGAACCCACCATTTAGAAATTCAAACCAAATCTCGATTCCTCTTTAGAATCCTGCATGGTCATTACCCTCCAAGTCACTTGAAAGGTTAGGACCAATGTGTGTGAAGACAAGGATGTAAACTTACAGGATGTTCAAGCCTTAGAGCCACCTGGTGGCCCGTCCTATGTATGGTCAGTACAATAATCGCACTCCTACACTCATCCTAAACCTCGAACCATCCCTACCCACCCGACTCTTGGTTCATTGGAGCACCTGCGCGGGTAAATCCAAACCCCGCTCCTCGCTGGTGAGGTTGGGGGAGCAATATATGAGATATTCAAAATGAACACCTTCTGTCTCATGGCTCACTCTAAGCTTTTCTACACTTCACAATCATAATCAAACTTCATTTTTCCAAAATTCCTAAGTTCTCGACATCGGGTCCTCAAACCTACTCTTAAAATTACCTAAATTGCCCCTACAACTACCAGCCTTTCCAAAAATTACTTAAAAATTCCCAAAATCCTAAAATCATTTTTAAAACACCACCACTTAAATCCACCAAAATACCCCAATACATTCCAAATAACCTCCATATACCCTAAATACCACTCTTGGCCCAAAATTCCAAAATTCCCAAAAAATTTTAAAATCCTAAAATTCCTCATTTCATTTTGTTCAACTACACCATAACCCAATTTTTCCAAACCCAATTTTTTTCCAAATTGACCCACTTTCAATCCAAAATCCCAACTCGGCTCACTTAACCTAAATGGACCCAATGTCAAACCAAATCAACCCAATCGACCCCAATCTTGATCAAATTAAATTCTAAACTTCAATTCAACAACCCCAATACCAATTTCAATCAAAACCAAACTAAATTGACCCAAATTTGAAAACCAATTTGGAGCTCCCAACCCAAAAGTCCCCGAATCGACTCACATGACCCAAGCGTCCCCACAATGAGCCTAATGTCAATCAAATTTCTCCAAATAATGTTGCTAATCATTCCTAGTACTCCTCTACATCAAATACAACCATTAATTTCCACTGTTTGTCCTCAAACTCAACCCAAACTCACTAACCAAAAACTCCCCATTTCGACCCAAAACTAGCCACATGACCCAAAATCCACCCAATCGTCGACTCAACCAAATTAATACCAAATTAATGTTGGAAACGCTCACCACATTCCCTTGACAATTATCAATAATCAATTGTGTCCTAGACGAACTCTAGCCTAACCTAGACTAAGCTACCCAATGTTCCCAAAGGACCCAAACTCCAAACTTCACGAAATTGAAGTACCAAACTAACCTTAAATCACTCCAAACTTGTTTCAAATCATTCATGACAATTATCTACACAATGTCGATCACTTAAGCTAGGATCAAATCTGAACTAGTTAGCTCCAACTTGAGCCCAAATTGACCAATTTGGACCTATGGCTAAATGTCGCCAATTTTACCAAATTAACCCCCAAAATCATCTCCAATGTTTCTTTCAATTATTTAAAAAATAATTTGCACATTTCTACAAATCAATATCATCAAAATTTTATAATTCACTTAATCTACAAATACAAATTAAATTGGACATTGTAAAGGCACAATCAAATGACATGAAATAATAATCACATAAAATTAAAATTAAAAAATATATATAATAATAAAATACCCACTCACACACACCTACATTCCTCTTCCTCTTTCATCTCACGACAAAATAAAAAATAAATAAAAAAATAGATATTTTTTTTTTCTTTTAAAAGTCTTCCTTCCGTGCCTCCTCTCACTCTCTCCCTCACCTCTCCCTCACCCTACCCGCCACCCTAAGCATTAATTTCACCTCCTCCTTACCTTCATCATACCTCCACCTCACCTCTCCCTCACTCCTTCTTTGACTCCAAACCATGAGTCCCTCCAACAAATCCTCTCCTGCCGTGAGCCTTCCTCCTTCCCTTCCTCCTTTCCAAAGAAGCCACACTTCACCACAACAACCTAACCTTCCCAAACCGTGAGCCTACACACACACATCCCCTTCACAAAAAATAAAATAAAATAAAATACATAAAAAATAAAAATCCCAAACTCCTCATCATCTCCCTCCTAGCCGTGAGGTCTCCAACAAGGGTTTCTCTGTTGCTTCCTTCCATCACTCCCTCCAAAGCAAGGTAATCTCCTCCCCGTCTCTTTGTTTCGCTTTGTTTCAAAATTTAAAAAAAAAAGAAAAATGTCATCATCATGTTTAGCTTAAAGGATCTAAGTCACACATACATGTATTTTATTTAAAGCCTCTTCCTCTTACATGTTTCTCAAAAATTATGTGTTAATTATTATTTTTCACAAATCTTCACTATTTAAACTTTTCGATGTTTAGCCTGTGGATTTTTTTCTTAACATGCAAGCTATTTAGAATCACAAATCTCCATGTATATCTTCAAAAATCATATGTAGGTTATTTCTTTTACAAATCTTCATGCTATTTAAATTTTTCCATGCTTAGCCTTAAGCTTTCCTTTTTCATGCAAGTTATTTAACTACTTAGGTTAACGGTTTTCAATATTTACAAATCTACCACCTAGTTTTTACTAACTCGAATGTGAATTTTAAAATTTTAAAAAGAAATAACATAACATAAAGGAAATAAAATAAAAATCTAAAATATTATAATAATGTAAATAAATAATGAATATAAATGTAAAAACATAAGTGATATAATAATTGTAAATTTAAATAAATTAAATAATAATTTTACTAAATTTTAAATAAAACAAACTATACTAAATTTAAAACTATATTAAATTTAACTACTAAAATAACTATACTAAATATAACAGCCATAACCATACTAAATTTTAAATAAAATAACTACACTAAATTTAAAATAACTATACTAAATAAATAACTAATTTAAATTTAAAATATAACTATACTAATGAAACAAATCATAATATATATATATATATATATATATATATATATATATATATATATATATATATATATATATATATATATTAATAATAACTAAATGAAAATTTATAAACAATAAAAATTATCAAAAACAAAAACCGAAAATATAAAATAAAAGAAAATAATAACAAAAATAATAATTGTAAATATAAATAAATAACAAAAAAATTAAATAAAATGTCATTCTTTTTAAAATAATATAAATGTAAATATATAAATAAATACAATTCTAATAAATATTTATATAAATGATGATAACTAAAAATAAAATAAAAGAATAATTTAGGAGAGAGAGTGTTATGTGCTTTATAAATAGATAAATAATAATAAATGATAATAATAAATAATGTAAATTAAAAATAATAAATCAACATTATTTAAGTAATAAAAATATACATATAATTGATAAATAATAAAATCACAATAAAAATAACTTATAAATATACATATACTAAATAATAAATATAAAAGATAACAAATAATGATAATATATATATATATATAAATGTACATAACAATAAAAATGAAAATAATAAATAAAAATTCCATAAACATAAATGTCGCATATTTTTAGGCCGAGGTTGTATTTTTGAAAAGTGTCGCCATGCATTGGGCTTGGCGACTTTACGTTAAATTTAATTTAACATAGTATATAAGCTTGAAAGTAAGATTTGATTTTGAAAATAATTTTAAGTTTGAAAATTTTAAGATATGAAATCAACCGATCTCACATCCTAAATAGTTTATATAAACGAGCACCGTAACATAAAACCTCGTGTATCTATCCCGGTTAATGCATACACCGTCGATGACGCCGTCTGACAGTCAGTGCCTAAAAGATTAGATATCCGTTTGGTCCGCTAACCAATTTTATAAGCCGACAGTCTCTCGCTTAATATAACGAATTCAAGGTTTATATTACCCGGGTTCTTAAAGTTCCCTATAAGGGCATGCCCCCCCATAAGCATCATATCTTAAATGACGGAGTCAATAAGAAAACTCGATAACACCGTGGTTTTGTTTCCAAGAATTTTAAAGTTTAAAGTTTTCAAAGGATTTAAGTTTTGGAAATTTCAACGGAATAAACATCAAGTTTGGTCAGCTTAATTTCAAGAGTCCAAAGGAAGAAAAGTAGAGAAGTCGAAGATCCAAGAAGCATCTTTGGGTAACTTCCCAAACTATCCGATTGCTTTGCTTTTAATTTCCGAGCTTTATTTAATGTTTCAATCCCGCCAATTTTAATTAATTAAGACTTATATTCGTATGACATAATCATACAATCACTTAGAAAATGCGAGGCTTTTATGTCATACCGAACGATCACCTCGAGTCCTAAGACCGGCTAAGGCTTAATTTACATGATATGATCATGCAAATACCTAATGAAGAGTTAAGGATTTATGTCACACTAGGCAAACTACCTCGAAGTCCTATGTCATATTAATCTCAAGAAGTTTTGTCAAGTAACACTAAAATGGCCGATGACGATGCCACTGCCGCCACTACGCTCCGAGCCTCATTGCTTAGAGGCCATTTTTACGTGAAAATTAAGAGACGAGAAAAGTGTTTGGGTTTAGAAATCTTAAAATCCAAGTGTTTTTAATATCTTAATTAAAAACAAATCTTAAAGTCGATTATAACAGTAATCGATTAAGATCCCACGTTCCGTCATCCCGCACCGTTATTTTCATCAATCTTACTTACCTTATGAATTTGCTAAACTCAATCGAATGAGTTCCACACTTTCATTTAGACTGGCCTGAAACTCAAGCAAGAACACGTGGTTGGCATCATCCGAGGTAAGCCTCCCGATCATTCAACGAGACGTTTTAATTTAGTTGCAATTGTAGTTTTGTGTTTTGTTCGTGATTAAATTTTCGAGTTATTTTATATTTTGAAATGTTGTGGCGGTGAATTTTGTCTTGCAGTGATTTTTAATTTAGTTTTGGTTTCAGCTTAGGACTATCCTAAAGGTTTCAGTTTTCATGCAACCGTTGTTTTATCATGCAAGAAAAGAAAGTGCAATGCGATTAATTAAATCATGAGAAGGTAAATTGCAATAAAATAAATAAATATCCGGAGGGTCTTCCCGTCATCCCAAGCCGCACTTCAACACATGTTGAGCATTTAAGTATTTATAGCAATTACTCAGTAAAGCTATGGTAAGGTTTCATTTTCAATACATCTATTCCTATAAATAATGCCATTCCTATGACGTCTGGAAGTTTTCAATTTTGTTTACAACATGATTTTCCGCACCAAAGAATAATTAAGTTCAATTGTTCTTATAAACAACCCGATTACAGGCCGAGGGAAGTGCTAAGACGGACCTTAAACATCTTTTCAATATTGCCGGAGTTGTTCTAAGTCCAAATGGATTTAATTAATCATGTGAATTAATCATCCGAGGTTGAATTAAGTTTTGTTCTTTGCTTCCGTTGAATCAGATATTTGAATATCCTATAAATGAAGTGACACTTCACTTAATACTCCGTTTAGAGTTATGACAACAAGAGCTTTCAAGGGCAAATTGATGTTTTAGTGATTTGTAATTCAATTTAATTTTAATTAATGGATTTAAGTTCGAATAAGGTTCAAGTCGTTTAGATTTATTTTCAATTCTTTATGTCATAAGTGATGTTATATTTAACTCAATTTAATTTAATTTAATTTAATTTAATTTAATTTAATTTAATTTAATTTAATTTGTTTTTGACTTAATTTTAGTTTAATTTTAATTTTTAATTTAATCTTTACTATTTTAATTTGATTTTATATTATTATTATTTTTTTAATTTAATTTAATTTAATTTAATATGTTTTAATTTAATTTAATTTAACTCTTAATTTACTTTCTGACATTTAGAATTGTGATTTAATTTAATTTTAATTGATTTAATTTTTACTTTTAATGTTTTAAAGATGATTTGTTTCAATTGTTAAAGTATTAATTTAATCAAGTTTTGATTGAATTAGTTTAAATGTTTTAATTTTAATTTAATTTAATGATCAAGTCTTTTTATATTTTTAACCTTTGTGTCCTGATTATCATTTTAATTGGAATTAAATATTATTTAATATTTAATTTAGGACTTTAAATTAAAGAATAAATGTCTTCTTAACAATATCTCTATTTTAATAATTTCAATTTTTATTAATCTTCCAAATTTAATTAATTAGTTGATTAAGGTTTACTTAATTAATCTAAAATGATCGATGGGTCTCTACCCTTTAATTATTTAAATTTCAATCATCCAAATCTATTTAGATCAAATATTTTACTCTCTCATTTTATTAAGCCTAAAAGTTTACTATACAAAATTTAATTACCATTTCGCTTCTTCAAGCTTAATAAATCCATAACTCACTAAATCGCTTAAATGAATTTAAATTTTATGACTTCACTACATGCTAATTAAGACATTAGAGGAGAAAATGTGATTTTTCTGTATTTAATTTATTTATATAATTACTTTTTGTGGAAAATAAAGGATTTTCAAGGAAAATTCAATAAGATGACCAAGGGAATATTTCTATTTTAAGAAATTAATGGGACATTCCCGATGACAGAGGACTACTGGACCAATTTTTAAGCATTTTTTTGAATTATATTTTATTTATTAGAATTATCAGGTTTTATTAATTAATTTAAAAATAAAATAAAAGGTTGAAAAATGAATTTTATATTTTTCAAAAATCTCTTCCGATTTCGTGGAAACCAGAACTAATTTTTATAATTTTCTGATTTTTCTTCGATTTATTAGAATTATTTAAGTGAAAAGGTCGTAGAAAATACATTTTTTTAATATTAAAAATTACATTTAAGCCTTAAAATTCAATATCTGCACTTAGGACTTAAGAAAAATATTTGGTTTGTTCCTAAATTCATTAGAATTCAAAATGTGACATTTCGTGATTTTTAATATTTTTATAACTTTTGATATTTTTAATTATTAAAAATATTAAAATAATGATAAAAATCAACTTTTTAGAAAATTATAATTTTAATTTTCCTAAGTTCCTCTGATATCAAAGAAGCTCCAAACCATTTTGTGAAATTTTGAAATGTATTTTAAGTAGGTTATGAATTTTTAAAGTTTAATTTTACCCATTTTTGCTTAAGAGGCTTAATCAACCCATTTGGTGGGCTTAACTAAGTCTAATTGGTTTCAAATTTTTATGTGGTGTTCTCCCATCCCTTAGAGACAGTGGAGATTTATTTTTAAGTTAATTGAGTGAATGTTCACCCTAATTAATTAAAGTTCAAATTTTGGTATTTAAAGCACTAGGGTTGTTCAAAGTGAATTAGCTCAAAAATTATTTTTCCTAGGTCCCTCTAGTCACAAGAAACATCACCAAATTTTCCTAGAATTTATTTCTCAACATGCTAATTATTCGAATTAAAATGTTCAAAACAAGAATCAACTCTCAAAATCAATAACTTCTCATAGATGGCCTCCCGACCTTGGAAAATTCAAAGAATGTCCCCAAGTTCAGAGGCTTCAAAGCCCTATGGTCTCATGCTGTGGTGAATTGTTTACATGCATGGAGAATTAAAATAGTCCAGAGAGTAAATAAATCATTAAAAATAAAAATACTTAATGAAACTACTTGATTTTTCCACATTTATCTTCTCATTCACTCGAGTAAAAGGGTATTTTTACTTTATTTTTAGGATTTTTCTACACAAAGTTATGAATTTTTGAAGTTCTGGTAATTAAATAAATAGAAAAATAGCTCTATTTTCCCAATATCCACGCTGGACACACCAACCCCCATGCCTTCTGAAGCACATGGCGCGCTCCGATTCTATGACCGCCATCCGACCTGCTCTAGGCCCGCCGTATCGTTCCGTCTCCTCATCCGACGCGATCCTGCCGTCCGTCCGCGCGTGTATTGAATGAATCCGCATCCGTTCATCGTCCCCAAGCCTCCTAGCCCGAGAACCGTCCACAATTAAATCCTTAATATCTCACTCAATACTTAACGGATTTTCTGTTCTTGTGCTCTATTGATTTGTCTCAAGAGACGAATACATCTATTATGTTGACTGCGTATCGAAATCATGTTAATTAAACAGAATCTCCGTGTCGGATAAAGAGTTAGCTCATACCTAGCTCGATAGCGTGGCTTCAATCCGAGGGCTTCGTGTCACCTTCAGGAATGTGGTCCAAGCTAGCTCCGTATGAAGTCCTCGGCTCCTGAATTCTCTGTATGATTTCGACCAAGCCCGATCACAACCTTCGAGTCCGGAATGTACTCGGGTGGTCCGGAGAGGGGCTTCCACTGGGAACTTCTCCTCAGCTCGGTGAAGGAGTCAATCAATTCCGAGGATCGATCACCGTGGTGAAGTGTCCTTTGGGCTTTAACTTCCGAAATTGAGCTCACAGAGGAAAATGGTAGGGGATTTAGCAATCAAGTCTTTGCGTGTAGAGAGGGTCTCGGGGATGATTTTGGCAGGTTTCGCAAGGTTCGTTCAAGACTCCTTCGTCGCAGGAGGGGGTGTTTGGGTCAGAGAGGCCGTTGTGGCCTCCCGGGGGGTTTAAGGGCCGGGATCGCCTGCTCGTGAGGAGAAGAATGAACTCGCAATGGCCATTTGGGAGTGGAGGGCAGCTCAAGAAGGTGGAATTTCAAAATTTGGCTCCTCCCAAGGTCTCGTCATGGCGTTTTCCGCGATCCAAAGCAATGGGCCGTTGTGCAAGGGTCACTCTCAAGTTCAAAATGTGGTTGCCTTGTGGGCACTGAGCTTTGCCATGTAAAAGGAGTTAGATCAAAATGAACAAAGGCATGGCTTTGGTTTGCCTGGGTCAACCCATGTGTTCGGGCCGAGTTCACTCTCACGACTCGGTTTTAGGCCGAGAGGATCATGTGAGTCAACCTACCAAAGGTAGTGAAGTCCACATCAAGGATTAGGTAAGGCAGCATGGTTTAGAGTGTATCATGTTTAAGGTAAAAAAAGGTTTAAAAAGGTTTAAGAAAAGAGATCCTCTTGCCATTAATGGCTCGGGTGAGGGCGGAAAGCAGATTCCATGGCTCTCATGGCTCCCATGTGGCTCATGCATGGCTTCATGGCTCATATATGGCTTGTGTTGTCTCACTTGCATGAGAAAGGGTGTTGGAATTTTTTATGGATTTAAGGAGAGTTGTCATAATGCTTCGATTCGATTTATTTCGTGATGGATTTTAACTTAGTGTTTTAAATCAAAGGGATGATGAGAGGAATTTCATGTGGGCTTTGTCATGACTTTGGCTTTTGAACTTGCTTTGGATGGGCTTTGTGGTTTAAGGAAGTGGGCCTTTAGGTTTAAGAATGAATTCATGGACGTGAATTTCAGAGAAGTTCGGGGCCAAATAATTGTCAGGGTTCGCTTGCGGATGTGTCAGCGAAAGTGATTTGCCAAATTTTAGGTGGTTTGGAATTGAATTGGGTTGAATTTGCAGGTTCATTTGGTAAATGGGCCACGTAGGTCAAATCGGGCTAATTGGGCCAATGCTAGCTAAGGTCAAATTGATGTAAAATTAATGTTTGGAAAGGTTTATGGGAGTGTTTCAAAAGGTTTTAACTTCGTCGGGTTTTGGTTTGGGACTTGGGCTTATTTGGGTTAGGTTTGGGTTTAGGTCAAAATTGGGCTTTTTGGTTTTCGTGGCCAATTCGGTGTGGTCTGGGTCCAAATTTTCGTGGCAAACGTTATTTGTTTCGCGGGGATTTTAGTGGAAGGTTTAGAAAAGGTTTGGGTCAATTGGAGTCGAATTGGTTTGGCTCGCTAAGTTTGGGTCATGGGTTCAAATTCGACTTTAAGGTCAAAAGTGAAATCGATCTAAAATGTCAACTTAAATCGTGATTGATTGGGTTCAGATTGATATCGTTGAGCACAATTTGAAGTTTAGAATCGAATTTGACCAAAAATCAGTCAATTCGGGGCGAGGGTTTCCGACATTAGGTTCACTGGGTTAAGAATGTGGCTAAATTGTGGTTTTGGTAAAGTGATAAATTGACAAAATTGACCTACGGTGTATTGACAAAATGAAATCGATTGGTTTGGGATTTTATGGATTGAATTCGAATTTCGGAAGTTTTCGCTAAGAGGGGCATTTCCGCTCGAGTGCACGTATTTTTGAATTTTTGGTAATTTTTCGCTATGGATTTATCAATTTTATCAAGGAAAAAATGTTCAAGGTTAATTTTTGGGGAATTTCAGATTTGAAATTTTTGAGGATTCGACAATTTGCTTTTCGTACTAACAAAAGTAGAGAGCCCATGTAAAAATAAAAAACTAAAATTTTGGAAGAACAAGATCGATCAGCACGGCGAGCCTAACAGCCCGCCGAGCCATGAAGCCATGTTAAGTTTGGCATGGCCATGAGAGGATTCTCATCTGGAGGCACTATGTTGTTCCTAGGCTTAGGTTAAGGTCCATCCATATGAATGTCTACATGAATGTAAGAGTGTGGGGAGGTGAGTGTAGTGAGCGGTGTCAACTCAGTGCCACCTTAAAGTAGCCTTGGCAGCCTCAAGAGTTCTATAAGGGACTCATCTCAAATCTTCACCTAATTTTACCCCAGGACAGGGGCTCATAACCAAGCCAAGGTGGGAGGCTGAGGCAGGAAGAATGGCTCAGCCTGGCCAGGGGTCCCACCCTAGTCCTCTAAGATAAGGAAAAGTGAAAGTTCAAGGCCGTATCCTAAATCAGGGTCAGGACCGCCTTTAGACTCTTCCCTTTCACTATCTTAGAGGACTAGAAATTGGGACCCACCCCTGGGAATTCGAACCACTTTCGCTCCTCGTAAACTCCATGCTCTGCTATAGACCCCCCTAATCACCTGTAGGGTTAAAATTAAGAGTGAAGATTCAGCGGATGAGTTCCTATAGACTCCTTGACCTTAGGACTACCCGGGTGGCCCGGTCCGGTGAGGGTTGACTTACACACTCACTACACTCACACTCTACACTCTTACACACACAAATCCTAAACCACACCCATAACCAACCTGACTTTCTGACTCATGCAGAATTCATAGATGGACCTTAACCCCTAAGCCCCTCGCTAAGAGGGTTAGGAACAACATAGTGAATGCCTCAAATGAGTCCTCGCGTTCCATAGCTTAATACGGTTAAGCCTGCGTTCAGCCAAAGTGATTCCATTTCACTCATATTCGATCAATCTTCATTCTTCCAAATTACAATTTTGGCCCCTGGGACCCTACACCTATTAAGCCTACCAAAAGCCCTTAAATTGTCCAAATCCTGTACCTAAATCACCCAAAATTCCCCTAAAATTAATCCCTTTATCATTTCCTCACCAATAAAATCTCCATCATCCAATAAAAATACCTAAAAATCTGAAAATACTCCCCAATACACTCCAAATACCCAAAATGCCCCTCTTAGCCAAAAAACCCAAAAATTCAGAAAATTCCCAGAAAATTCCATGTAAAATCCCAAATAATCCCAATTTCATTTTGCCCAACTACACCATGGGTCAATTTTGTCAATTTATCCCACTTTACCAAAACCCCCAATTTAGCCCATTCCCTTAACCCAAGTGAACCTAATGTCAAACCAAATCTGCCCAATTGACCCCAATTCTTGGGTCCAATTCAATTCTAAACTTCAAATTGATATCCACAACATCAATCTGCATCAAATCCAAGTCCAATTCGATCGACATTCGAATCCACCTACTCTCAACTTAAAGTCCATCTTTGAACCCATGACCCAAACTTAGCCCAAACCAAACCAATTCAACTCCAATTGACCCAAAACCTTTTCTAAACCTTCCCTAAAATCCCCACAAACAAAACTAACATGATTTGCTCAAAATTGGACTCAAACCACACTCAAATTCAACCTAAACCAAAAAGCCTAATTCTGACCTAAACCCAACCCAACCCAAATAAGCCCAAGTCCCAAAACCAAACCCAACCAAAAGTTAAACCTTTTGAAACACTCCCACAAACATTTCCCAACATTAATTTTACATCAATTTCATAACCTTAGCCCAACATCAAGCCCAAATTAGCCCAATTTGACCTACATTGGCCCACTACCAAATGAACCCAAATTCAACCCAATCAATCTCCAAACCACCTAAAATTTGCTTCAAATCACTCATGACACATCCCTAAACCAAACCCAACAATTATTTGGCCCAAACTTCTACAAAATTCCCATCCATGAATTCATTCTTAAACCTAAAGGCCCACTTCCTTAAACTTTCCTAAAAGCCCATCCAAAGAAGTTCAAAAAGCCCAAAGTCCATGACAAAGCCCACATGAAATTCCTCTCATCATCCCTTTGATTTAAAACACTTCCTAAGTTCTAAAATCCATCACCAAATAAATCCAAATCAAGCATTACGACAACTCTCCCTAAATCCATAAAAAATTCCAACACCCTTTCTCATGCAAGTGAGACAACTTTTCCCAAGCCATATATGCTATGAAGCCATGCATGAGCCACATGGGAGCCATGAGAGCTAAGCGGAATCTACTTTCCACCTCACCAAGCCATTAATGGCAAGAGAGGGATCTCTTCTTAAACCTTTAAACCTTTTACCTTAAACATGATACACTCTAAACCATACTTTGCCACCTAATCCTTGATGTGGACTTCACTACCTTTGGTAGGTTGATCACATGATCCTCTCAAACTTAAAAACTGTGTCATGTGGAGGTGAACTCAACCCAAACACATGAGCCGACCCAAACGAAGTCAAATAGCTTCATGCCCCCATTCCATTTTGATCTAACTCCTTTACACATGGCAAAGCTCAATTGCCTACACAAAACCCCAACCCTGACCCACTCGAACTCGAGAGTGACTCCCACTGCCGGCCGCCCGCCCGGATCGCCTCGAAACACCATGACCGAGACCTCGGGAGGAGCCAACCTTGAAATTCCACCTTGCTGCCGAGCTGCCTCACTCCAAATGGCCATTGTACTCGTTCTTCTCCTCACCAGAGCAGCTGATCCTGCACTCCTTAAACCCCCCCGGAGGGTTCCCAGCCTCTCCCTATTTAAACACCCCTCCTCTCGGCCTGCTAAAGGAGGTGCCGAACCAAACCTTACCAAAACCCCCAAGTAAAAATCATCCCGTACCACTCTCTACACATAGAGAACTTGATTCCCACTGAAATCCCCCTACCATTTCCTCTCTGTGAGCTCAATTTCAGAGTTCAAATCCAAGCCCAAAACCAGGACACTTCACCACAGCGTTGAGTCAATCCTCAAATCGACTCTACACCTTCACCGTAGCAAGAGGAGAAGTTCTGCTGGAAGCCCTCTCCGTACCACCCAACCTGTTCCGTACTCCAAAGGTTGTGATCGGGCTTGGTCGAAATCATACCCAGAGAATTCACTGGAAGCAGCGGGACTTCATCCGGAGCTGGTTGACCCAATCGGAGCAGACACAACCCTTTTATCAGCCACACTTCTCCGAGCGCTAAGGTATGAGCTAACTCTTTATCCCGAGCTTCCGGAGATTCTCCATTTCAAATGCCTTGATTTCAATGCATGATCACCGTATAGATGTATTCGTCTCTTCAAGACAAATCCATGAGCACAAGAACACGAAAATCCGTTAAGTATTGAGTGAGATATTAAGGACGAGGTGTGGACGGTTCTCGTGCCAGGAGGTTGGGGGACGATGAACGGATGCCGTTCATTTAATACACGCGCGGACGGACGGCCAGGATCGCGCTCGATGAGGAGACGGAACGATACAGCGGGCCCCTAGAGCACCGAGTCGGGATGGCGGTGCCGAATCGCAGCGCGCCACATGTGGAGCCTTTCGAAGACGCCGAGGTTGAGCCGCCGCGTGGATAAGTAGGAAAATAGGCTATTTTTCTATTTATTTAATTACCAGAACTTCAAAAATTCATAACTTTGTGTAGAAAAATCCTAAAAATAAAATAAAAATACTCCTTTTTACTCAAGAATAGAGGAGAATACGTAAGTGAAATCAAGTAGTTTCATTAAGTATTTTATTTTTAATGATTTATTTACTCTTCAGACTATTTTAATTCTCCATGCATGTAAACAATTCACCACAGCATGAGACCATAGGGTTTTGAAGCCTCTGAACTTGGGGACATTCCCTGAATTTCTTCTGCCATTTTATGGCCATCCCTATGAGAAGTTATTGATTTTTCAAGTTCAAGCACGTTTTCAACATTTTAATTCGACACTAGTGTCGTAGAAATAAATTCTAGGAAAATTTGGTGATGTTTCTTGTGACTAGAGGGACCTAGGAAAATAATTTTGAGCTAATTCACTTTGAACAACCCTAATTGGCCTAAATACCCAAAATTGAACTTTAATTAATTAAAGGTGAACCATTCATCAAATTAACTTAAAAATAAATCTCCACTGTCCTCTAGGGATGGGAGAACACCACATAAAAATTTGAAACCAATTAGACTTGATTAAGCCCACCAAATGGGTTGATTAAGCCTCTAAGCAAAAATGGGTAAAATTAAACTTTAAAAATTCATAACTCACAAAATACATTTCAAAAATTTCACAAAATGGTTTTGGAGCTTCTTTCGATATCAGAGGAACTTAGAAAATTAAAATTATAATTTTCTAAAAAAGTTGATTTTTATCATTATTTTAATATTTTTAATAATTAAAAAATAATAAAAGTTATAAAAATATTAAAAATCACCAAAATGTCACATTTTGAATTCTAATAATTTAGGAACAAACCAAATATTTTTCTTAAGTCCTTAGGTAAGATATTGAATTTTAAAGGCTTAATGTAATTTTTAATATTAAAAAATGTATTTTCCAACCTTTTCACTTAAATAATTTAATAAATCAAAGAAAATCAGAAAATTATAAAAATTAGTTCTCTCGGTTTCCGAAATCGTAGAGATTTTTGAAAAATATAAAATTCATTTTTCAACCTTTTATTTTATTTTTAAATTAATTAATACTCCAAAACCTACAATAATTTAATAAATAAAATATAATTCAAAAATCACCAAAATTGGTCCAAGTAGTCCTCTAGTCAATGTGGTCATCCCATTAATTTCTTAAGAATAAATAAATATTCCTCAAGTCATCTTATTGAATTTTCCTTGAAAATCCCTATTTTCCACAAAAAAGTAATTATATAAATAAATTAAATACAGAAAAATCACATTTTCTCCTCTCAATGTCTTAATTGACATGTGAGTGAAGTCACATAAAAATTTCAAATTCATTTAAGCTCAATTTAGTGAGTTATGGATTTATTAAGTCAATAGCAAATGAGACTAAAATTTTAACCCTTAATTAAAACTTTAGGCTTAATAAAATGAGAGAGTAAAATATTTGATCCTAATCTGATTTGGATGATTGAAATTTAAATAATTAAAGGGTAGAGACCCATCAATCATTTTTAAGATTAATTAAAGAACTCTAATCAACTAATTAATTAAATTTGGAAGATTAATAAAAATTGAAATTATTAAAATAGAGATATTGTTAAGAAGACATTTATTCTTTAATTTAAGAGTCCCTAAATTAATCACTTCAATAATATTTAATTCCCAATTAAAATGATAATCCAGACTCAAGGTTTAAAATACTAAAAGACTTGATCATTAAATTAAATTAAAAATTAAACATTTAAACTAAATTCAATCAAAACTTCAATTAAATTAATACTTAACAATTAAATTAAATCATCTTTTAAAACATTAAAAGTAAAAATTAAATCAAATTAAAATTAAATTAAATCACAATTAAATCAAAGTAAATTCAAGTTAAATTAAATTAAATTAAAACATATTAAATTAAATTAAATTAAATTAAAATAACAATAATATAAAATCAAATTAAAATAAAAGTAAGATTAAATTAAAATTAAAATTAAACTAAAATTAAAATTAAAACAAATTAAATTAAATTAAATTAAATTAAATTAAATTAAATTAAATTAAATTAAATTGAGTTAAATATAACATCACTTACGACATAAAGAATTCAAAATAAAATCAAAGCACCCTAACACTATTCCAAACTTAAATCCATTAATTAAAATTAAATTGAATTACAAATCACTAAAACATCAATTTGCCCTTGAAAGTTTTGTTGTCATAACTCCTAAACGGGAGTAATATGAAGTGTCATCACGATGTGATATTCAAATATCTCATTTCACCCGAGCAAAAGAACAAAACTTAATTAAACCTCGGATGATGACCACCTTCGATTACTAAATCCATTTGGACTTAGAACAACTCCAGCAATATTGAAAAGATGTTTAAGATTCGTCTTTAAGCACTTCCTCAATATGACGTGGTTGTTTTATAAGAACAATCGAACTTAATTATTCTTCGTGTAAAATCATTCGTAAATGTACCAGAAAAACTCGTACGTCATAGGAATGACTAGCGATAGGACTAAGATCTTGGTAGAAAACCAGAAACCTTACCCTTAGCTTTACCTAGGTAATTGCGAGAATACTTAAATGCTCTAACATGTGTTTCAAGTGCATTGGGATGACGGGAAGACCTCTCCAAGATACGCTATTTATTTTATCGCAATTTACCTTCGCAATTTAATTAATCATCGAGACTTTCTTTTCTTGCATGATAAACAACAAATTGCATGAAACCAAAACCTTTAGGATAGTCCCTAACCGAAAACCAAAACTAAATTAAAAATCACTGCAAGATAAAATTCACCGCCACAACATTTCAAAATATAAAATAACTCAAAATTTAATCACAAACAAAACACAAAACTACAATCGCAACTAAATTAAAACGTCTCGTTGAATGATCGGAATACCTCGATGATGTAACCCACGCCAAGGTTAACGGATTTCCCCGACCGTCTAAATGAAAGTGTGGAACTCATTCCGCCTGAGTTTAGCAAATTCATCCGGACTAAGTGAATTAATGAAAAATAACGGTGCCGGATGATCGAACCGTGGGATCTTAATCAGCTTCCGTTATAATCAACTTTAAGATTTGCTTTAATTAAGATATTAAAAACACTTGGATTTTAAGATTTCTAAACCAAAACACTTTTCTCATCTCTTAATTTTCACCTTCTAAACTAAACCTTCGTAACAACAAGGAATGAAAGACGATGTAAGAAGACGGCCATCGTCATCAAGAAACTCGGGTCTACTTCGCAAAACTTTCTGTAATTCGAAATAACCAAGCCATAAGACTTCGAGGTAGCTCGCCTAGTGCAACACAAATCCTTAACTCTTCATTAGGTATTTGCATGACTTCATATCATGTAAATTAAGCCTTAACCGGTCTTAGACTCCGAGGTGATCGTTCGGCATGACATAAACCCTCACATTTTTCAGGTCACCGTATGATTAAAGTGCTGCGACGAATATAAGTCCTAATTAATTAAAATTTATATCAACACAACAACTCCTTGTAAATTAAAGCCAAACAATAGGATAGCTCGGGAAGTCACAAGATTCTTCGGATCTTCAACTTCTCCTACTTTTCTTCCTTTGACTCTTGAAATTAACCGGTTCCAAACTTGATCTATTCCCTATCGAAATTTCCAAAACTTAAATCCTTTAAAAACTTTAAACTTTAAAATTCTTAAGAGCAAAACCACTCGATCATTATCGAGAGTTTTCTTTAAACGACTCCGTCATTTAAGATGTAATTAACTATAGGGGCATGCCCTTATGTGGAACTTTAAGAACCTGTGGGACATAAACCCCGCTAATTCATTTATATTAAGCAGGGGAACTTGTCGCTTATAAAATTGGTTCGCGTACTGTACCGTATGTCACAAATCTTCTAGCTTATTTAATCGAGCCCCCATCATCAAGCAAGGTGTCTATTCTTCGGGATAGATACACGGCTTCAGATGCGGTGCTCGTTTATATAAACTATTTAGATGTGAGATCGTTCGATTTCATATCTTAAAATTTTCAAACTTAAAATTATTTTCAAAATTAAATGCTATTTCAAACTATATATATTTAAATTAAATTTAACATCTAAAATTCGCCGACACTTTCCGTAGGCGACCCCTTTTCAAAAATTACAACACTCAACCTAAAAATATGCTGACATTTATGTTTATGGAATTTTTTATTTATTATTTTCATTTTTATTGTTATGTACATTTATATATATATATATATTATCATTATTTATTTATCTTTTATATTTTATTATTTAGTATATGTATATTTATAAGTTATTTTTATTGTGATTTTTATTATTATCAATTATATGTATATTTTTATTACTTAAATAATGTTGATTTATTATTTTTAATTTACATTATTTATTATTATCATTTTTATTATTATTTATCTATTTATAAAGCTTTTTTATAACACTCTCTCTCCTAAATTATTCTTTATTTATTTTTAGTTATCATCATTTATATAAAGCTATTAGAATTATTATTTATTTATATATTTACATTTATATTATTTTAAAAAGAATGACATTTTATTTAATTTTTTTGTTATTTATTTATATTTACAATTATTATTTTTGTTATTATTTTCTTTTATTTTATATTTTCGGTTTTTTGTTTTTGATAATTTTTTATTGTTTATAAATTTTCATTTAGTTATTATTAATATATATATATATATATATATATATATATATATATATATATATATATATATATATATATATATTATGATTTGTTTCATTAGTATAGTTATATTTTAAATTAAATTAGTTATTATTTAGTATAGTTATTTGAATTAGTGTAGTTATTTTATTTAAAATTTAGTATGGTTATGTTTTATTTATATTTAGTATAGTTATTTTAGTAGTTAAATTCATTATAGTTATTTTAAATTTAGTATAGTTTATTTTATTTAAAATTTAGTAAAATTATTATTTAATTTATTTAAATTTACAATTATTATATCACTTATGTTTTTACATTTATATTCATTATTTATTTACATTATTATAATATTTTAGATTTTTTTTTATTTTTATTTCCTTTATGTTGTATTATTTCTTTAAATTTTAAAATTCACATTTCAAGTTAGTAAAAACTAGGTGGTAGATTTGTAAATATTGAAACTAGTTAACCTAAGTAGTTAAATAACTTGCATGAAAAAGGAAAGTTTAAGGCTAAGCATGGAAAAATTTAAATAGCATGAAGATTTGTAAAAGAAATAACCTACATATGATTTTTGAAGATATACATGGAGATTTGTGATTCTAAATAGCTTGCATGTTAAGAAAAAAATCCCTAAGGCTAAACATCGAAAAGTTTAAATAGCGTGAAGATTTGTGAAAAGAAATAATAATTTAACACATAATTTTTGAAAACCTATGTAGAGGAAGAACTTTAAATAAAATACATGTATGTGTGACTTAGATCTTTAAGCTAAACATGATGATGACATTTTTCTTTTTTTTTTTTTTTTTAAATTTTGAAACAAAAGCAAAAGAAGAGACTGGGAGGAGATTACTCTGCTTTGGAGGGAGTGATGGAAGAAACCTGAGAAGCTCCTAGCTGGAGACCTCACGGCTAGGAGGAGATGATGATGAGGAGGTTTGGGATTTTTTTATTTTTTATGTATTTTATTTTATTTTATTTTTTTTGTGAAGGGATGTGTGTGTAGGCTCACGGTTTGGGAGGTTTGGGGTTGCTGTGGTGAAGTGTGGCTAGCCCGGAAGGAGGGAGGAAGAGGAGGGAGGCTCACGGCTAGAGGGATTTGTTGGAGGGGACTCATGGTTTGGAGTCAAAGAAGGAGTGAGGGAGAGGTGAGGTGGAGGGTATGATGAAGGTAAGGAGGAGGTGAGGAAATTAATGCTTAGGGTGGCGGGTATGGTGAGGGAGGTGAGGGGAGGCGGAGAGGAGGCACGGAAGGAAGACTTTTAAAAGAAAAAAATATCTATTTTTTGTTATTTTTTTATTTTGTCGTGAGATGAAAGAGGAAGAGGAATGTAGTGTGTGTGAGTGGGTATTTTATTATTATATATATTTTTTAATTTTAATTTTATGTGATTATTATTTCATGTCATTCGATTATCGCCTTTAAAATATAAATATTTAAAATCTAAAATTTAATCAGCGCTCCTCCCGACAACTACGCTAAAAACTCGACCCGCAATCCGCTGATGACAAATATAATAATTAATACTTTCAAATATATGTAATAGATAATAATAACAACTAGATGTATACAAATATAATTTTTATCTATAAAACTTTACACACTGTAAGTGTTACGCAAAGATATCATATCGTATCAAGTAATATAGGGCTTTGAAACAAAGATCCCAATATCGATCCCACGAGGAACAACTGCCAGTCTTCTAGAAGGTATGGTAGAGGTAGCGTAGGCGTCAAAATAACCGTCAAAATAATATAAACCAGGAACAACTGCCAGTCTTCTAGAAGGTCCAATAACCGTTAACACCGTCAAAATAACCGTCCAAAAATCGTCAAAAATCTTGACAGATCCCGTATTGACCTGACGCGTAGGCGCCGGATTCTTGCGCCTAGGCGCCAGACCAATAATTTTGATAATTTTGCATTTTGGCTCCATTTTTGCTCCTTTTTGCTCCTTTTTCACTTTTTTTCCTCCTTGAACATTTTTCCATCACCTATATCCAAAAATACATTTCATTAAAGCATAATATCCTTAAAAATTTGATAAAATTCAAGGCATAAAAATGGGTTATTTTTTCATGGATCAGTTGTCCATATTTTCATACTCCCAAGCCAAATCTTAGGTAACCACACCATAATATCTTCAAGATATGGTGACAAAAATAACATAATTATTTAGATTTTATGATTTTTCATAAATATAATAAATAATATAGAAGTTTATTTATATAACTTAATGTATCTGACTTTGCATTAGTCCATCAATTTTCGTCTTTATGCATTTTCCGATTTTCGCGTGACACTTCTCTCACTCGATCTTCATTCCATCTGGGTATATCAAATAAAATTATTAAAGAAATTACAGTCACATTTGCAAAAATTATTAGTTTACATAAAATATATATGAATCTCAAGGGCCTGTGTGATAAATCTTTGGGAATAGGAACATGGATGCTCCCACCACCAAACTTGCAATAGGTGTAAACATCTGACTCTTCTAGCATGAGTAGGTTTTGTGGCCACATTTAACTCTCTGTACAGTTGTGCTAAAACAATGCTTCTTATAGAGTACTGAGAAAATACCGTTAAATCTTTAAGTAATGATAAATATTGTAAATGCATGTGCAAGCTCGAGCAGTAAAAAATATCATAACATATATAAAACGTGTGCTCTAAAATTACACAAAATGGTAGGATAATCCAAATTCTCGTAAGATTCTCTATAAAAGATGTATCTGAGCCAACGAAGAGATACCATGGTATGTGATTGAGAGTGGCATATTTGAAAGTTTGCCATGACTTCTTCGTCATCAAGATCATGAACAACCTCGTTTATGTTCGGATGTATTCCTAATAATTCATCGCAACAGTCTGGCCAACTAGACCAGCGCAACTCCGGGACAACAACAATTGGCTCAATCAAGGTCTGTACAACCACCTTAATGCCAAGATTAATTTGTATATCCTATAGTGTGATAGTAATCTCACTTGCAATTATTAAAAAATAATTAGGACATTATTAAACACAATTATTCGATCAACATATAATTTAATATTTATGTTCTCTTCTGACCAAAAGATAGATGGAAAGTATTAGCCAGCGCCCTACATCACTCTATCATCGTAGTTATCAAATGATGGTCTATCAAGATGGACTATAAATGTCTAATATAATTAAAACCTGCAATTTGTAACACTAGAATGAATTATGGGCACCAAATTGACCACTCGCATGCTCTACGTACATGATTGGTCATCTCAAGTACCCTCGCCTGTAGATTTTTTATTGAAGTAGTATTTTATATATATTTCAATTATACTAAGGATAAAATACAAGTATATTACGTGAACGTGGTTTGATGCTCTATAAAATTCTCCTAATGATTGTATACTCGTTAGTGTCTCTGCCACATGGATCCACTAACAGGACACGCCTAGCTCAGCAACAGCCTCCTGTATCTACTACCTCTACCATACCTCTATAAGGATTACAGAAAAGCATTAGTATAATAAGATAATTTCTTTTATAGGCTAATATATTTTAAATATCTGCTTGAACTTATGTATTGGGGCATGTTGTGCTATTGTGTCTAATGTTCTTACAACTACTACATTGACGTGAGCTATGTAATATAGTTTTATTCGTTGTATTTCTGATTCGATTGGATCTTGGTCAACCACAACGTCTTTTAAATAAAGGAGGGAGTAAAGGTATCACACCTTGTAATTGATTGTATGGTAGTCATGTCTCCTTCTATTTTATCATATGAAACAAAGCCTCGTACGTCTGTTGATGCACAAAAATATGTTAGATTTTCACCTATATTTTATACTCATTTTTTGTGATATTGCATTCTAAAAAAGAGTATTTTCATTTTTTGTTGTAGGTATGTTGATTTTTAGCATTTTGAGCAAAAGAAGCAAAAATGACAAAATTTGGAGTCAAATGAGGCGAATTTTGGAAAATTGAGCTTCGGGCGTCGACGACGCCTGCATCTAGAGAGCGTAGACCAGAAACACGCACTGGCACCGACGGTGTCAGGATGGGCACCGACGGCCCCATTTGACAGAGGCTGGGCGCCGATGAAGCCCAAATCTGGTGCTGATAGCTCCCAGGATAGTTATGTGCGGATTTTTTACAGATTCAATGTATTTGAATGACTTTTGGACGGTTGCTTGAGGCATCTCTTAGGTAACTTGTCCTTACACTAGATTAAAGTGCTTTAAAAGCCATAAACGTCGGTGTGTGAGGGAAGTTAAGTTAAGTTTTGGAGTTTTAGTGTAAGATTGTTGTAGGAGTCGAAGTAAAAAGTGTGTGGAGTCTTGTTTGGTGTTAGTATTGAGTGCTGTTGTAAGAGAGAAAGAGATTCAAATGAACTTCAAGGGATTTGCTTTGGGGAAGAGTTACAGATAAGTTGTGTTTATTTGTTATTGTTTGGATGAACTTTCTTTTATATAAAAAATTCATGTTTTCTCGTATTTTCCTCATGAATTCTGAGTAGAATTTTTTGTCTTTATCCTTGCAATGAGATATGGTGAAATGAAGAGATAAATTAGATATGTCATTTAAATGTTAAATACTTGTGATGATTTTACACTTCATTCTTCATTTACTTTTCGATCTAGCCAAGTGAAATATTAAAATTTATTGTGAAACATACGATTTGAAAGGACTATGAGTTCTACAACAAAGTGAGAATTACATTCAATTCTATGGATGAGAATGTAGTCCATAGACTGCAAATAAATAGGTAAATATACTTTGTTGGGCGCAGAATTGAAGATTTTAGGTGTGACGGACTAAAATCTCTAATTTGTTCATAGTGTTTGGTAACTAAAGCGAGCCCTCAAGCGAGGGGGAAATGACAGCTCTGAAGTGGGAGCCAGTATCCTCTCAGCCTAACCACAGATTTAGGGACTAAACATAAGATCAGTCAATGTTCTTTATGCACTCGGAAGAGGGTAAAGAATATGAATGCTTCTATTTGGCACAATACAATTTTCAACAATCTCAATCTTTCTTTAACCATAAACTCATTGCAAGGGAAAGGATGCTTTCTCAAATTTGAACCTTTTGTTATAAAATAGTAAAGCTTTGTTTAGAATTAATAAATTTAATTTAAAGTTTAGAAAACAGTTTGGTAAACTTAGTTATATTAGCATAAAGAAACATTGTCAACTTATGCTTTTCACTTGTAAGTTTTATATAGTTTGAACATTGTGTTTTATGCTACTATCATAAATTTGCACCTTCCTCGTGGGATGAATAACCACGACTCCATTAGAGCCCTGTATTACTTGTGTAATATGTATACTTACGTTTGTATTCTGGTGTCTACAAGAAAATATATTGAAATATAAAACACCGCATCAAGTTTTTTGTGCTGTTGTCGGGAAAAGTAACGATAAATTTAGTAGTATTTAAAAGACTTTTTTTATCTATAAAACTTATTTTTGTGTTATTGCTTATATTTAAGTGTGCTAATTATGTTTGTTTATGCGTAGTATTGGATCTGAAAGTTTAATACCTTACGACCCTGAGTTAGAACGTACTATTAGAAAAATTTGAAAACAATAAAAATCTGAAATTTTGAATAAAATGACGAACAACTTAGATAATTAAAGAGTTGAAAATGATCATAAAAAAAGACATTTAAGAGATTATGTTAATCCTACAGCAGATGAAATTCACTTAACTATTCAAAATCCGGTATTGTTGCTAATTCATTTGAGTTTAAACCTGATATTATCCAGATTGTACAAAATAATCAGTTTGGGGGAACACCTACTGAAGATCCTAATTTACATATTGCTAGTTTTTTAGAATTGTGTGCTACTTTTAAATATGACAGAGTATCGAATGACATTTTTAGATTTATACTTTTTTCCTTTTTCATTAAAGGATAAATCTAAGGCGTGGTTAAATTCATTAGCACCTGGATCTATCAGAACTTGAGGAGAACTATCTCAAAAATTCTTGGCTAAATATTTTTCACCTTCAAAACTGCTAAGCTTAGAAATGATATTACATCTTTTTGTCAGTTGGAAGGGGAATCAATATATGAAGCTTGGGAAAAATTTAAAGATCTCCTTAGAAAGTGTCCACATCATGTTTTACCTGATTGGTTAATAATTCAAACTTTTTATAATGGATTAATAGAATCTCTTAGATCTATTATTGATGCTGTTGTTGGTGGTTCATTAATGTCAAAACCTTTTGATGATGCATATTCTTTAATTAAAGAGATTGCTACTAATAATTTTCAATGGCATGCTGAACGGGTAAATCCTAAAAGAGTTACTAGTATCTATGATTCTGATGCTATAACTATTTTGGCTTCTCAAATTGCTGATATATCTAAGAAAAATTGATCAAATTGTAATGAACTATTGTCAAAGACCCCCAGTGTTAGAGGAAAATTCATTGAGACAAATAATGAAATCTAAACCAACTTATGAGACTTTGAATGCCATAAATAATAGAAATAATAATCTCTATTCTAATTATTATAATTATAGTTGGAAGATTCACCCTAATTTAAATTGGAATAATAATAACAATTTGGTGAACCCATTGGGAAATTCTAACACTCAAGGAAATCATAACTATAGACCTTATTATCCTATAGGTTTTATCAATAACTCACAAGTAAATGAGAAGAAATTATCTATAGAAGAATTGATATTAAATATGAGGAATGAATTACAGAGTGAAGGGAATCAATTACAAAGTCAATGAGTTACTATTAGAAATATTGAAAATCAACTGGGACGTATTGCTACTGCTATTAGTAATAGACCTCCAGGAATTCTTCCTAGTAATGTCGAAATTAATCTTAAAGATCAAAATAAAGAGCAAACTAAGGCTATTCAACTAAGAAGTGGAAATGAATTGGAAACAATAGTACAAAAAAAATTGAAACTGAAAAGGAAAGGGTGGAAATTGAAAAATGTAACGATAATACATATCCTGGTTTTGGAATATCCAATTAGGCCAATGGAAATTACTGTGGAAAGACCTCTATATTTGTTTCCTCAAAGATTGAAACAATAACAAAGAGATAAAACAATTTTCAAAATTTTTGGAAATCTTTAAAAAGTTAACTATAAATATTCCTTTTTATTGAAGTCTTAGAATAAATGCCAAATTATGTAAAGTTTAGAAGGATATACTTAGTAAGAAAAGGAAGTTTACAAATAATGAGACTATTGCACTTAGTGAGGAGTGTAGCACAATTATTCAAAAAAAGCTTCCTGAAAAACTAAAAGATCTTGACTGCTTCACTATACCTTGTGCTATAGGTGAATGATATTTTGGAAGAGCCTTATGTAATTTGGGAGCAAGTATTAACCTCATTCCTTTATCAATTTTCAAAATATTAGGTTTATAAGAGATTTCCCCTACTACTGTAACTCTTCAGTTAGTTGATAGTTCGATCACTTATCCCAAAGGAGTTATAGAAAATGTATTGGTAAAGGTTGATAAATTTATCTTTCTAATGGATTTTATTATTTTAAATATGGAGAAATATAAAGAAATTCCTATTATTTGGGGAGACGTCTCCTTGCAACTGGAAGAGCTGAGATAGATATTTAAAAAAAGAGAATTAACTATGAGAGTTAATGATTAAGAGGTAACATTTAATATATCAAAAGCCATGAAATATCCAACAACAGAAAGAGATAATGAATGTTGTAGGATGGAGGTTTGTCATTGTATGAGTAATGATCATTTAAAAAAAATTGGAGAGAAATTAGAGCAAGAAAATTTAAAATATGAGTATAATGATGAGAAGGAAGATAAAACGTTGAGATGGAAAATTAGAAGTTGGATTATGTTTAGGAAAGATTTGAGATGGTGGATATTACAGAAAGTGATAATAAAAATCTCATTCCTTCAATTATAAAACCTTATGAACTTGAAATGAAAATATTAACTGCCCAATTAAAATATGTATTTTTAAGAGATTCATCCACATTACCAATTAAAATATCCTTAGATTTAACTAAATCACATGAGCAAAAACTTTTTGAAACATGAAAAGGATACAAAAAAGCCTTTGGATGGACTTTAGATATTAAAGAAATCAATCATTCGATTTGCATGCACAGAATTCTATTGGATGAATATCATGAACCTAAGGCTGATCCTCAAAGGAGATTGAACCCGATGATGAAAGAAGTCGTTATGAAAGAAATTTTAAAGTGGTTAGATGCTTGAATCACATATCCTATTTCAGATAGTGTTTGGATAAGTCCAATTAACTACATTCCAAAGAAAGGAGAGTGACAGTTGAAGTAAATGATAAAAATGAATTAATACCTACAAGGCAAGTCACTGAATGGCGAATCAGTATTGATTATAAAAAAATTAAATGCCGCCACTAAGAAAGATCACTTTCTTTTATCCTTTTTAGACCAAATATTGGATATATTAACTGGGCACAAATATCATTACTTTTGGATGGATATACCGGCTATCATCAAATTCTAATTTCTCCTAAGGATCAAGAAAAGATAATATTTACTAGCCCTTACGGAACATTTGCTTTTCGAATAATGTCCTTTGGATTATGTAATGCACCTGCAGTATTTCAAAGATGTATGATGTCAATTTTTTGTAATTTAATTG
Organism: Papilionanthe hookeriana x Papilionanthe teres; assembly: GCA_022702705.1. Taxonomy (NCBI): domain Eukaryota; kingdom Viridiplantae; phylum Streptophyta; class Magnoliopsida; order Asparagales; family Orchidaceae; genus Papilionanthe; species Papilionanthe hookeriana x Papilionanthe teres. The sequence continues at coordinate 38,490,607 of CM040426.1, read as the reverse complement.
AGAACAGAATGGAAGTGTTTATGGATGATTTTTCAGTTTTTAGAACTTCATTTGAATTATGTTTAAATAATTTAGAAAAAATTTTGGAACACTGTGAAAACATAAATTTAGTATTAAATTGAGAGAAATGTCAATTTATGGTTGCAGAATGAATTGTACATGGGCATAAAATTTCTGAAAATGACATGGAAGTAGATCTGGCGAAAATTTAGATTATTAAGAAATTACCACCTCCTACCACAATGAGAGGGGTTAGAAGCTTTTTAGGACATGCTAGTTTCTACAAGCACTATATAAAAGAGTTTTCAAAAATTACTAAGCATCTGTGTCAACTTTTATAAAAATACATAAAATTTGATTTTAATGAAGAATGCATTAAGGTTTTTGAATTATTAAAAGAAAAATTAATCACTGCTCTTATAATAGTTTAACCTGATTGGGAGAAACTATTTAAACTAATATGTGATGCTAGAGATTATGCGATTTGAGCTGTTTTAGAGCAACGATATGACAAAACTTTTAAATTAATACACTATGCTAGTAAAACTCTTAATGATACTCAAATTAATTGCACCACTACTTGAAGAGAGTTATTAGTTATTGTTTATGCTTTCAATAAATTTAGGTCTTATTTAATTGAGGCTAAATGTATAGTGCATACAAACCATTCTGTTATTAAGTATATGCAAAAGAAGAATGCAAAATCAAAATTAATTAGATGGATACTTCTAAAACAAAATGTTGATTTTAAAATAGTGAATATAAAATGAACTGACAATCAAATAGCTGATCTTTTATCTAGGCTGGAACATAAAGCATTATCTAATTTTACAAATGAAATTTCAGAAACTTTCCCTGATGAACAATTATATAGTATTAATGGAAAGGGTATACAGTGTTGTGCATACATTATTAACTATATTGTGAGTGATATTTTATCATTTGAGTTAACAAAGTAATGATAGAAGAAATTTATTTAGGATGCAAAATTTTACTTTTGGGATGACCCATATTTATATAAATTGTGTAAGGATCTAGTTATGAGGAGATGTGTGTCTTATGAAGAAAATGAACAGATTACTCAAAGATGTCATGATTCTAAATTAGGACATTTTGGAACTAATAGAACTGCACATAAGATTTTACAATCTGGATTTTATTGGCATGCTCTTTTTAGAGACGTTAATGAATATATTAAAACATGAGATCAATGTCAGAGAGTAGGAAATATTTCTAGAAGAAATGAGATGCCTCTGAATTATACATTGAAAGTTGAAATTGTTTATGTATGAGGTTAGATTTTTTGAGACCATTTATTTCTTTATTTGGAAATTTATATATATTAATTGTTGTTGACTATTATCAAAATGGATTGAAGCAATAACTTTACTTAAATGTGATGCTCGGAGTTTTTCAAAATTTTTAATAAAAAATATTTTTACAAGATATAGAATGCTGAGAGTGATCATCACTGATGGAAGATCTCATTTAGGAATAAGAGAATTCAGAAATTGGTTGGAAAAGATGATATTTTGCATAGATTCTCAACTGCTTATCATCCATAGACTAGTGGTATAGTAGAAGTATTAAATCGTGAAATTAAAAAAATTTTGTGAAAAAATGTATATCCTAACAAATTAGATTGGTCTGCTAGATTAAACACTACTTTGTGATCATATAGGACAGCTTTTAAAGCTTTTATAGAAATGCCCCCATATAGACAAATTTTTTGAAAGACATGTCACTTGTGAGTAGAATTAGAACATAAAGCATAATGGGCTATTAAGGAATTTAATTTCAATTTAAAGGATGCTAGTGAGAAAAGATTGTTGCAACTGATTGAACTTGAAGAGATTAGAAATGAAGCGTATGATAATGCTTAAATTTATAAAGATAAAATGAAGATATGACATGATCGGAAGATATTTAGAAAGAAATTTGAACATGGACAAGAAGTCTTGTTATATAATACTCTCTTAAGATTATTTCCGGCAAAATTAAAGTCTAGGTAGTTAGGACCATTCACTATTATAAAAGTATATCATTATGGAGTCGTTGATATTGAAGATCCTAAAACTGAAAATATATTTAAAGTTAATTGGCAGAGATTGAAACCTTATTTTGAGGGACAAAAATTACATTTTAAAGTGGTTTTAATGTTGAGTCATGCCGAGTAAAAATTAGATGCGTCGGGCTGACGACGTTAAACCAAGAGCTTTGTGGGAGACAACCCATAGTTATGTATGTTATTTTGCTTTATTTTGATTGTTATTGTTGAAAATATTATGATTTAATATTTCTTCGGAGTCCTACACACTCTTATGTGTCATAAATGATGTCAATTTCTGGATTTAATGGATGATTTGGAATTTAAATGAATGTAAAATGATTTAGTGAGCAAACCTAGTATGGGCGTCGACGGCGCCATCTTACAGAGACTGGGCCTCAGCGGAGCCCAATCGCGACGTCGACGGCGTTGCTGTTATATGGACTGGTTGTTTCATTCAAAAAGTGGTTTTTGGCAGTTTTTGATAGATTTCTTGCCCAAATAAATCCCTAAACTCGTTTTTAATGCCATTTTGGACAGAAAAACATCAAGAGATTCACCATTTAAAAATTTTCATGGCTTTCAATTCCAAATATACTTCAAGGTATGAAATTTTTAATAGAAGAAAGTTCATCAGTTTCGAGGTGCAGAAACATTACGACAATGTTCTTGTAAAGAAGATACTAATCAAGGAAAGAGGCTTCATGAATCGAGGATTGAGTAATCCAAGTACTCCAGTGGAAGAGACTATTATGCAAAGGCGTTGGGAAGTACTATGTTACACTACTAATGTGGTAGTCGTTCCTGTGGTGAAAGAATTTTATGCAAATTTTCATGGAATCAACCAATGAGTCATCTATGTTCGAGGCAGTTGGGTATCATTTACTCCTTCTAGAATAAATGATTTGTTCATGATTAAAAGTGTTCCAATTTGCCTTTACACAAATTTCATCCCTACAAGAGAAATCATGAATGAATTCTATCGATTCTTAACTGATGAAAATGAAAATTGGGAGATAAGAGATGACGGGTGACCCACTTTTAATATGTATGCAATTTATGTTCATAGCAACAGTACCAAAAACTTGATCCCGCTTTAAATATAGATATATGTTTTAATGTATAATGTGGATTCTACGCAAGTATACGTATTGTATCAAGTAATACAAGGCTCTAGTCGAGTCCTGGTTATCGATCCCACAGGGAAGTTTTTAACAGATTTGTTATCAGCTAAATTAAAAAGAATTACTTACTAATAAAGTGAACGGAAATTCAAAGTAACTATAATAAACTAAAGTAAACTAATGCTTGAAATAAGTTGATTTAAATACTTCAGAAAAAGTATCATTCTCCTTGTTTTTAGAAAGTTAAGTGAATGATGAATTTAAATAGAATTTTTAAATTGTATTGTGACAAATAGGAGCATTCCAATTCTTTACCCTTTGGTCCAGTGCAAAGAACATCGACTAATCCTATGTTTGATTATCGAATCTGCGATTGCAGTCGGAAGGATACCGGCCGCCACTTCGTAGCTCCCACGTTCCCCTCACCTCGAGGGCTAACATCTACACTTCGACTCTCAAACAAGTAGGACCGAATCGAGTATTTTAGTCCGTCACACTAAAATATCCAATTCTACGTCCGATAATTAATATTTCTCTATTTATTTGCACCAGCCTTCCAAGCTTTCGACTTCCCGAATATCGGATGTAATTTTTACTATAGTTGATAATTCAACATATTTTAACTACTCAATCGTCGGATTGAAAGTAAATTAAGTTTTAAGTAAAAATTATCACAATTTATTTATATTATATTAGGTTCTTCTATTTAATTTCATCAATCCGCATAATTTTCATAAACAAGGAGAAAGACTAAGAAAACTACTCGTAATGCATGTGAATAAAACAAAGCATGGATTTCATTTAAAGTTAACAACAATAAACAAAGATACTTATCTTAATTTCCTCCCTAGCGTACTCTTCAAGTTCCTTTCGACTTTTCCTTCTAGTACAACAAACTAAATAGCACTCAATTAAACTAATAAACTCACTAAACACACTCAAACTAAATTAAACTCACACAAATGACACTTAAGAAAATGAAAAGAGACTAAGACTCTCTAAAATAGACACACCAAAGACTCAAAAGACACACTAAGACACTAGAATTCGGCCTCTATTTATAGAGGTAAGTAAAGGTCCAAGGGATGCTTAAACACCTCTTCAAAAAGTGTCCAGGTTCAATGTATATGCATTTTGAACTAGCTCGCCGTCGGCGGAAACGACCTCGCCGTCGACGGGCTTCTGAAGGTCTTCAAACCGCGCGATCTCGCCGTCGGCGGGCTCGGGCTCGTCGTTGGCGAGGTAGTTATAATTCCTTCAGAAATTCTCCTCACGATCTCGCCGTCGGCGGCCTCGATCTCGCCGTCAGCGAAGTAGTTATATTTGCATGAATTTCCAAGTTTGCTCCATTTCATGTTTTTTGCTTCCATCACTTATAAATATTTATTCCTGCAATAAAATGGAGAAAATACATTTCTTTAAAGTGCAATTTCATCAAAAATAGATATGAATTTCTTGATGTATTTTTCTGTGATCAAAATGCCCAAACTTAATTATTACTTGTCTTCAAGTAATTGTAATACTAAATAAATACTAATAATGATTTCTATAATAGAATTTTTCAATCCAGATAATATATGAATTAAATTTAAATAACATTATAATAAAGTTGAATAGAAATATTTCTAAGTAATTAAATTAACTTTATAGAGATAAGATTATTTAGTTATCACTCTAAGATTTCTAAACTTTCTATTTATTTCAGTAACGACTATATTTAAAATAAGTAAATTACTTAAGATATTTAGATGATAGGAAGTTCAAGAAAACACTATTTAGTAAAATACTAATCCATAAATATAAGTTTAGAAATATAATTAAGTTCTACCCTTTAGGTTGATTCCATTGAAACTAATTTTGATAAGGCATCTCCTCAAGCTTCTCCTAACTTATATTTTTCTTTTCTTTTCTTTTCTTTTTCTTTTCTTTTTTTTTCTTTTTCTTTTTCTTTTCTTTTTTCTTTTCTTTTTCAAGTGAGGATTACTATATCTGGATAGCCTGTTAATACTTTTGAACTTCAATTTCTCTTCCTAAATTTGAAACTTAAAATATTTCTTTGCTTATATATATTTCATAGCCTTTACTTCATTGAAGTTTCTATCCTTTCTTTTTCACTTAAATACTTAAGAATTTTCAATTTTTTTAGAATATAGTTTCCTTATTTTAAATAAGTTTACTATATTCTTATTACTTTTAACCAAATATCTTATTCCATTAATTAATTGAATTACTAGAAATATTTTCTTTAACTTTATATAATAATTAAATAAAGTAACTCATATTTATTGAATTGAAAAACTACGATAGAAAATCATTTAATAATAATTTTTGAAAATAGAAATTGAGAAAAATTTTAATAATTAAATTTGTATTTTTACCTTCCCCCAAACTTAAATTATTCTATCTATGCTATATAGTGAAAAAGGGAAAGTATATATTAAAATTTCATCATACCTTTGAGTTTTAGGTATTTCTTCTTCGAAATTTTTGCAGCTTTTTCATTACTTACGGAACATGTACTGTTAGTATTCTTCCACATATAATATTTTAAAAAGAAAGTGCAGGAATAAAAATTTTAAAATAAGTATCAAACATAACAAAGAAAACTTAATCTATTACTATACATACATTTAAAATTTAAATACATTAAAGAAAGACTAATATCCTATATATAAAAATTTGCAACTAATTTAACACATAAGAAATCTAATATCACAGCTCAAGAAAACAAACAAACATATCAAGTCGAAAGTCCACAGAAAGTACTGAAATATTACACACAAAATAATAAAGTTTGCAAAACACAAATCTAAACAAACCAAACAAACTAAACAAAAGCTCTAATCTTCTACATTAAAATCCCAAACTATGTCATCTCCCTGATCTCCAGTCGAGAAGGTCGAGCAAGTCGGTATTATGAATAACGAGGGCACTCGAGAAAGACAACATCTAAATCACCACTCCTATATCGACGCTCAGCTTCATAGTATGCAATCTCGTACTCTGAATGTCGCTGGAGATATTCGATATCATAATCGTGTCTTCTCTCCAAGCCTCTGATCCTTTGGTCTATATGCTCAAATCTTCTTTCCATATTTTCTCCAAATAACTCAAAACTCTTTCTACTCAGGGTTAATTCATTCATCAGATCTTGAAGGGTAGGAGTGGTGTACTGAGCGAGTGGTTCATAACTAGTAGAGGGTATATCTCTACTTGAAGAAGGTACATAATCCCTTGTCCCAGCATATCCATCCTTCGTGGATTCATATTTCTTTATATTAGCCTCGAGTAAGGGGTTTCATAGGTTCAATCCATTCCTCATTATCTCTCGCTCTACCCCGTATAATCGGCAAAGTGCATGATAAGACCAGTGATGTCCTAGTCCTCCTCCACTTTCATTTCTAGCAATGGCTAATATGTTTTTATAAATAACATTTCTCACATTAATACTCTTCCTGTCTCGAATACGTAAATTCGAGAATCGTTCTATCTCTCGTTACCTCACTATGGTGATAGGTAGGTAACAAAGTAGTAACAAATAAAATAATGCCGTACTTTAGATGTTGCATTTAGCATAGTAAAGAGGAAGTTTACCCGTTCCCGCCGCTTTATCTTCCGTACTCCTTTCCCATCAGTGAGAAAGTCGATCACCTCTTCCAAATGGTCCTTCCATAGTTCCAAAAGTTTCATACTCGCTCATGTAGGTGTCTCGTACTTCATAATAAGCGTTTATTCTAAGAGACGTTGAAATCTACAAAAATCCTCTAACCTTAACCGGTGCATCTTCAGCCTGTGTTAAATTTCTATAAAATTCCTTCACAACTTCTACAGCTGCTCTGTTGGTTACGTAGCAGAAATTTTCCCATCCTTGCTCCTTTATAATTCGCTCCACTTCTCCTCCAGGATTCTTGAAAACTCGATCTTGTATGCACTTTCTTGCTTGAATGTTTTGAAAATATCGAGTTTGTGCTCTTGTAATAATGAATTGAGTTTCGTCATATTCTATTCGTCACTTTTGTCGTGGAGCCATTTCTCGATCTGTGAAATTTGCAAAAATTTTAACTAAACTCCAAAATATTACTAAGATGGCTTCCTATAACAACTAAAATCCATTTAAATCAATTTCTATGAAATTCTTCCAAGTATTTTCTTCACATTTCAAAATTTTTCAGAATATCCCAATGTAGAAGAAATTCATGGTGAAAATAAAAAATTTTTGTATAGGAGTGAAGCTCTTACCAAGGGAAGATGAAATCCGGTGTCAACAAGTCTTGAAATCACTTCAAATCCGAGATCTCTCAAGCCCTAGGTCGGTTTTTTCGAAAATTTGAGGAAAGGGATGATGAATAGTGTCAGTTAACTGGTCAAATATAGGTCTTTTCGCGTTCTCGCAGTCAACGAGATTTTTCTCGCCGTCAGCGAGCTAATTAATTTCATAAGGCAAAAGTTTCGGGAAAAATCCGCCTTCGGCGAGCTCGGTCTCGCTATCAGCGGGTTTTCCCGCTGTCGGCGAGGTCCCAAAAATTTTAAATTTTTGAAATTCGTCAATCATTTTCAACCTCGAATTGCCCTTAATCAATCTTCCAATCACTTAATTTAATAATAATACGAAGATTAGATACTTATACTCTCAAAAAGTCACACAACACAAACAATATAACTTTATATATGAAATCCATGAAACTTACAATTTTCACACTGACAGCTTCATACATATTTAACTTAAATGTTCAAATCCATAATACTCAGCATCGCAATCCACACCACAACACTCTAAATGCTGAGACATAACAATTTACATAAAATCTCATCAAATTTGAGATGATCAAATCAAACTTCGACTCATAATAAAACTTAACTCCAAATCAAACACACACATATATATACAAATATAACATAAACATAGAAATCTTTCCTACTCTTCAGTGTCTGAACTAACATCTTCTCTGATATTTCCGATGCGACGCAGGTGCACAAATAAATTGTAGAAAGACCTGAAAGGGAATTCTCGAAGAGATTCTTCATTAATCCATCCTTTCTGTCTTAGTAAATGAATAAAACTCGGCCTCATATGTCCAGTATGATCAAAGTGCTCCTTCATTCTCCAATCAATATGATCAAACATATCAGAGATATTGTTAATGGAATTCATCACATTTTGCAATTCTTTCTTCAATCCTTTAATCCTCTTCAGAATGAAATTAGTCTTATCAGTAAAGGGTCTTGCTAAAGGATTGTTCTGTGATGCTCTGTCAGAAATAACAGTGATCTCATCATTGTTATCCAAAGTGGGAAACATATCAGTAGGATCCAGGGGTTTCCATGGTAAAAGTACTTTTTCCCAAGCCTCATAAGAAACTTGGTACTGACTGCATAAAACAAATATAGTAGATGGGTGTCTAAGTCCATACACTGACCCATGCACAATTAATCCCAATGCAGACTTTACTATTATTGATCTGACATCGATAGGTAATCCAATTTGAATACGATAGTTTAAAATAAGACATTCCTTTCGAAACTTTATTTACTCTCATGGTAGTAATAGTTTTGATGATATAAAGAAATGCCAGTGCTTTGAGACAGGGTTAAGAAGTGATGCAGAAAAACTGACATACCCGTCTTCTCGTAACTCCCAATCATCAAGTGCATCGGTCAGGTAACTATAGATTTCGTTTATATTGTATCTCGCAGGCACAAAGTTGGAATAATGACAAACAGAGGTATTTTCTATAGAAAACAATTCATTTACCCTTGCAGGAGTAAATGTTACCCATCTCCTCTCGACGTAGACATTTCCATCGTTGATCGCATGTAAATTGTGAGTAAAACTCTTTAATTATCGTTATAACTACAACGGATGTCGTATAACAAAATACCACCCAATGCCGCCGTGCGATCATTTCTTCGATTTTGTAGTAGAATTCTCTACTCCTCTATCGACGAATCCTCTTTCTTTAATCGCCTCTTCTTCATCAAGCCTTTGTCAAGATTCGCCGCGCCTCCGAACCGACGAATTTTCTCCGATCGAAAACTTCGCTTTTGTGGTTTCTAAGAATTTGGAGGCCATTTCTGGATGGAATGGATTGGTCTCTAGTCGTTCCTAAGGAAGAAAATGGTGTAAAATCGGATTTGGAATAATTTCTTACGAAGGAATGGCTTAGATCCGTCCAAAACCGCACGAAAAATCTTTAAGAAAGTAAATTTTTAACTGCCTCGCCGTCGGCAGGAAGTTCCTCGCCGTCGGTGACATAGTTATAAAACTGAATGGAGTAATGGCCCACGATCTCACTGTCAGCGAGCTCGGGCACGCTGTTGGCGAGATTCGTAAAAATCGCCCATTTTCGCTTTGGTCCGAATATTTTCTGATCTCATCCAATAGGTTCAATTTTTGTGATGATTCTAATAAAAATTTGAGTAGTAAGATTTGTTTTAATAATATGGACTCACTAATATATAGACATTTAAAAATAAAAGACTACTATGGGTCGCTCCTATAAAGCGCTTAGTTTAACGTCGTCAGCCCGACCTAATTTAGTTAGTGTTCAGGTTGACTAAGCATTAAAACCTCTTTAAAATTTGGTCTTTTATTTTCAAAATATGGTTTTAATCTATGTCCATTTACTTTAAATCTATGTCCTGTTTTTGGATCTTCAATTTCTATAGTTCCATATGAAAATATTTGAGTTATGGTGAAAGGTCCTAACCATCGAGATTTCAATTTCCTAGAAATAATTTTAATCTAGTATTATAAAGCAAAACTTCTTGTCCTGGTTTAAAATTTCTCTGATTAATTTTCCGATCATGCCATAATTTCATCCTTTCTTTATAAATCTTATCATTATCATATGATTCTTTTCTTAGTTCTTCCAATTCATTTAATTGCAACAATCTCTTCTCACCAAACTTTCTTTCATATTATAATTAAATTCTTTAATCGCCCAATATGCTTTATGTTCTAATTCAACCGATAAGTGACATGTTTTTCCATATATAAGCTCATAAGGAGTCATTCCAATCGGAGTTTTATAAGCTAATCTTGTATGCCCATAATGCAATGTCTAGTCTTATAGACTGACTCGATCTATTAGTGATTTACGTACTTTTCTAATATACGCTTAATTTCTCGATTAAAAACTTTAGCTAATCCACTAGTTCATGGATGATAAGCAATTGATATTTATGCATAATATTATACTTTTCTACTAGTTCGTGAATATATTTGTTTCTAAAATGAGTTCCTTCGTCGAGATAATCACTCTCGCATTCCAAATCTAGTAGAAAATATTTTTCATTAAAAATTTCGAAACACTTTTAAGCATCACACCTAGATAAAGCTTATGCTTCAATCCATTTGGAAACATAATCAACGACTACTAATATATATGAGTTTCCAAATGACGAAATAAAAGGTCTCATGAAATCTAATCCCCAAACATAAAAAATTTCAACTTCTAATATAAAATTCGTAGGCATTTCATTTTTTTCGATATGTTTCCTACTCTTCGGCATTTATCGCAGGTTTTTATATATTTATATACATCTCTAAATAGAGTAGAGCCAAGTAGAATCCAGATCATAGAATTTTATATGCAGCTTTATCTGTCCCAAAATGTCCTCCAAATCGTAGTCATGATATTTTTGAATAATTGATTCAGCTTCTTCATAAGCGCACGCATCTTCTAATAATTAGATCCTTACATCGCTTATATAAGTATGGTTCATCCCAAAAGTATGATTTAGTATTGTGAATGAATTTTTTCTCGTTGTTGCAAAGTTAATATAGGTGGTAAAATGTCACTTACAATATAATTTACTATATCAAGCATAACAAGATATTTTCAACTCATTTATATTATAAAGTTGTTCATCGTAAAACTCGTTTAAAATTTCATTATCAATATTAGATAATTCATGATTTTCTAATCTCGATAAATGATCACGAATTCGATTATCGCACCTTTTTGTTAATTATCTCAAAATCAAATTCTCGCATTAATAATATCCATCTAATTAATCTTCGTTTAAATCTTTCTTTCGCATTAAATATTTTATACAGAATGATCAGTATGCACAATACATTTAGTTCCTATTAGATAATGCCGAAATTTATTAAAAGCATATACAACTGCTAATAATTCTCTTTCAAGAATCGTATAATTTATTTCAAAGATCATTTAGAGTTTTACTAACAGTAGTATATAACTTTGAAAATCTTATCATATCTTCGCCCAAGAACTCGCTCCTATAACATAATCACTAAGATCACACATAAGCTCAAATGGTTTCTCCCAATTAAGTGAAACTATTATAAGTGTCGTAATTAATTTATCTTTTAATAATTCAAAAGCATTCATGCATTCAGTAGAATTCAAATTTCTCGTCCTTTTCAAGAAGTTGGCATGTAGGTTTAGTAATTTTTGAAAAATCTTAAATATAACGCCCGTAAAATCCAAAGATGTCCAAGAAAACTTCTTACCCCTTTTACCGTAATCGGAGGTGGTAATTTAGCTATTACTTCGAATTTTTGTAGGTCTACTTCCATGCCTTTTTCCAAAATTTTATGCCCTAATACAATGCCGCCCGTAACCATAAATTAACATTTCTCCCAATTAAGAACTAAATTAGTTTTCTCACATACTTCAAATACTTTTTCAAGATGATTTAAGCACGTGTCAAATGTCGTTCCAAATACGTAGAAATCATCCATAAATACTTCTATTCCATTATCAATTAATTTACTAAATATAAACATCATACATCTTCGAATGTCGTGCGTGCATTACATAATCCAAAAGACATTCTTCGAAAAGTGAAAGTTCCATAAGGACTAGTAAATGTAGTTTTATTTCGATCCTCGTGAGAAATTTCGTATTCGATGATAACCGTATATCCATCTAAGAAACAAAAATACTTATGTCCCAGCTAATCTATCTAACATCCGGTCTAGAAATGATAAAGGGAAGTGATCTTTTCTAGTGATCGTGTTTAATTTTCTATAATCAATACATATTCGCCATCCAAGAACTTGTCTTATAGGGATAAGATCATTATTTTCATTAGCTTTGATAATACCCCTCCTTTTTACGTACACAGTGAATCGGGCTTACCCAAGCTATCGTTAGAAATAGTGATATATAATACCATTATCAAACCATTTTAAAATTTCTTTCTCGACTACTTCTTTCATTATCGATTTAATCTCCTTTCGTGATCTGCTTTAGTGTTTATATTCATTATCTAAAATAATTTCGTGCATACAGTATCGAAGGACTAATTCCTTTAATATCTCGTAAAGTCCAACAAAAATTTTCTTATATTTTTTAACGTATCTAAAAGTTTTTTGTTTCGAGATTCATTTAATTCAGATGAAATAATAACTCAGTAGAGTTGAAGAATTACTCTAAGTAAGCATACTTTAAATGATTAGGTAACATTTTTAACTCAAGTTCAGGAGGTTTAATAATCGATGTAACTATATTTTTTTCAATGTTTTTCGTGTTATCCAAAAATTCAAATTTCTCGAATATAATCTAGGTTCTTCATTTATATCGGTTTTTTCAATTAATTCAGTATTTTCTTTTTCTAATTTTTCTTCATAATATTCTTTAAAATGTTCTTTTTGTAAATGATCAAGTACTTCCATTCGAAAACACTCATCATATTTTTCTAGAGCAAGATATTTCATTGATTTAAGAATAATAAAAGTTACTTTTCGGTCATTTACTCTCATAGTTAATTCTCCTTTCCGAACATCAATCATAGCTTTTCCAAGTGGCTAAAAATGGTCGTCCTAAAATGATAGGAATTTTTTTATCTTCTTCCATATCTGAACAATAAAATCTACAGTGAAGATAAATTTATCCACTTTTACTAATACATCTTCAATAACTCCCTTAGTGATATGTAACGTAACGATCACTAATCGAAGAGTTATCGAAGTAGGTGAAATTTCTCACAATCCTAATCTCTTAAAAATTGATAGATGCATTAGATTGATGCTCGCTCCTAAGTCACACAAAGCTTTTTCATAGAATTTTTCTCCAATAATGCAGGATATGAGTGAAACTACTAGGATCTTTTAATTTTTCGTGAAGTTTTTTCTAAATAATAAGACTACACTCTTCACTAAGTGCAACCATTTCATTATCGTAGAATTTTCTTTTTTTATTTAGAATATCTTTCATAAATTTTACATAGTTAAGCATTCGTTCTAAAGCTTCTACGAAAGAAATATTTATCGTTAATTTCTTCAAAATTTCAAGGAATTTAAGAAATTGTTTGTCTTTTTTATATTGAATTAGTCGTTGAGAAATGGTATGGAGGTTTTTCAACGTAAATTTTCATAAGTAGTAAAGGATTTTCTAAGTTTTGATCTTTGTCGATTTTTTTCCTTTTCAATTTCCACTTCCTCTTTTCGACTTTCAAGTTCTTTCTGAATTCGAGGTTCTAATTCTTTTCCACTTCGTAATCGTATCGCTTTAATTTGTTCATTTCCTTGTCTTTGGATTTATTTCCACATTACTGTGAAATGTTCTGCGTGTTCTATTATTAAGTGCAAGTAACGATATGTCCAAGTCGAGTTTCAATATTTTTGATAACTGCTCTCGATTTTAGTAATTGGTTTCCTTGTATTTGTAATCGATTTCTTGATTTTGTAAATGTTGACCCATATTTAATATTAATTCTTCTATGATAATTTCTTATCTTTAAATCGAGGGTTATTATTATTAAATCCAGATGGATAACTAGCGTTTATAATTGAATTTCTGATCAGAGGGATTCCCTAATGGTTGTGTTATGTTGTTCATCCATGGTCGATTAGTTGTATTATTATTCCAATTAAAATTGGGATGATTTTTCCATCCAGTGATTATAATAATTCGAATAATGATTATTCGTTCTATTATCAATAAGCATTTATAGTTTCATAATGAGATCGAGATTCTATAAGTCATTCGGATGAGTTTTCTTCTAATATACGTGAGAGTAATTCATTCCAAAATGAATCTAATTTTTTAGATATAATGCAATAATTTGCGAAGCTAACATGTATATCGCATCATTTTCATGAATACTGGCTATCTTTTCTGGATTCATTCTATCAACAGCCATTGAAAATTATTGGTAGTCATTTCTTCGATTAGTGCATAGGCTTCATCAAATGGTTTTGACATTAATGATCCTCCAAAGCAGAAGATCGATGATCGATCTAAGAGATCCTACTAATCCATTATGTAAAGTTTCAATAATTAACCAATCCTGTAACGCATGATGCGGGCATTTCCAAGTAAGCTTCTTTAAATCTCTCCCAAGCTTCATATATCGATTCTCCATCAAATCGACTAAAAGAAGTTATATCATTTCTAAGCTTAGTAGCTTTTAGATGATGGAAAATATTTGGATAGAAATTTTTGTGATAACTCTCCCCAAGATTTAATAGATCCAAGTAGCTAACGAATTTAACCACATTTTAGCCTTATCCCTTAAAGAAAAGGAAAAAGTCTAAGTCTAATAAAGATCGTTAGATACTCCTTCATATTCGAAAGTACCATATAGTTCTAAAAAACTAACAAGATGTAAATTAGGATCTTCGATAGGTGAACCACTAAATCGATTGTTTTGTACCATTTGGATAATTGCTAGTGTCTCAGCTCAAATGAAGTTAAGAAACTACATCGTAGTTTTGAATAGCTTAAATGAATTTTATCTAATGTAGGGTTGGCATAATCTCTTAATTGTCTCTCGTTGATTGATATTTTCATTTTCGTGAATATTCGCCATTCGTGTTAAATTTATAATTTCTTTTTTTGTTTTCTAATTCTTTTAATCGTACGCTCTAATTCCGAATCGTAAGCGTATTAATTTTTTGTTTCCAAACTTTCGCATACAATTTTTTTAAATAAAATAATACATTACTCTAAGTAAATAATTTCTTTACTTCCCTAAGAACGACGCCAAAAACTCGACCCACTTTTAATATGTATCGCAATTTATGTTTATAAGCAACGATACCAAAAACTCGATCCCGCTTTAAATATGATATATGTTTTAATGTATAATGCGATTCTACGCAAAGATACGTATCGTATCGCAATACATGCGGCTCTATGCGAGTTCTAGTTATCGATCCCACAGTGAAAGTTTTTAACGTATTTGTTATCGCCTAAATTAAAAGGAATTACTTACTAATAAAGTGAATGGAAATTCAAAGTAACTATAATAAACTAAAGTAAACTAACGCTCGAAATAAGTTGATTTAAATACTTCGTAAAAAGTATCATTCTCCTCGTTTTTAGAAAGTTAAGTGAATGATGAATTTAAATAGAATTTTTAAATCGTATTGTGACAAGTAGAGAGCATTCCTATTCTTTACCCTTTGGTCCAGTGTGCAAAGAACATCGACTAATCCTATGTTTGATCATCGAATCATGAGCTAGTCGGGAGGATACCTACCGCCACTTCGTAGCTCCCACGTTCCCCTCACTCGAGGCTAACATCTACACTTCAACTCTCAAACAAGAGGACCGAATTGATTCCAAAGCTTTTCGACTTCCCCGAATATCGGATGTAATTTTTACTATAGTTGATAATTCAACATATTTTAATTACTCAATCGGCAGATTGAAAGTAAATTAAGTTTTAAGTAAAAATTATCACAATTTATTTATATTATATTAGTGTGTTCTATTTAATTTCATCAATCCGCATAATTTTCATAAACAAGGAGAAAGACTAAGAAAACTACTCGTAATGCACTGAATAAAACAAAGCATTGATTTCATTTAAAGTTAACAACAATAAACAAAGATACTTATCTTAATTTCCTTACTCAGTAGCACTCTCAAGCCTTTTCGACTTTTCCTTCTAAGACAACGAAACTAAATAAAGACTCAATTAAACTAATGAACTCACTAAACACACTCAAACTAAATTAAACTCACACAAATGACACTTAAGAAAATGAAAAGAGACTAAGACTCTCTAAAATGTACATACACCGAAGACTCAAAAGACACACTAAGACACTAGAATTCGGCCTCTATTTATAGAGGTAAGTAAAGGTCCAAGGACGCTTAAA
This sequence comes from Papilionanthe hookeriana x Papilionanthe teres, assembly GCA_022702705.1. Taxonomy (NCBI): domain Eukaryota; kingdom Viridiplantae; phylum Streptophyta; class Magnoliopsida; order Asparagales; family Orchidaceae; genus Papilionanthe; species Papilionanthe hookeriana x Papilionanthe teres. The sequence continues at coordinate 38,474,355 of CM040426.1, read as the reverse complement.
CACCTCTTCAAAAGTGTCCGTGTTCAATGCATATGCATTTTCAACTAGCTCATCGTCGGCGGAAACGACCTCGCCGTCAGCGGGGCTTCTGAAGATCTTCAAACCGCGCGATCTCGATGTCGCGCTGGCTCGGCCATTGGCTGTCGGCGAGGTAGTTATAATTCCTTCGTAAATTCTCCTCACGATCTCGCCGGTCGGCATCCTCGATCTCGCCGTCGGCGAAGTAGTTATATTTGCATGAATTTCCTCCTTTTCGATCCAAATTTGCTCCATTTCATGCTTTTTGCTTCCATCACTTATAAATCTTTATTCTCGCAATAAAATAAAGAAAATACCTTTCTTTAAAGTGCAATTTCATCAAAAATAAATATGAATTTCTTGATGTATTTTTCTGTGATCAACGGGCATGTAAGTTTTTCTTCTACACGCTTAAATCCTACATCAAAGCAATGAAATTTCTTTATTTCAACAAATTACTCCCTACCATGAAAATCGGTAAAGTGACAAAGGAGAGTGTCATTCTGAATTATTGCATTCAAATGGGAAAACCTATTAATATGGGTTCTATAACTATGAAATCTGTTTTAGGCTTGATTGTGCATGGATCTACTTATGGGTTGGGACATCCTTCTACCATATTTTTTCTTTGTAGTTACGCACAAGTGCCATATGAAAATTGGGAAAAAATGCGTTTACCTTGGAAGCCCATAGATCCAACTGATTATTATAACTGCATAGGATATGGAGAGAAGATGAAATGAACATTATTATGGATGAACCATCTCAAAATTCATCACCTTTACGATCCCGCATTCCTGATAGTTCGTAAGTTACTCTGAAAAGGATCAAGAAATTGGAGAAAAAAATTTAGAATATTATGAATACAATTAATAATATTTCTGAATTATTTGATCATCTTGATTGGAGGATGAAGAAGTATTTCGATCACATGGGGCGCATTGAAGAAAGTATGACACCCATTTTTAAGAAAAATGCTTGGATCGAAGAAGATTCGATAGATGAGTTTGTGTACCTAGCTTTTTACAATCTATATGTCCATCACCAAATCATAGGAGACATTCGAGGAGAAGATAGTACTGATGAGGATGAGGAGTAGTGACTTTAAAGGCTAGATTTCTAGTATTTGAACTTTTATGTGCTTATGTGTGTTTGTTATAGATTTGCTTTAATTTAAGACTCTTTATGCTTTGATTGATTTTTGTTGTTTAGTATTTAGCGTTAGGGTGTTGTGGTTTGATTTCGACGCTGAAATTTTATGTCGTGTGGCTTGCATCACTTGTGTTGGTGTGGATTGAAGTATTTGCTTGTAAGTGTTGGATTTTATATATAAATATGAAGTTTTATGTTGTTTGTGAAAATTATTATTAGTAGACCACTTAATTATGAAAATTATTGCTTAATAAGGATAATTAGATTATGACATGACAAATAAATGACTGAATTCATGAAAAAATTGAAAATTTAAAAATCTGCTCTGGGCGCCGATGGTGCCTGAAGGCCGAAACCTCCAGATTTTCTTAAAAATCGTGAAATCTGCTTGGTTAAAACCATTTTTACCCCTTTAGTTGTCTTCTACCTCTAGCCTAGGACGAAAACTCCCTTTAGGGCTTGATTTTACTCGGATTTGAGGCAATTTGAAGAGAATAAGACTTGGATCTCATCTTCTCTCGGTAAGATCCTTACTTTAAATTAGAAATTCTTTTGTTTTCACCATAGATTGCTCCTACATTTTGGATATCCGAATTTTTGTAGTTTTGGAGAAAACTTTAAGAGAATCCATGGTGGAAAGTTCTTACATATTAGATTGATCTTTAGAGTCTTCCACATTGTTATCTTTGAATTTATTTGGAATTATTTTCACTTTTTTAGATTTTACCATGGCTCCAAGAATAAGTAAATGGAAGAGGAAATTAGATTTTGATGAAAAGAGATTTGTGAGTATGAAGACTCAATACCACTACAATTCTCAACTTCCAAAGTCCTAGCGGAGTTGTTAAAAGGGTGATTGTTGATCGACATTGGGAAATTTTTGCTACTTCACTGCTGAGGCTATTGTTGACATAGTGTGAGAGCTCTATGCTAATTTGAGGTAAACTTCTAATGAGCATGTATTTGTATGTGGAAAAATTGTACAGTACTACTTAAAATTGAATTAATATTTTTTATCAGTTGAGGGGTTCATTCTGTGAGTACACCAGATTCAGTGCTACTGATGTTGCTTTGGATGAAGTGATTGCTTATCTGACTGATGGAAAAGGAGTTTGGAAGTTGAAGCACAATCAAAAGGTAAATTTTTCTGCTTCAAAGTTAAATGTTCCATCTGAAGCCTGACACTATTTCATTTCTGCAAGATTATTATCCTACTTATCACAATAGCGAAGTAATAAGAGATAGAGCCGTTCTAAATTATTGTATTCAACAAATGAATATGATTAATATATGCTCCGTCATTTATCGAAATATCTATGTTATTGCTATGCGTGAGACCACTTGTGGTTTAGGTCATCCCACCTTGACTTTCACTCTATGTGAACAATCAAGAGTTAATTTTGGTAAGAATGAAGAGAAGGTTATGCCTCTAAAGCCTATTGGAAGGGTTAGTATTAAGACTTACAAATCTCATGTTGGATGGAGACCTGGGAGTAGTAGTCGTGATATTCCACCTACTTCTAGTACTCCTACTCTTCATGGTATTATGGAACAACTTATGGACCAATAGGGAGATATTTTAACAGTTCAGAATAAGATTGAAGGATTAGAGGCTCGAAATGCGTATAATGATGAATTTATGGTGAGGAAAATGGAATATGATGTAGCTTATAATGAAGCTATGGTCAGATTCACAAGGGGCGATCCTACAGTTGAATTCCCTTCTTGCCCTAGTTTTACTCTGTATCAGCAAATCTTGATGTGGAAGATTAAGAAGAAGAAGAAGAGGAGCATGATGGTAGTGACTATTGATAGTGGTTTGCTGTTATTTTTATTTGTTATGATGTATTGTTTGTTGTGAAACTTGTAATTTATTTTATGTTGTCTTGTATGGTTAGACTCTGTGGTGTGAACTGATGTGTTTAATTTAAGATTGGTTGTTTTAAATTTGGATTTAACTATTTTATGTTTTCACATTACTGTTAAATGTTTAAAGTTTATGTTTTAATGTCTCCTTACCCTACAAATCTTTGATATATCATGTTTAGCACACTTTCTATATTATTATATACCTGTTACTGTTAAACTTTAATCAATACCTTCATAGCTTTAAAAGAAAAGAAATGAAAGACTCGATACACAAAGGTTACTACTTTTTGTTCTTTCTTCCTACTTTTATATTTTTAATATGTTATATGTTGATGAATTTAAGTTTGGGGGGAAGAAAGACTAAACTATGCCTCAAATGAACTATTTTTTAAAACTATTTTTAACATGATTTTTGGTAAGAATTTAACCTTAGAAAGTTATATTGTTTATTTAATTCAAAAATTATATTAGACTTAAAAATTAAGTTTTAATAATCAAAGTTAACTTTAGGGTTAAGATATTTAGTATAAAAGTATAAGACAATAGTTTGCTATTTAAAGTAAAGGAAATGGTATTTTTGAAATAGTAAGAGTCTTAGGATTACATGTAAAAATAAAGGATTGAAACTTTATGAAATAAAGTTAATACTAATATTGATGTATAAAAAAGAAATGTAATGAGTTATAACTTTTGGAAGAAGATTATGAAGTTCAAAATCATTAAAGGCTATCTAGATATAGTAATCCTCACATGAAAAAAGAAAAGAAAAGAAATGATTGAAAAACAATCCATATATATATATATATATATATATATATATATATATATATATATATATATATGAAAAGAAAATAAAAAGCAAAATAAAAGAAATATATATGTGAGGAGAAGCTTGAGGTGATGCACAATAAAAAATTTGCTTCACTTGAATTAACCTAAAGGAAAGAACTTAATAACATTTCTAGATTTATATTGATGTGTTAGTGTCTTTATTAATAGAATCTTCATGAGAGTTCTTTTTCATATGATTTTTCTAAGTATTCTTAATATGACAAATTGTACTTATTCTTGAAAAGAATAGAATGCTATAACTATTAAACTTGATTACTAAATATTCTTACTTATAGTTTGACCAAAGTTATTAAAACTAATTTAAATGTCTTGCTATTATATTTATGAATAAAAAATTGTAACAATTATAAAGTTAAAGTCACTACCATGAGTCATAATTTTTATGTACTAAAAGAGTTACTTGAAGAAAAGTAACAATTAAGTTTTAGGGATTTTGATGCACCAAAAATATTTTTAGATTTTTCACTTATATTTTATACTCTTTTTTGGTGATATTGCACTTTAAAGAAGAGTATTTTTCATGTTTTGTTGTAGGTATGTTGATTTTTAGCATTTGGAGGAAAAAAAGAAAAAATGATGAAATTTGGAGTCAAATAAGATGATTTTTGGAAAATTGAGCTCTGGGCGTCGACGGCGCTCGCATCAAGAGAGCGCAGACCAGAAACACGCCCTGGCATCGACGGCGCCAGGATGGGCGCCGACGACGCCATTTGATCCAATGTCGAAGGATCCCAGAATGATTATGCAAAGATTTTTTTGCAGATTCGATGTATTTAAATGACTTTTAAAGGGTTGCTTGAGACATATCTTGGGAAACTCATCCCAACACTTAACTAAAGTGCTTTAAACTCCAGAAATGTGGATGTGTGAGGGAAGTTGAGTAGAGTTTTGAAGTTTTAGTGTAAGGTTGTTGTAGGAGTCAAAATAAAAAGTGTCTGGAGTCTTGTTTGGTGTTAGTATTGAGTGTTGTTGTAAGAGAGAAAGAGATTCAAATGAGCTTCAATGGATTTGCTTTGGGGAAGAGTTACAGATAAGTTGTGTTTGTTTATTGTTGTTTGTATGAACTTTCTTTTATATATAAAATCCATATTTTCTCGTATCTTCCTCATGAATTCTAAGCAGATTTCTTTTTCTTTCTCCTTGCAATGAAATATGGTGAAATGAAAAGATAGATTGGATATGCCATTTAAATGTTAAATATTTGTGATGATTTTACACTCTGTTCTTTATTTACTTTTTTATTTGGTCAATTGAAATGTTAAAATTTGCTATGAAACGTACGGTCGGAAAAGACTATAAGTTCTACAATAAAGTGAGAATCACATTCAATTCTATGGATGAGAATGTAGTCCATAGGGTTGAGTGCAATAAATAGGGAAATATATTTTATTGGTCATAGAATTAGAGATTTTAAGGGTGACATACTAAACTCTCCAATTTGGTCCTAGTGTTTGGAAACTAAAGCGAGAGTTTGCCCTCAGAAGAGGGGAAAGTGGAAGCTCTAGAGTGGGAGCCAGTATCCTCTCAGCCTAATCATGGATTTAGGGAAAAATATAGGATTAACCAATTTTCTTTATGCACTCTAAAGAGGGTAAAGAATGGGAATGCTCCTATTTGGCATAATACAATTTCCAACTATCTAAGTCTTTCATTAACCATAAACTCGTTGCAAGGGGAATGATGCTTTCTTAAATTTGAGCCTTTCGTTATAAAATAGTAAAGCTTTGTTTAGAATTAGTAAATTTACTTTGAACTTTAGAAAGTAGTTTGGTAAACTTAGTTCTATTAACATAATTAAACATTGTCAACTTGTGTTTTTCACTTGTAAGTTTTATATAGTTTGAACATTGCGTTTTGTGCTACTCTCATAAATTTACACCTTCCTCGTGGGGTCGATAACCAAGACTCCATTAGAGTCCTATATTACTTATGCAATACGTATACTTGCCTTTGTATTTTGGTGTTTATAAGAAAATATATTGAAATACAAAACACCGCATCTATCTATAATATTCTATAGTAAAATAATTTGATAAAAAAGCTGTATGGTCTAAATTTTTTTTTCCCAATGTTGCAATTGAATGCACACATGAGACATGATATATTTCTGGTTTTTTTCATTTACATGAACACTGTTCTGATGAGATAATATCCACTTAAAATGCCCTGCAACTCATATCAAAGACTTGATATTCATTATGATTGATACAAATTACTTGTGAAAATTTTTGGGCTTCACATTCAGTTCTTTGCAAAACCACTATAATACACGAAGCAGATATTGCATTATCTTATTCAATCCACTGTGAACATATTACTTTAACATTTTAGGTATAATGCAACTAAATTGTAATAAATTGAAGAAATAAGGCCTTGAATCAATTGTCCTTGACCAAGTCTTATAACCCTATTGAAACAATCAGAAGCATTTGTGGTCATATTACTATATATATACCTCAATCATGCACTAATGACCATTTCTTAATATCATGCTCAATTAGTAATCAAACACTTTATTTTTTCAAAAATTACATCTCTCATGTGATTGTTCAATATACGCTCATCATCGGTATTTCCAGCCCAATACATTTTATCAGTAATGCATCAATATCATCAATCGCGAGTCGATATAATGCCTTATGGAAATTCTCTCATAGATATTGCAAACAATGCCTATGAGAAACCTAGAAAAATATCTCTCTACATCCTATAAGTAAACCTGCACACCTGTTCGATATCAAGTAAAGGTCCTCACAGAATTGAACATGCTCCATTAAACCATGTAATTTCTGGAGAAACCATAGCCACGACTCATTATTTTCAGACTCAACCATAACAAAAGCTACGAGAAAGAAACCATGATTTTCATTGATTCCTACTGCGGCTAATAGATTTCATTTATATTTTCCCGAAAGGAATGTCTCATCCATACTAAGTATCTCCATCCTTGTATGCTTGGCCCGAAGGCCCAAAAAATTTCATTAAACTTTGTTTTGCTGCTGACTTGTATCTTGTCTACAGATTCAAGTATCGTCATTCACACATCTTCCATAATATGAAACAAAGAGCAGTACTACTCATAACTTTTGAAGATTAACTTTACATACTTTCTTCGAGCATCCCAAACTTTAATATATGTAATATGTAACTTAAATTTTGATTCCATGTGCGTAATAATTTTTTTAGACTTCAAATCTAGTTGTTGTAACAAAACAGTACTTATGTAGTGGAAAATAAAATTTGATAAACAATTCTGATGCCAACTCAACATAATTGGATGAGTACACGTTTGCAGTGGTTCGATGGAGCAGATCTTCTACACACCCCTTAAACGAGTACTTTTTTTCAATGATATGGGTGGGTTAAGTTATCATTTAGCACAAATTATATGGTTAATCTCTTTTTGTATAACAAAGCCTTATGATACTCCACATTCTTAGTAATGGATCATCCATTTAATATACACTGAAGATGATCTTTGTTAGAAAAAATCATCTCATCACAAGTTCCTCTGGAATTATGTCTTCGTAAGAAACAAATAACTAGTTCAACAGAGCATCACAATTCTCAACGGCGTCCCACTCCTCAATCGAACGAATCTGATTAACAAACTCCTTATTCTCCTCCTTATTCTCCATTATCAAGTCAAGAATATCTACATTCAATATTGAATGCTGGTGTAATATGTCGCAGTCTGGCGAAACTGCATCAGTATCACATTCTTGTGCAACATCACCTTCACGAGCTTCTGAGTCGCTTGAGACTTTGCTTGTCTCGCTATCCATGGTTTGAAAATCACTTTCACCAACATCCATACATGCACCAACGAATGGTTCCCGAATGAAGAGCTCAACATTTATGTTGTTAAAAGGATGAATGAGTGTGAAAGATCAAATGACCGATGACAAGCATTCTCAATCATCGATTGATCATGTCGGCTGGAGCATCCAATTTTGTATGTGCTTGATGATTATGGAGTTGGCCTGCTTGTGATAAAATTAATGTAAATAGAGTTGTTTTTGCCACTTTTTCTCTATTTTTATTTTTTAAGGAGTCACCAGCTTGTCTATTATCGTATAATTCACTTTTCCATGTAAATATCTCTTTCGGGTCATATGGATGATCTGAAGAAGAGAGGAATAAAAAAAGGAGGAAAATAAAATAATGAATACAGATGATAAAAACACTTGGAGAACTTTTGTGGAGTAAACTTTGCATGATAGTCCAAGAGGATATGTCTAAACAAGATCGTATCGAAAATGTCTTAGAAATATATCCGTTAAGAAGACCCTACGAAGGCAACCTATAATAAGAGATTCAAGTGTGTGTGATTGTTTTAGGGTTAATATCAACTCCCATAAGGACTTATCTATTTAGTTAATTACATATTGATGGGCGCCCAAGAATACTTTTGACAAAAGGAATCCTGTTTACAATTGTATAACGACAAATAAAGAGTGTCACAAAGGATAATTATCTCACGAGAGCATCCCGATGCCTTAAAAGCTCGTGCCGATCCATACGAGCAGAGACTAAGTTTCTCACAATCCCAAAGGGATGATAGCTCATCAGTGACTAGGACCTATGAAATAACCATGTCGTCCCATAAAGTTCACACTATGCTTTCATGACCAAATCGTTCCATAAGGGTAGAGGTGAATCATCGTATTCCAAATAGGTGGCGATCTATCCACAATCAGAGCATATGAGATGACATCAATGAAGTGTTAAAGGGAGTGAAAGGGATCAAAGGGTGTAACAAATGAAAGGAAGAGTGATCCTAATCGGGTAGAGGTAGCCGGGTTAGGATAACACGAATCCGTCATCCCAAGTTATTAGGACCCTAAGTCTACTTGGTCGTGAAGGTAATCAACCCAACACAACTGGAAACCCCCTTGTCATTAATCTATGAATTGCGTCGTCTAGGGGAACCTCAGTATCCTTAAGGCCAAAAGAAGTAAACTCTAATCATATGACCCTATGTAGATAAAGAGGGTAGATGTGGAACTTATACCTGCCAAAGTGGTGAAGATCTCACTAGAGTGAAAAAGAGAGGAGAGGTCCAACTACAAAGTTGAAAACACTCTCAACAAAATACAGACTCCCTGTCTAGGTCGGGGAAGTCTCTAACACCCTAAACATGTTAGACAACAACATAAGAATAAAAAATATGTTGGGCCAGTCCGGTTGGAGAAGCACGAGGATTTCTCCTTGGGACATACAAATGATGTAATTATCTAATAAGTCATAATTTGAAGGCACTATTAATTATGACTAGGTGTATAATCATGCATGAAAACCATTTTAAATTTGGCCTAAGGCCAAGTAGAATGTAAAGTGCAGATTTTGAAAATTCTTGAATATTTTAAACCTAAATTTTATTTAGCCTCAAAATTTTATTATTAAACTTTTATAGAAAGTTTATAAAATTTTAAGCCCTAAAGAGTCTAAATTATGCACACAATTCCCAGTTAATCCACAAGGTAGCCCCACCTCCCTAACCCCCCAAAAGTTGGTGGTTCTGCCCTTGATTGTAGTTTAAACTTCTCTTATTCAAGAGAAGAGTGGTTATATGTACTTACGACTATGTAGTAGATTATTTCAACTAAACTAGACCCTACAACTTTTTTTTCCCTTTTCAAGTTTTTCATGTAAAAATTGTGGTGTCTCCTCTTGCTTCTCTTTCATCTGTGTGTGTTGGATTTTCGTTCAATGTTAAGACGCTAAATCATTAATATAGTATTGCAAATTTTCTGCCACACAATAGCTTGGTGCCATCCATGGGAAACGAAGTCCCATTTAACACAAACTTCAAGTCTATTTAAACAAAGTCCATCTGCTTCATTTTCTGACTACATACATCATTCAAATGATGAAGGAACCTCCTTTGCACCTATGAAACATTCTTCAATGTGAGGGTAAACTTTCATTGTAGTCTCAAAACATCGTTCACGTTAACATCTCAGGCATGATAGTAGTGGGATAGTCTTCCTGCATCCCATTCAGACAACAAGTCTATGAAAACTACTTCAAGGTAGGAGGATAACCTTCGTTGCAGTCTAAAAAGGTAAATAATGTATACGCTCTAGACATGACTAGAGTGGGGCAGTCATCCCATGTTTCATACAAATATCGATTCCGCAAGAACCTCTTCGAGATTGGGGGCAACTTTCATCACAAAGAGCTAATCTTTATTGCCCCCTCATCATAATGGAGTTTCTCCTCTACTAGAATAAAAAACGAGATCACTTCAATGTTTTTGCATAGGCTAATTTACAAGAATGTGTGTAGTACACCTCTGTTGAGGGACAACTAATTCAAAAGAAGCAACTAGCAAGTTGTCAAAACATCATTCTTAAATATGATTGTAATCATATTTCCAAAAAGCAGTATCATCGATCTTCACTTAATACCCAGTATCGAGAAATGTAAAACATTTTCTGAAATCTCATTTTGGTGCTTAATCATTTCAAGTGGGACTCGATCCGACCTCTTCCATAATAGGTTGTGGTCGTTAAGTAAAAACTTTGACTAATGACCTTGGATTTGTTCAAAATTCATTATGAATTTCCTTTGACTTTGTCCATGACATGTTAACGCTATTGAGCATCTATAGCTACAACCAAGGACGTGTCTTTCATTCTTCATATGGATTACAATAGACTTCTTCCATTACAAGCTACAATAGTTGAGTTGACGCATTCCGACAAAATATTCTAGGAAAGGTATAAATTTTTTAGTGATGGATATAATCTCCACTTATACCGATAGAAGGCGGGCTCAAGATAAAGCCTTGATTAGAAGCTAGCAATAGACAAAATCCTCAGTAGAAAAACTCTATGAGAGCAAGTGATTGAGGGTCTCCACCCAAAAATCTCGGGCCACAGTGCTCAAAAGGTAAATATTATTTTTCTTTATATAAAGCACATGTGCTAACTTTGATTACAATCTTCTACATATTTAAGAAGCCAAAAATCTCAGCAGACATGAGCTTCAGAATAATTTGATGCCACTATGCCCCTATTATGGAGATGAAGGCATTAATAATATCCCAGAAGTAGGGCTACATCATCCTAGAAATTGGGCAAATAAAGGATAGAAGAAAAACAAAATCAATCTCAAAAGCAAATTAAAAATTTTAACTAAATCATGCAAATGAAAGATGTATAGACAAACATATTATCACCATATGCAAATGTCATATTAGATGATTGAAAAGCTACATAAAGAAACATGCTGACACACTATCATAAAATTGTTAAGAAAAAGCCACTTATATAGACATACAAACACAAGATATTAACTACTACATAATCCTCCTTAGCACGTGTGTTCATACAAGTGAATTTCAGTTGGAACCTTTTTTGAGAAAGAGGGGAATATTTAGGTATATAGATAAAAGGCCCAAAGATATGACAGGCGAACCATTTGTCAAAATCGTCAACAAAATTCTATTTCTACACAGTGGGTTCACAACTTCATGTTCTCTTCTTCAAGAGCCAATATCCTCGCTAAAAAGTTCGAAAAGTCATTGCATTATTATTGATGACTTATATACCGTTTTGTATTTGCCTAGCATGTGGTTGACCATTTCATGCTCGGTATACCATGCCCTCAATGAAAGTCCTAGCTCATATTTGGAAGGTGCCGGCATCACACCCTCAAGATTCTAAAACTTATGTTGATTTTTAGCAAGATAGGATTCTCCAGTCAACAAAATCTCTCCTTGAAAAAAATTTCCTCTGGAAAGTGCAACAGTAGCACTATAATGCACAGGTAGGAGGCTAAAAAGTTCCCTACATAAAGCGTGAAAGTAGCGCTATTATGCATAGCTTGGAGACAAGAAAATCCCCTCCATAATGCATGGCTAGGAGACTGGAAAATTCCTTGCATAATACATGGTTGGGAGAATATAAATCCTCTCCAAAATGGATAATTGGAAGACTCAAAATCTTTCTCCTCTTCCTAGCATTTTTATAGGCTCAAAGATGGAAAAAAAAGTCTAAAAATGGCTCAAATTCTTGTTATTCTTCAACAAGCTACACGAGTTGTCTGACTTTACGCAATCGAACGACCGCAAGGAATTCCACATGAATCTGTGGCTCCCGTGCAACCTGGTTTGGGGGCATCGCCCATTGCGCGTAGTACAGGTTGTTGTCCTCGGTTCAGTGATATGGTCCTCCTCTCACCATTTAGAATCCCACGAATAAACCCCACACAATCAATTCCATGTGATCCCCAGTGGACTAAGGGCACTGCATAACAGTGTAGGAGTGTTGCTTGCGCGTAGGAGCATTGCATCGCGCATAGGGGCGTTTGCACCTGCCCGTTAAGCCAACATCCTAGACCCGCTTCACCAGCATGACTCAGTACGCAAGTTAGGCCTGCTCCACCAGCCCGAAATGCTCCACTCACCCGACCCCTCAGTTGGCTCACGACACCCGCCCATGACGCACTTGCGTGACCTGCGCGTACCTATCGCCCTAACGTGCATGCTTTTGCCACATCGTCACTACCACTATCGTAGGTGCTACCCACGGGTCTCCATCACTGTCCTTCATTAGTCATCTTCAGCAGCCTGCTGCCACCAACTTCCGAAATAAGTTCAAATTTTTTTATTTTCTTGGAAATTTTGCTCAATTTTTGCTATTTTGATAATTTTTAATTGAGCAAGTGAAATCGTTTGCAAATTTGGGGACAACTGATGCATCATCAACAAAATTTATCATTATACATAAATCTCAAGGCAATTAGCACGAATCATAGAGCATTTTTTGTGCAAGAAACACTCAAACTCAAATTCAAAATCATCCAGAACTCCAATTTAAACAACTTATAGTCAAATTGACTGGCTCGATGAGACAGACTCAATGACAGTAAAATTATTCCATTTTGAGTCAAATTAAGCATGAATAAAGACGTTAAATTACTTTGGAATCTTCATGTGGTTAATTGAATGGTCAAACAGATTCTAAATCTAATAAGCTTATATTTAAATCGAGTGTCTAGATGACATGAATCCAATAAGCATAAGATCAATCAATTCTGACATTATTACACAAATGTTCCCTAAATACCGTCTAATCGAGAGAATCTCTCCGAGCCATATGATGGAGTGATCTAGATTCCATGCTTATTTGCAGTGAGAACTCTCCTAGATTCTATAAATAGAGCCCTACCTTCTTCATGAAAGAGGACCTAGACCTTGAACACTTCATGCTCCAGCAGTCATCACTCACCATCAACTATCACTCACCAACCACTATCAAACACTACTCACCAGCCGTCATCAACCACCGGTGGCCACCCTCTGCTTCTTGCAATGAAGCCCCTTACAGAAACATGACTTGTACTGCAAAATCGCAATGTATGTTGCTGAGTAAAGAAGCACCCTTCAAAGTAGAGTATAATGATACACCCCAAATATTGTGTAACAATACATCTCAAACACAATGCAATGATGTGCCTCACATACGATGCAATGAAGCATCCCAAAGACGGTGCAACGAGCAACCAAAATACGACACAAGAACACACCTCTCATACGGTGTAACATCACATTCCAAAGGTGTAACGACAAAACCCAAAGATGGTATATAATGCACTTAAAAATGACTGCTTAGAACCACCTTACTTAGGATATAATGATTTTCTCCAAACTCCTGAAGCTCCCTCCTCACAGCTTCCAATTAGGGCTTTCAACCCATGTGACTCACAGCTCACACAGCTACCAACTCTGACCTCCATTGCCTATAGACATTATCACAGCTCGTGCGACTCCCAACATTGGTCTTTGCGGCCAACAAACATTATCACAACTTATGAAGCTCCCAATTCTGGTCTCTGTGGCTTACAAACATCATCACAACTCATGTAGCTCCCAACTCCTATCTCTACAGCTTATAGATGTTACCATGGCTCATGTGACTCTCAACTCCATCCTCTAAGGCCTATGAATGTATTGCAGCTCACCACTACGGCCTATGACGTGTATCACAACTTCTCAAGCTCCCTACCACAGCTTCTGTGGCCAACCGGCACTCCTGAACAGACCATTTACCACCTACATGGTCAACTACTATCACAAATTTCAAATACATCTTCCATGACTCACATTCTACAAATTCTTTGTGGCTTACTGTTTTCATAACAATCGACTAAGATTTTTACGGCCCTGCTATAACAATTATTGTTGAACTCTATTGTACATCAACTTTATAATTCCGTCTTCTCTAATTCAAGAGGAGAGCGGACCTATGTTATTATGACTATATAGCAGATTATTTAAACTGAGCTAAGCCCTGTGATTTTCTTCATGATTTTTCACGTAAAAATCAAGGTGCCTCCTGTTTATTTTCTCCTTTTTTTGTATGTGTGTCCAATTGTAAGATGCTAAATTATTATTCTATCACCGCAAATTTTCCGCAACACAACAAAATCTAAGCCTGCATCTACATTTCATGTTATTTTAGATAATTATATTTGGAAGATTTACTTACATACCACTTAATTCCTATGCATTTACATATCTAATATATAAACTTCAAATTTTATATTAACACTGTCTTACCTATACATGAAAAGATTTATTACATTTAAAAATTAAAATAGTGATATCTTTGAATTTATATGAAAATTTTCAGTGGTATGAATGTAAAAAAAAAAGGTGTAGACATATAAATACATAAGAAATGAATGGTATGTACCCTAATTATTTTAATCATTCGCTGTTTTGATTCAGACAAAAATAACATCACCACAGTAAGCTTTCTTACTTCTGTACGGTATAATTACATTTAGAGACACAAAGGAGAAATTTATATGCTGGGAGCAACCTTGTACTCAATATATATAGAACAAATACAACGATAATGTACTTCGACACAAGGTAAAAACTATGGCACATAATTCACATCAAATAATTTCTTCAAAGAGGCATTTTGCTCATCCATAGAATAACTTATCCACCTAATGTTATATATATATATATATATATATATATATATATATATATATATATATATATATATATATATATATATATATATATGGTGTTATTTGAGAATACCGCTCTTCATAAGCGCTATCCATCATCCTATGAATCAAAGGGTTCTTACGACTGATAACACACACACATAGATATATAGTTATATGTTTAAATTGCCGCATCCTATGAATTACTTATCACAATGTTTATTTGGTTGGGGGTTTAAATTAAGCCATGCTAAGCTAAACATTTAAGCAAAAATTAAGTCATTTAGATATGCTGATGTAAATGAAGATAACTTGAGGACTATTTTTATTGAATTTTAACATAATCTCATTTGGTCAACAATTTCATGGGCTGTATGTACTCTACACCATTAAAATGATAAATAAATACCTAATAATTTGTAACATTCATTAGTGTTATACTCGCATATTTAATGCAAAACAGAGTCAACATGATTTTAATGTACAAAACCATCATGACTTTAATAAAACTAAAACAATATTAGTATAAAATAGGGACATATACATGCATGCTACACAAATCTTATGTATTTACAAATCTAACACACAAACTTTCATATTCACATTCATAACACTGGTATTATAAACTTGTCTTTTTAATGTGATATTAAAGATTTGAGCACTATGGATGTAAATATGAAAGTTTAGTTGTTAGATCTGTAAGTACCTAAGAATTATGTGGTATGTATGTAAATCAGCCTATAAAATCATCAGATCAAGTCACCAGGGTCCTTATGGCAATCAAATGTCAAGATTCAAATCCAATTAGGTGACGACGGGCTTATGGCACGTTCCTCGGGCTAAAAAACAACCTAGAAGGATACTACAACATGTATTTACACTTAGAAAATTTACATTAGGATACACAGATAAAATTTCATAATGCTAAATTTATTAAAGACTAATCAATCAACTCTTATGTTATATTACAGAAATAAAAAAACTTGTATTGTTATATTATTTATGCTCACTATGTCGCAGTCTTGAACATTCTAACCCAAATTTTACATAACAATTAAATATTAACACATTTTACTCTACTCCAGCAAAGAAACGTGTTGTTAAATCAAAATCATTATTAAAAATTATGCAATAAGAGATGCACTGTGTGAAATGAGAAATAGTTTCATACAGAGAATGCATGCGTTCTTCCATAACTGTGCAATACTCCTATAATAATCTATCAATAACTCTGAAATGGAACCCGTGAAAATTATTGGGTTATTAGAATTAATACCCCAATAACTTGGCAACAACCCGTCAATAACCCTAAAATGGAGGTTATTTAGGATTATTACGAACGCAGAGCTGCGTGCGTTCTCCGTATGCAAATATTTCTCGTGTGAAAGAGAAAAGATTACGTGTGGTCTATACGGATTGGAGGTATTGGAGTTGTATTGTTGTGAATACCATTACAATAACTTCAAATCCATATTTATCCACACCTTCCCTGGCTTCCCTGTCCGCACATAATATTTCTTGTGAAAAACCACAATGACACCTAGGCATCATTAATGTAGGAAAAACAATTCCCGCCTGCTCCAACCTTCATGCTCGGCTTACTCAATGAAAGAATCACCGTCATTATTTAAACAAATTAAAAAAAAAAAATTACAAAATTTTCAATCTGAGTTCACAATAAAATGTTCAAAGAAGAAATCCATAGTAAGTCCTAAAGAATAGGTGTTGAGAAAGTATGTAAATCAGCCTAAAAAATAATCAGATCAAAACACCAACACGGTAGTTGTGACAAAAAAGCATCGCATTTCTTTGAAGTACCATTACTATGACAAAATAGTTTAAAGGAGTTACAAAAAATGATAGAATATCATACAAAAATATTGCATATTGTGCCAATGTGCCAGAAAATAAAAGAGTTTAATCGATTATATATAAATAAGTCGACATTGTCAAAGTATTTTGGATGACACTAATTTGATGATAGACTTCCATGTCAATTCTTATTATAGGAGTGAACATTGTCAAGACACATCATCATCTTCACCAAGAATGTCTAGTAGGGACGAAAGATAACTCTTTGATCAATATATAGTAAATGTGAATGATAATGGATCATGGAGAAGAGGGCAACTACAACTCAGAAGATATCTTTAGAGCATGTTAGAAAGACACAAATACGACTGCATAGGTATCGAGAAGTTTTTTTTTTTAATGAGAAATATATTCTAATAACAAATTTAGAGAATGTTAAGAGACTTCATTATTTATTATATTCTTAATTAAATTTTTGGATGTTAATTGTTAAAAATAAGAGAGTAATTTATCATGCTAAACATATTTTATGTCTAACCTTGGCTTTATATGATATATTACTTTCTTTTGAAGACCCATGTTATTTTATTAGTTCATGTCCAAATTACACATTTATTTTGCACAATTTCTTGTCAAATATTTTGTTTCTTATACAATTTGTTACTTAATATAGGCACGATTTGTCATTTTTTACTTTGTTATTCTTTAAATATAATTCATCAATATATTTATAGATTACCATATTGATATATTAATTCTCACATATATTTTAGTTTACATAATTTTATAATTACGAGGTTTACGTCTTGATATTTATGCCTCATCTAATGAATGAAAAATATCTCAATAATTACACAATTGTAAACTGTAATGAAAACAACAAAAATTAAAAATGGAGGAAATCTATGGGGCTTAAAACAAAATAGTATGACCTGGGCTATTCACGGGCACTATTGCTAACAGAAGATATTACATCCGGACTCTAAAAGAAAAAAATGATACGTGCCCGGCCCTATTTAAAAAACATGTTTTAAATAGCTGATAAACGAAGACCAACCAGACCTGAAATAATGTATGTGGCGAGGACTGCACCTTTTTATGCATATATTTTTTGCAAGTTGAAAATCACTGATGACTTAAAATCTGCAACATTGGCGGCTAAACTGATCTCTATTTCATGCCTCTTAGCACTACTGATTTTCCATCTACACGATCATTACTCCCTCCTATGTTGCATCTTTTTCACCTTCACAACAGATTTTTTTCCTTTTTCGTCTCATTTGTTTTTCCAAAATCCTAAATCATGTCAGTCATTTATTCAATTGTTAAGATGTTAAGAAAAGAACGGCAAAGAATCGCATGAATTAAGAATAGTAAACCAGGGATTTGACGAGGTTTGACAATATGCCTACATTCGGGAGCGAAAAGCAGCAGTTTTTGATATCCTGAAGCAGTTAATCCACTTAGAATTACAAATACAATATATATATATATATATATATATATATATATATATATATATAAAACTTCTTGAAATTACAAAATTACCATGTATCGTACCGCGGGGGTGTTAAATATATATAAAGCTTGTTGCAATTACAAAATTACTCTGTACCGTACCGCAGGGCGTTGCCCCCCACACCTCCAACTCACTTAATAAAACTCTCTCAATTGGACAAATGCTTCCGCTTCGCTCCAATTCTCTATCCCTTATCTGGTATATAAGTCATACCTAACAGGGGCTTTTTTCAAGGTGGCTGCAACAAACGTGACAACAACGGTATATTACAACATCTATCATCACTTAAATAGACAGAACCAGAATTAGATAACCTGTACGAAGTAAACCACTCTTTGCTAGTTGTTATGTGATAAGAACATCATGAATCAAGAATCCATGCATCCATGAACTGAGTTGTTATAACTGAAAGCATATCACCATCACTGGAATCTGAATTATCACTCTGTACCACATTCACAGACTTTGAGATACATCACCTTTCTCATCTGTCTGTTTTTTGAGCTTTGGACAATCTCTCTTCATATGTCCCAACTCCTTGCATTTGTGGCAATGAATCGTCTTTCTGCCTTTAGATTTTGATCTGAAATTTCATTTTCTAGAACCTTCATTCTCTTGCTTCCTTCAACGATCCTGATTACCCTTAACATAAAAACTGTCACCATGAGAGTTTTCCTTTATATTTTGTTTCCGCTAGTTGTGAGCCAACAATGCTGCAAAGAATCTCATCAACTTTGAATGTTTGTTTCCCGTATGTAAGAGTATTCACCAGGTATTCATAAAAGGAAAGCAATACACACAACAAAACCATTGCTCGGTCTTCATCCTCAAAACTTACATTAAGTCGTGTTAAATCTGTGATTATTTGATTAAAAATATTCACGTGTTACGTCAGATCAGAGCCTTCTTACCCACACTGTCTTTGCTTCAGATACAATTTATTCATTAGGGATTTGGACATAAAGTGAGTTTTCAATTTCTTCCATATGTATCCTAGAAATTTCAGATTCATAACGTGATACATAATCTCATCAGCCAGACATAAACGTATGGTACCCGTCGCTCGTTGCAATTCTTCCTAATCTTCATCTTCTATGTTATCTGGTTTCCTTGGCCGCAAAGCCTTCAAGCTCTTTTGATGCACAAACAAGTCTTTTACCCTTGTTTGCCATAATCTGAAGTTATTGTTTCCATCATACTTCACTACTTCAAATTTTGCACCAGACACTGTCATCTCAACTTGCTCTTCCCGCGATCTTCTCTGTCTTGCGGCGAAGCCAAACAACGCCACCCATGATCTTCGTCTTAGTCGTGACTGAGCCTTCCTACGCCGATCTCTTCTGCCCTAAAACCTTGCTCTAATACCAATTGTTAAGAAAAGAAGGGCAAACAATCGCATGAATTAAGAATAGTAAACCAGGGATTTGACGAGGTTTGACAATATGCCTACATTCGTGAGCGAAAAGCGGCAGTTTTTGATATCCCGGCAGTTAATCCACTTAGAATGACAAATACATATATATATATATATATATATATATATATATATATATATATATAACTTGTTGAAATTACAAAATTACCATGTATCGTACCGCGAGGGTGTTAAATATATATAAAGCTTGTTGCAATTACAAAATTACTCTGTACCGTACCGCAGGGGCGTTGCCCCCCACACCTCCAACTCACTTAATAAAACTCTCTCAATTGGACAAATCGTTCGCTTCGCTCCAAGTACTCTATCCGCTTATCCGATATACGAGTCATACCTACTAAGTGGCTTTTTTCATGGCGCTACGCAACAAACGTGACAACAACGAGTATATTACAACATCTATCATCACTTAAATGATGGTAAACTGAATTAGATAACTCCGTACGAAGTAAACCACTTCTTCTAGCTGTTATGTGATAAGAACATCATGAATCAAGAATCCATGCATCCATGAACTGAGTTGTTATAACTGAAAGCATATCACCATCACTGCAATCTGAATTATCACTCTGCACCATATTCACAAACTTGGAGATACATCACCTTTCTCATCTGTCTGCTTTTTGAGCTTTGGACAATCTCTCTTCATATGTCCCAACTCCTTGCATTTGTGGCAATGAATCGTCTTTCTGCCTTTAGATTTTGATCTGAAATTTCATTTTCTAGAACCTTCATTCTCTTGCTTCCTTCAACGATCCAGATTACCCTTAACATAAAAACTGTCACCATGAGAGTTTTCCTCTATATTCTGTTTCCGCTGGTTGTGAGCCAACAATACTGCAGTAATCTCATCAACTTTGAATGTTTGTTTCCCGTACGTAAGAGTATTCACCAGGTATTCATAAAAGGAAGGCAATAAACACAACAAAATCATTGCTCGGTCTTCATCCTTAATACTCACATTAAGTCGTGTTAAATCTGTGATTATTTGATTGAAAATATTCACGTGTTGCGTCAGATCAGAGCCTTCTTACCCACACTGTCTTTACTTCAGATACAATTTATTCATTAGGGATTTGGACATAAAGTGAGTTTTCAATTTCTTCCATATGTATCCTAGAAATTTCAGATTTATAACGTGATACATAATCTCATCAGCCAGACATAAATGTAAGGCACTAGTCGCTCGTTGCAATTCTTCCTAATCTTCATCTTCTATGTTATCTGGTTTCCTTGGCCGCAAAGCCTTCAAGCTCTTTTGATGCACAAACAAGTCTTTTACCCTTGTTTGTCATAATCTGAAGTTATCGTTTCCATCATACTTCACTACTTCAAATTTTGCACCAGACACTGTCATCTCAACTTGCTCCTCCCGTGATCTTCTCTGTCTTGCGGCGAAGCCAAACAACGCCACCCACGATCTTCTTCGTCTTAGTCGTGACCGAGCCTTCCTACGTCGATTTCTTCTGCCCTAAAACCTTGCTCTAATATCAACTGTTAATAAAAGAAGGGCAAAGAATCACATGAATTAAGAATAGTAAACCAGGGATTTGACGAGGTTTGACAATATGTCTACATCCGGGAGCGAAAAGCAGCAGCTTTTGATATCCTGAAGCAGCTAATCCACTTAGAATTACAAATGCAATATATATATAACTTGTTGAAATTACAAAAGTACCATGTATCGTACCGCGAGGGTGTTAAATATATATAAAGCTTGTTGCAATTACAAAATTACTGCGTGCCGTACCGCAGTGCGCTTGCCCTCACACCTCCAACTCACTTAATAAAACTCTCTCAATTGGACAAATGTTTCTGCTTCGCTCTATCCCTTATCTGGTATATGAGTCATACCTAACAGGGGCTTTTTTCAAGGTGGCTGCAACAAACGTGACAACAACGATAATGCAGGAAAGGCTGTGGGATGCAAGAAATATTAGATAAAATACCTTCTCAGGACGAGTTACAGTAGGAGCACATTCTCGCCTCTGGATACAACCTTAGGAGGGAGAATTGGAGACGCCAACGTCTATCCCGACAAAAAATAAATCAAAACTGCCCTAATCACAAAAAACAATATATAAATACTACTAGGAAACTAAGAGAGGAGGGAGCCCGCTCAAATTTGGGCGGCAACCCTCTAGGGCCAACCAGCCCTTTCTCCCTCCCAGCAAAACTGGTTCAGCCTCCAAGAGCTTTGTCCGGTTCAGGCCAAGAGATACACTGCATCAGTATATTAGGGTTGTCGGACTTCGATCTCATTCGTCCAAGCTTTTGTCTGCACATTGCGCGTGATAGAGCTATTGTACCCTCTCGAAGCTGATAGATCTTCAATTGCAGCCCTAGAAGCACTTAGATCCCACTGACGATTGTACTGCACCCAAGAAGTTATCCCCACTTACAAGCAGTTATCCATATCAGTCCAACCAAGTGAGAGAACACTGTTGAATTGGACTTGGACTTCGTGGAAGGTGTGCCCTACAGAGTCTTCCAAAGATAGCCTAGGATGGTTCATCCTTATATGATGTGAGAACAGACTAGACTACATCTAAGGTGGCGGCCATGGCAATGTGATATTGATCATAATGGCCTTAAAAAATCTTTGTAGTGATTGCCCTCTGTTTGGACTCAACGTCTAAGTCAGGTTATCCTCTATCATCACCAAAACAGATCCTACTAGCACTTCTCCACTGGCAAGGGCACTTGTAATCTCAAACTCCGCATAAGGACTATGCGCTTGCCATGTTGGGTGAAGGAGTACGTATTCCTGAACCCGTCATGCTGAGTCCAACGATCAAATTATCATGTTCTCTCCAACGATAGGAGGTAGACATCCACGGGCACCATGCTACTCAAAATCTGATATTGCACCATACTCTCAATTGAAAACTTCACGAGACACCAACTGTCAATGTTGACTCTTTTTTTCCTCAACCACATCAAAAAATATGATTGGGAGTGCCTCTGAGTTGTGAGACTTAACTTGTCTACCATCTGTGTAGAAGACACATTTTTACTGCCCCCTCCATCAAGATAAAACTACATGTATTTCTCATTAAAGTGCAATGAGTGTAGAATATGTTGTGGCCAAGCCACTACTGATCCCTCGTAGACTCGATCTAAAGGGCTCATCAAACCACAAGCATCTTCGAATCTTTCAGTGGAAGGTGATGCTCCACACCCATTTCTTCATCTAGCACTTCATCGCTAATTTCCTCCACAACACCTTGCTCGGTGAAGGACACAACATGGCTCCTCATGAAATTGGAAACGATGTGTCCAAAATCATGACATATGAAGCATTTCCTGGTTGGGACTGTATTGGGGGTGCTACTCTTCTCAGACTTCTTCACACTCGACAACTTTATCATCAGCCTGACCAGACTTATCAATCGCCACGGATTTGGTCCTACCGATGTCCCCAATTATAGGTGGTTGTCTGAATGGTAGTGAGTGTTTGCTCTACTTCTGTCGCCTCCACCTTCAATGCTAAGGTTTGAATGTGACTCAAAGACGGCCCCCCAAGTACCAGGTTATTGTGTTTTCCTTTAGCTCTGTTAGATCAAATTTCATCTTAAGATGCATAAACTCTGTTGTGTATTTCTCCACCTATAGAGGTCCATCTACTGCAGGTAGTGAAGCCTCCAAAAGAGTTCTAGATAGTATTGTGGGGGTAGGTACTATAGCTATAAATCTCTCTTTATCTTCTCCAGGGTAGAAATCTTGCTCCGTCCTTCCTATTCCTCTCCCTCTTCAGGTCCTCCCACCACAACGAGACACTCCTTTTAGTTTGATAGCATCTAATTTCACTTTTGGATTATCTGACACCTCTTAGTATTCAAAGATCTCTCAACAGTTTGCAACCGCTCTATGCAGTCATCTAGATTCATCATCCCCAAGAAATTTAATATGCCCACTTTCACTCATGAGTCTCTGTATCCTCCAACAAACACTCCATCATTGTATCCTCCAACAGACACTCCATTTCTGTATCTTCTAATAAGTACTCTAACTCTGTATCCTCGAACAAACACTTCATCTATGTATCTTCCAAGAAGGACTTCATCTCTCGGCCTCCTCTAATATTGAATCCCAAAGTATCTCGATTTGTCTTCTCCACTGGAATTGTCCCTACGGAAGAGATTCAAGTGTTCTCTCTTTCCTTGTCAGATTTCGCTACCATGCTCATTGGTGTCCCTCTCTGGGTCCGTCCCTCAAGTTCAGCGAATCATTGAAGCACTGGCAGATATCACGCTGCATTTTGTCCATAATAACTCCTGATCAAGTTCCGACAATTGCCTCCTCGGCGACATGATTAAGGTTTAAAGTAGGAGGGGTGAAAGGGTATGTATGTAGGGCGGGAAGAAAAAATTTTGAGTTGGGATAAAGTTGGGTATGGGTGATTGCTAGAAATTCTAGAATAGGATTAGAGTTAGGCTAACTCTGATACCAAATGATAATAGATTCAATCCCAAATGAAAACATAAATACAACTTTTATTATGAAAATCAAATAGAGAATACAACCAAAGATGCTTGAAACTAAAAAATAGTAAAAGATGCAACAAAAACTCAACTAGGGGTTAAATCGAGGGTGGCAGTGCTACAGTTTACGAAGAAATAGCAATTATGTAGGGGTAGATGGTTGGAAGTCAAAAATAAAAGGAAATAGTTAGCTGTCAAACAACTGGAAAGTGGGCGGCAGCAGGGTATGGTGAGGTGGCTGCAGCAGGGAGGTGGTTGACAGGGTTTTGGAAGGGTCAGGTAGGCTCATGGTAGCAAGGAAGGAGGCTGGAAGGGGGTGATAGCAAAGTGGGAGGTGGCTGGAAGGGATGACACTGAGATGGGAGGGGGTTGGTTGGTAGGAGGCACAAGAAAACAACGAAGAGGCTGTTTTATAGGAGGTTGCATCAAACGCGGCGACGACGACTGCGGAGGAAAGACTGTGGGATGCAAGAAATGGTAGATAAACACCACCTCTGGACTAGTTACAGCCGAAGCAAACTTCTCGTCATTGGATACAGCCCTATGAGGGAGAATTCAAGACACCGACGGTTGTCTCGATAGAAAACAGATCAAAAATTGCCCTAAGCACATAATACAACATATAAATACTATTAGGTAACTAAGAGACGGAAAGCCCCACTCCTATTTGGGCGGCAACCCTATTCCCTAGAGCCAGTCAGTCCTTTCTCCCTCCAAACTGAACAGGTTCAGCCTCCAAGACCTTCGTCCAGTTCAGGCCAGGAGACGCACCGAGTCACAATCTCTACATATTTTGATGGGAAAATGATGATTATATAAGCAACAATCACCCTCACTCTCACCTCTATCTTTTATTCTTTCTTTATTTATTCTCCTCTCTCTCTTTTTCTATCTTGCCTTTTGAGGTGATTTCCAATTAGTAATTTTTCAGTGGTAAAGAAGGTGGGAATGACAAAAATTGATGTAGATAATCGAGTTTGTGAATACGTTTGTGATATATTACGCAATAGATTTTCTTTTCATTCTCTCAGTTTTATTATTTATGAGTTTCTGCTTTATTTGACTTGACATTTGTTTGCAGAATGTTTGGCAGGTTAGTTCAAATGATCTAAAGAGTTGGACTTGTGACTAATTCAGGTTGCAATTTTTAAGGTAAATATATAAATATAGATTACACATAAATACAACTTTGAAGGTTGGTTATAATTATTCTAAGTGATGGTGCTCCTGTTTCTTCCACTTTTTGATGGAGTAAATAATTAATATATTCTAATAATATGCTCAACTGAATCTTTTCGTAGGCGTCCGTTTTCTTCTTCGAGGGTGTATCAGAAGAATTGGGTGGTGTTCTGATTGTATCTCTATTCCGAGGTGGTGATTATTTTCCTCCTATCCCCTTCCACATTTTCCCGCATCGCTCCTTGCCGCCATACCCCTCTGTAGTTGCCCGCAACACCATCCATTGATGTTTTTTGCAGTTCCCGCCACCCCCATCTCCTTCTCCTCCCTCATTCACACACCCCTCGCTGTCCAAACCATCCAATTTTGCTGCCGCACCACACTATGCCTTCCCATTGCTGTTTTTTGTAGTTTCATCCGCACTCATCGCCTTCTCCTCCCTCGTCCATGCAGCCAACTCTCCACCTTCGCTGCCGCAGCTTGCAACATCTTCCCTTTGTTATTTCTCTGTTGTCCAGCACCCCCAAACATCAATCTACTACTGTTTAGACTGCCTCCCCGTGCTGTCTTGCTGCTCCAGCTGCCCATAACCACTGCCAGTGCTCATCCACAGTTCTAGACATTGAAGATGGTGAGGACATAAAGCAGGAGGACCACCTTCTAGTCGAAGAGATAAAAGGTGATCCGGAAGAAGACGTAGACTTCAGATAGGATTCTCAATTCACAGCCAACAAAGAAGAGATGCCATCAATTCAAGTTAACCCAAAAATAGAGATTTCGTCTAAGGTACAATAGCTATTCTAGAAGGTAGTGCCTCTGATGTAATGGGCATTCATAAAAAAAGATTATGATGCCTCAAGCTAGCATTTTGCAGGCATTGAGAGGAGCATCAGTAGGACTAGCCTCCGATGTCCAAAGGGGTCATGAGTTTGAGGAGCTAATATCAAACACAGGACAACCCCAAATAAGATAAATTCGGATATTTCAAATCCATGATTCATCCCAAAGTTGCCCTTGGTGAGGGAGGTCCTGCATGTCGGAGATGAGACCCTTTTGTGCCACAACGGAAAGATTACATTAGATTTAGTTTAGCATGTTACCCATCATCAAATGTCCATACAGGAGAGATAAAGCCCATCATGAAAATTTGTCTTACGAATTTAATGGAGAGGAAAATGCTTCAATAGGATCTAGGTCCTATCAGTGAAGAAGAGGGCTTTCCTGAGTGGTTGCTAGTGAGAGTAGTGCAGTTTGACACAAATTTTACCCCAAACTTGACTTCTTCAAACATATTGGTTTATCATCTACATTTTGCAAAGTACGAGAAGTAGAAGAAACTGTTTACAAATGGGATAGCTCAATACCTGATTCGTGAGAACACTCATCTATCTAAAGAGCCAACTCAGATTGTGCCAAAAGTGGATTGATACCTATTCTACCAAAACGTGTTGTAGAATGACAATATCTACATGATCGACCTCTCAAGAGATTGTAATATCACTGTTACCATTAACGTGGCAAACTTGATTCCATGCCACAAGGAACCAGAAGTTTCGACAAATGAAATCGAAGCTCCCCCAACCCCGAGAGAAAGATATTGGAGCTTACAGTGGCAGGACTGTAGCAGCTACAGTACTGCGGAACCTATTTCCTATTTTACTCCTTACCTTTTCTATTTCCTTCCTATTCTAACTACTAGTACTTATTATAAATAGGTTGTTTGTTGTCTTAGGGTTAGTTTTTTAGGAGTTTTATTTCAAATTTCTGTTAAGACAGCCGCCAGCGTCTATTTTCCCTTTCGAGGGCAGTATCCAAGGAATTGGATGGTGCTCCGGCTATATCTCTCCCAGGTGGTGACTATCTTTTCCAATCCCCTTACGTATCTTCCCACATCACTCTCTGCCGCTGTACCTTGCTGCAGCCACTCGCAACAGCATTCCATTTTTGTTTTCTGCAGTTCCAGCCGCCATCATTGCCTTCTCCCTCGTCCTCACTGTCCAAGCCCTCCACCCTTGCATCCACAACATGCAATGCCTTCTCATTGTTGTTTTCTACAGTTTCAGCCGCTCTCATCGCCTTATCTGCACAATCCCAACACTCCACCTTCGCTGTCGTAGCATGCAATGCCTTCCCTTTGTTGTTTTCCTGCAAACAACAACCTGCTGCTGTTTGGACTACCGCCTTGTGTTGTCCTGTTATTACAGCTGCCCATAACTGCTGCCACCCCTCATCCAATATCTAGAGACACATTTCCTACATTGTCGCCACCTCTACGAGCCCCCTAACCGCCACCACCATCACCTGCGATCCGCCCTAACACGAGTTTTGTTGTATTCCTATCACCAAGTGAGTTGATTGTAACCGTCTATTTGCTTCCGATAATAATATTTGTTTTTCCCTGTTGTGGTTTGGGCTAACTCCGGTATCACAATGCAAATTGGCTTCTATTATGAAATTACTACTCATGAAAAGTCTACAACATTGGACGGATAGATCATTGGATCCCTAACTTAGGGATTCCTGTTTGGGTCATTTAATGATGTCTTGCAAGACTATTTTAAAGATCAAATAAGAGAAATAAGATGTTTGTCCCAATAATTACCATATAATGGGCCGTAAATAGAGGTACCTTGCGGAATGTATGATTTTGGAAATGAGGTGAGAGTTAAAAAGGGGTGAGAATGTTCATTTTCCTATCAAATCAAGAATGCAATATTTGCTTAGGCATTATAAGGTGGCTGTTGAAAATTAAGTTGTCAATGGATCACACCCAACCTGTAGAGAGCATTTCAGAAGAGTAAGAGAGACTTATGAGAGAGAGAGAGAGAGAGAGAGAGAGAGAGAGTAGAGAGAAGTTCTTGGATTTTATTAACTGAAAGTGTAAGGTACATGAGTGGCGTTTTTGAGTTACACTTTCCCCGTTTTTTCCCTAAGTTTCAACCATGATCCCATATTTATAAGTTTGGGTTAATACTCATTAAGCTACATAAGTAGCGACATTTATTATTAGTGTTAAAAAGATATACAAGTTTTTTGGTGCAATTTGTAGCTTGATAGGGCTCTTAACCAAGGAAATCATCTTACAAACTGAGGAGTAAAGATCAGCGTAATCCAATTTAACTAAAGATATTCGCCATTTGACTAGATGAAGTTGTCTGTACAATGAGTATGGTTATTTGGTTGAGTTGATTGATCAAGCTTTTATATAAGTTTAGTAAACCAATGAGCTGTTCTGATTTGAATTTGGTCTTCCATGTATTCGGCAGTAAACTGATGTGAATTCAACTATCTAGGGATTTGGCTATACAGTAGCTTTAGATAAGGTATGGCACAAGGATAAAAAGAAGATGGAGAAGTAATGTGCCACCATACAGATACCTAGTGTACAATACATTTGATGTAAAGCATGTTTATTTTGCAAATGACCCGTGAAATATTAGAGTTGGGCTTGTAAAAATTAAGCACAATACATATTATTTGGCCAATAATGCAACCAACTTGCATTTTATTGTTTTGGCTATGTATAAAGCAACCATATTTGAAAATTATAATGATAATACCAAGTGAGCATAGGGGAGGAATACGTATTGATGTGGGTTTGTCACCATTAACTAACGAGTTGAAAGAATTATGGAAGTTTGAAGTAGAAACATAAGATGCCCATTCTAAAAGAAAATTTAAGCTACTTGCAGCTATTCTATGGCTGTTAAGGACTTGCCAACTCGTATAAAGTATCAGGATTGCCAACAAAAAAGTTTATGGCTTGTCCGAACTGCTTGCTAATATCAAGGAGAATTTGTTATATGGGTCATCAAGATTTTATAACTGTAAATGGCGAGAGCTATTAAATTATTCAATGGAACGAAGGAACATATTCTGGTAATGAGAGTTTAGAACTGCTTTTGTCAATCAAATGGCCTTTGGAAAACGTGTTAATGGGAAATACGATAATTTTAATAGTAGGCAAATAAAAATAATTTTTTAAGCTATCCATCGGAAAACTCATCTTATTTATCAATGATTTAGACTTCAATCATATTAAGAAAAGTATATGTATTAATAGCCTTAGGGCTTTGATAAATATTGCAAATTAGATAAAGAACATACTGAATAGTCGGTATGATTTGGTGAGATCGGTAACAAATCCGAGCTTCATTTAACTTCAAGAAGGAAATAATGTGTCAGTTCCTACTGAATATTACACACTAACATTATATGATACATGTAATCTAGAAGCTTCAAAAACTTCTTTCTCAAATATATATCTTAAAGCATAAAAGATTCTTGTCAAAAATGTTTGGAAACCACTATTTGAATGAAGTTCCTTTTCAAAGATTTGGATTGCAAATTATTAAGTTTATATGATTTAAATTATCAAGATCCTCAAAATGTTTTTATACTCCGCAAGTTAGAAGCAACTTTAATCCCTTTTTTTCAAGATATTATGGCCGCCACCCAAAGAGGCTATATGGGTGCCATTGCTGCCCACCTTCTCACAGGCCAACACCACCATCGATTGTGCCACTGGCCATCCCCCTTATTCCTTCTAAGTTTTATGTGGATTTCATTTTACCTTAAATCAAACAGAGAAAAGTAATATTTTGTATTTATTTTACATCTAGACAAATAACTTTTAAATATTTCAAATACAGTAATTTCAATTACACCACATTCCTATTTCAACCAAACAAACAACCCCTAAATGATAAGTAATTTTAAGGTGTCAAGCACATAAGAAAATGTTGCAATGATTGATAAAATGTCATTTGCTCTATTTGAGTATAAGACAATATGTCAGTACAGTTTTAAAATATTTATAATATTTTTCATGATTAATATTATGTAGCTTATTGTCACACTACGCCATCATCAAGAAAAATTGTCAAGATAAAGGAAGATTCTAGATAAGACCAGAATATAGAGAGCAATCCAAGGGACTAGAAAATTCCACGACATTCTAGAAAAAACTAGAAAGAAGGAGAATATTCCAATGAATTCTAGAAAGTTCCACATAATTCCAGAAATATACTGAATAAAACAAGCTTCAAGAGAACTCTAGAATAATTTGGAATGTTCTAGAAGCATGTATATGTAAAGAATAGTGTAGAACTCTCCAGAAATTAGGCTATTCTTATGTAATCTA
The DNA here is from genome assembly GCA_022702705.1 of Papilionanthe hookeriana x Papilionanthe teres. NCBI lineage: Eukaryota > Viridiplantae > Streptophyta > Magnoliopsida > Asparagales > Orchidaceae > Papilionanthe > Papilionanthe hookeriana x Papilionanthe teres. Next base: position 38,443,918 of record CM040426.1, on the reverse strand, counting down.
GAAGTTACCCTTGGGTTTGGAGAGGACATAAATAGGAGTCTCTCCTCATTTTTAACCAACCAAGAAAACCTTCCAAGGCATTGTAATACTTCTTTCTTAATGAATTGTTCATTTCTCAAATACTTCTCCTTACTCTTCTTCTAAGGGTCTGTTTGGGGCAGCGGCAGCTTATTGAATAATATGCAGATAAGCTGATTAAAAATAATCTGCTGATAAGTTAGGTGCGGTGGCTATTATAATTTTTTTTTGGGAAAAGCGGGGCTATACGTGTAGAAAGTCTCATCGCACTCTAGGAAGGTGATGTGTGAATGTTGTTTTAAGCGTTTTGAAAATGCATAAGCTGCCAAAATGCAGTTTACCCAAATAGGTCAAATGTGTTTTCAAAACGCTACCGCACCAAATAAGCTACCCCAACAGACCCTTAGAGTGGATTGTGATTACAATTCCAAGCGTTGTGAGGGTTAGACTGATTTAGTGCCAAGGAAGAGTGTTAAAGCTGCACGGGTAACTAGAGATAAGTTAATCTGTGAAAGCTGGAATCAAAGCATCGGTTTCGAAGGTATGGGAAAGAGCATCAAAGAGCACATAAATGAGTCTGAAACCACTAATATGAAATCATCTCAACAAGGGCGAGATTGTCAAGTGCAACAAGATCCAGCTGCATCCAAACCACATGGGAGGTCCAAGGAGATCATGCAAAGCTTTAATTCACGTCTTGATCGGGCAGAGCAGGCAATGAATGGTGCGGAGGCCCAAATAGAGGATCTTGGCCAAAAGGTTGATGGACTCAAGGAGGAGGACATCACAATCCATTCAATGATCAGAGGTATGATGCTCTAACTAAAGAAATCCTCAAGGGAACAAAGGGATAAGATGCGAGAGGATTTGATGGGAGATCTCCAGGAGGCACGGAGAGCCCATGAGGATGAGATGAGTTGCGTACGTGCTAGTTTGGAGGAGATGCGTGGAGATATTTTGCTATGCAGAGGGCCCTAGCGACACCCACCAATCATCACACCTTCGAAGCTATTAAGATTGAAGTTCGAAAACCAAAGAGTCTTGGAGGAGCTCGCAACGCGAAGGAAGATGACAACTTCCTATGGGGACTAGAGCAATACATTGGAGCCATAGGGATTACAGACAACGAGGAAAGAATACAATTCGCAACTCTTTATCTCTCGAACATTGCTTTGTTGTGGTGGAGAAGAAGGCGTGGAGATATTAAAAAAAGTATGTGCACCATATCCACCTTTGATGACTTCAAAGGGGAGCTAAAGAGGCAATTCTACCCCGAGAACGCAGAGAATGAAGCTAGAGCCCTATTGCGAATGCTCAAGCAAGAGAGATCAATTTGGGAATACATTAGGGAGTCCACAAGCTTGGTTCTTGAAATTCCCGACATGTCTGACAATGATGCTCATTTCAACTTTATGGATGGAATCCAATAGTGGGCAATGACTGAGCTTAGGAGGCACAGAGTGCAAGATATTGCAACTGTCATCGCGGTCGCAGAAAGCCTAGTTGATTACTCAAGTGAGTCCACAAAGTCAAACGATAAGAAGCGTACCTATGTCAAAGATGGGGAAGATAAGGATCAACACAAGGAAGAGTCCCACCTCGAATCGACTTCATCCAAGGCAAATGACAAATGGAAGCCTAACAATAACAAAACCAAACCGCATAACAAGTGTTTTCTTTGCGATGGATCACATGAGGCAAGGGATTGTCCTCAAAAGAAGACTCTAAACTCTCTCCTAGCAAGCCATTAAGAGGAAGAGGTAAGTGATATGACTACACAAGTGGGTCTATATAGCTGCTGAATGGGATGCAAGCTCTAGCAAAATCCCAAGCGAAGGGGTTACTCTTTGTGGAGATAGTAATAGGAGGGAAAATCACAAGGGCAATGGTGGACACGGGTGCTTCCCATAACTTCATCACTGCTGAGGAAGCAAAGAGATTGAATTTGCATATGACTAAAGGAGGAGGCTCCATCAAGGTGGTCAATTCAACGGAAAAACCAATTCGTGGAATAGCCAGAGGAATAAATAACAGTATTGGGGAGTGGCCAGATACCTTGGACTTCTCTGTCATTCTCATGGATGATATTAAAATTGTTTTAGGAATGATTTCTTAGATCAAGCAAGAGCATTCCCAATGTCCTTTAGCATAGTATGTGCATTATTGAATGGAATCAAGCTTGCTTAGTACCGATAACAAGGGCTATAGCAGAAAGTCAAAATGCTATCAGTCATCCAACTCAAGAAGGGCATTCCACCAAGAAGGGAGAAAGATCAGTAGACTGAATTGGAGCAAGAGACGAATTCGCAAGCCATGAAGCCATGCTAAATGGTACCCCACTCCCCTACAGCTAGGTACGAGAGAGGAAACCCAACCTTTGCCAAATCCGGAAATGAGCAAAGGGGGTTAGCTCGAGCCACATTATATAAGGCTGGCAGAAGAATGAAGAAGTGGGCAGACAAGAAAATAATACATGAGGACACAAGGAAAAAGAAAAAAACTAATGATATCAAGTGGAAGCCGCAAAGAAGTCATTGCGAGTTTAAGTGGAGGAGAGTGTCACACTCCGCCATCTTAAAAAAAAATTGGCAAGCTTAAGGAAGATTCTTCCAGAGAACCAGAATATAGAGTGCAATCCAAGGAACTCTAGAAGATCCCACGATATTCTAGAAAAAAACTAGAAAGAAGAAGAATATTCCAAAGAATTCTAGAAGGTTTTACATAATTCCAGAAATATGCTGAATAGAGCAAGCTTCAAGAGAACTCTATAATATTCCAGAATGTTCTAGAAGCATGTATATGTAAAGAATAGTAGAACTCTCTAGAAATTACGCTACTCTCATGTAATCTAGAAGTTTCCCTTGGGCTTTGAGAGGACTATGAATAGGAGTCCCTCCACTCATTTGTAACCATCCAAGAAAACCTTCTAAGCATCCAAGCATTCAAGCCCTATAATCCTTCTTTCTTAGTGAATTATTTTTTTCTCCAGTACTTCTCCCAAGTCTTCTTCTTAAAATGTTTCGTGATTACAAGTCTAAGTGTTGTGAGGGTTGGGCTAATTTAGTGCTAAGGACGATAGCTAAAGCCGGACGGGTAACTAAAGATAAGTTAGTTCATGACATTATGCTTTAGATTGATAAAGAGAAAAAGATAATTACATTTGTTTATGGTGTTTGGATGGTTTACCACATATCTACAATTGATGGGCATAAAAACATGTCTTAGTTTTCAGATGTTTTCCATCCTATAGTTGACATGAAATGAAAACTACTGGAAGTCTATGAGCCTATGAGGGATAGTCAAGATACTCATACCATAGAGGATACATTGAATGTAACTCTCAGATCACAGGCTGGATATTCTCCTTGTAAAGATTATGGCTACAAGCAATATATGCTGATTAACTATACAAGCTCACGTCGAAGAGAGAATAATGAGAAAAAAAGGGAATTGCAAGACGTAAATAGCATCCGGTATTATATGAATGACTTGTAGGGTAGTAGTTACTATTAGTTGACATCACATTGGTACATTGAATTCTCAAAGAGTTCAGTTTTAATTTATAAAATTTCCTCAGGTCATCCATCTTATTTATGAATACCAAATTGATTTAGAATTTAGTAGGTGAAGAACGGTGATAATACAGGTAACTATAGTGAAATGGAAATCTGGGGACACCAAATTGAAATGAGAAATTTTAACTTTTTTGTTGGCTTCTTTCTTTTATATTATGCAATTGATAATTTTTTAGCGGGTTCGTAGCCATTCTTTTAGGTTTTTTGAACCAGGGATGAGTAGTATCATGAATCTGAAATCAGTTAGATTAACTCATATGGGTTAATAAGTTATATCAGAATATATTACTTGACTGGAGTATGAATATAGTTATTTACGTACAGGCTTGAGACATATCCACCTAAATAGACAACTAAAGAAACCAGTTCACAAAGCCAAGCTAAACACTAGCTCAACGAGTCAGACTAGCTATTGAGCTTAGGACATGCTCGCCAACCCAATCTCAATGCAACTACTACCAGCCAGCAATAAGGCAGACTCATGCATGACTCAAGGAAGTATCCCATATGGCTTAAGGATGACTTCAACTTCATCGAAACCGTCATTTATAAGCCAACCAAATTAAATGGGCCATTTGCGACAATATATGCATTATAACATTAAACCATCCAATAAAATATTATTTCCAAAAAATCTAATTACTTCCTGAAATAATTTCATTTTACATAACTAATCCATTTTTATGAACTAAATATTTAAAGTAAATAGATGTTTAATATATTTATCTATGTTTTGAGAGAAGATTAAAGGTATATTTGGGGGAGCTGCAGCTTAATAATAATTTGTTGCGCGACGATTCGCATGAAACAACTACATGAAGTCTGTATGGATAAGTTGATCGATCTATTTGTTTTCTGCAGTTTAAAACAACCGTGCTAATAGTTGTTTCTGGATAAATGATCATTTTACCCCTATATAGTAATATTGTTTGCAACGGAACTATCATACCAATATATTTTATACTTTAGAAGTAAAAATTCAATGCAGAACATTACAAAAAACGATATTTACAACTCACTTAAGAGTATCATTATTACTAAAATTAAGAAAAAGATTATTTAAATAATATTTAATAATATAATAATATTAATTTTAAAACATAAACGACGTATGTCATGAGCTAAGCCGTCCAGGGACACTACCATGCCTGATCACTTTCGTTGGTCTGCTCAATAAAAAAAGTCACAATTTTCTGTGATCCTCCGCCGGCACCTGTAAAACTCTCTCGTAGCTATGTGGCTGACGTAAAGTTAGCAGAAGAGTATGAATTCCACAGTAACAACGTAATCTTAGGAGGTACCAAAAATCCTCGAAGCCGTCTTTCCTAAATATTTTAAAAGACATCTCATTAGATATAACATAAATGAAAAGTATTAAAATAAATAATTAATTACAGTTTTATGCAGCTGTGAGGTCTCAGAGAACTTAGCGTATCAACCAACTAATCTGTCACTACAAGAAAACGGCACATAATATCAAGCTTGTTTGTCACATATGCATATCACTAAAAACACCATCCAAAACCTCAAAAACCGTAACACCGAAAAAAAAAATAAACATGGTTACCTTCATTAAGATTTCACATGTGACATTAACCAATACCGACAAATAGGTCATCCAGAAGTACCCATAAGGTAAAACGTCTCATCATAGACCTTCAAAACCCACCAAAAGAAAAACAAAAGAAATGCAAAATGGAAAAAAAACACTTACAAACAACATAAAAAACTCAAATAATCAATATCAAATACATAAGGAACAGAAATAAACATTGGCTTTCTCCGACTCTTCACTTCGTCTTCCTCGCCTTTTCATTTCCTCTTTCGTGTTATTTGCCTTCTCTTCTTTAGTTTTTTCAACTCCCCTGAATTGAAATCAGACGTCATAATCTTCCCCACTAATAAAAATTTCGTCCTTGAAATTTAAAATAACGTGCCGCGCTTCACGTTTCATTAAGCGAGTCAATATTAGTTATCCATAAATTTTCTACCAGGCTCCCTTTTCTCTTTATAATTCAGTTATAGTCTTATGCTTGAATGGAAATACCTATTATTTTGAGTTAAACTCTTATCTTTATTAATTTTTTTAATAATTGTCTTATTGGCTCTTTCATCAAGATTTCATTAATTAATACTAAATCTTGGGCTCTGATACCACTTTTATTATGACCGAAAGGCTTGGAGTTAACCAAGGCGGGAACGGAAGGTCGGACGGTGTGAAATAAATTTTATATATTAATTTTCAATTTAAAGAAAGAAAGAACCATTACAAATTAAATTAAAGCAGTACAATTAAAATTTAACTAGTTGATGGTTGTTCGCATCTTCTATAAACGTTTTCTCGTCTATTGCACATATTTTAATAATTTAATTAAACCTGAAAAAAATAGTTAAAATAATTACGAGCTAAACGAGTCAATGAATATTCATATTTCCAAACTACATTAATTGAAGAAAAAGAAAGAATAATATGTATGCCAGTTAAACAATTTATAAATTAATATAAACATTTGACATGCTATTTAAAATGGTTTATATCATTCTTATATCAATATCATTTTATATATATACAACTGTCACGTAAAGCACCGTTTAAAATTGTGTCAATTAAGACACATCAATATCAATATCATTTTTCATTTAAGTGCATAAGCACATTAATGTTTCCTCAGTACTATCAAAGGATGTTTCATCATAGTTAATCATGCACATGCAAGCATACTATAATTTATTTCATTTTCATTCTAAATAACATACGTGTGTAGTAAATAAGTATAACTATGCAAATCATTTACATTCATTTCGAAATGATTAAATTGAATAATAAGCCAAAATAATTATATTATAGTTGTAGTAATAAGATATCTTGGGTAATGACATTTTAATGGTGGTGATTTTGAAGAAACACAATATTATTACCATAATTTAGAAGTAAAAGTACCCACCTCGATAACACTTTATTTAATAAGCTTTTACTATGACGTCCACTCTCCTAAAGTAAAAATCTAACATAAACATGATATAAAATTCAATTTATTTATTATTATAGGTAACTATTAATTGTTTATTATCATTTGAGTATTAAATTTTCAATATGCTTATTTTTTCTATTCAAAATACATTATTATATTAATGATTACCTTTAAACAATAATGTTAAAAATAAAGTTTTTGAAATTAATTATAATAACTCAAATTATTAATTATGTTACCTTACTCCCTTCTCTCGCCCTAGATCACCCAAACCGAGCAGCAAGGCTCGGTCCAGCCCTACATCACGCGAGGAACCCTTTGCGAGAATCTGTTCTACTCATTCGCACAAGTTGACCGCTCTTCTCTCTACTCTTCCTTTCAATAAAGGCGCGACCTCCTTCGACCTACAGATTGGATCGCAAACCGCACTCGAGCTCCTCTCTATGGTGAAGATGATGTGTCGCGCCGAGATTAGGGTTGGCTAGCCTCTTCTTCCTCACACTTCCTCCTTCTCACAGTTTCTTCTGCGCTCGCACACTAGCCACTCGAAGCTTGATGTCGCCTCCGGCACGAGAACCCCTTCGATCTAATTCGCACGCGATTTTGGCTCTCCTGGTAATTTTTTGTCTCTCATACCGATTTATAAGGTGAATTTGGCTCCCTGACTTCCATCCCCTCGCTTCCTCTCCCCTCTGTTCGTTTTCTCGAACAACTCACTTCGTCTTCCTAGCCTTTTCATTTCCTCTTCCGTTTGTTTGCCTTCTCTTCTTCAGTTATTCCTTTTGTCTCCCCGAACTAAAATGAGTCGTCACACTTTCGATTATTTAGATGATTATTTGTTAGGGGTAGAAATTAAAAGTTCAATTAATTTTACCATTCAATCATCCATTTCCATCTTAGAAATTCCCAAGGCCTCAGGCCAGATTGTGACACTACTACACCAAGATTTGGAGACATATATCAACGACCCTAAAGCATAAACTTATTTTATGTCTACTTAACATTGAAAGAACAGGTTTACAAGGCAGAAATTTCAGGAACAAACAGTAATTTAGAAGCAACCATGGGAAGATTGGGGACAAGAATATGGGAGCTGGAAAGGCTACCGATAGGATGCTTCTCACAGGTGAAAAAGGAGAGTCATAAGAAGGCTCATATAGTGTTCCGTACAGTAAAACATGAAAGTAATGATAAGGCTCATGTCTATCAAGAAATCATACCTGCAAGCAGCACGATTTGGTATAAAAATATAAATGATCTCTCCATATGAAAGAGAAATAAAACATTCAGGATGAAATTAACATATCTATAGTTTGGCGCAGATGTTTAATGTATGATAGCTCTGCCATGTCAATAGTTTGGCATATATGCTTTAATGTATGATTGTTCTACAATAGTAACACCAATATTCTGAAGAAATATAAATTGGAAGTTATAAATAGAAACGGAAATGACACATAAGACTGAAGAAACATAACATTAAATTTGTATTAGGGTCAGTTAAATTGTATATGCATACCTCCTTGACCGGAAAGAATCCTGGGTGTATATTACTCCAGGCTTTGGGATGAGCAGGTGTCACCGCTAGTGGATGTGCCGGAACAATTGGAACGCAAGGGAGGTCAAAGCTCTGAAAGAATGAAAGCATATCAGTATTATGATATTGAAATTGAGCAGCACATAATAAACGAACATAAACTTTTCTGAAAAATTAACAAGACTCTAAAATTGGGCAAAAGGAACGAAAAAGGAAACAGTGCAATAACAGAATGAAAGATCCAAGACCAAAAACAGCGATCAAACAACCAAAGAGAGTTGAATAAACTCCAATGAGGGCTGATTTTACCAATACCAACGAAAACAAAAAAGATACAACGTTGATCTAGTGTTCGAGTGGTAGACCGTTTCTCCACAAACCCTAGACACTGCTAGGAACATCAAGAGAAGAAAAACTGCAACAAATAAGACATAAAACAAACCCTATGAATAGGCCCTTCTATACTCTCCAAGGCCCTTTTAAACAACCCCCAAAAATTTTACTTAATTTCTCTCATTGCATACGTGATCAAAGCCTTGGTGGACCCCACCCGAGAGTTGGAATCCTCTATCGCTGCACCAAGAGTTTGCGCCCTCTTCTGTTGAGCCGATCGATGTATGGATGAGAGGGTGGGTCAGTCGGCACGGTTCAGATCAGTCCTGTCTGGACCAGCAGTTAAATAGCCGTAATAATTCTCACCCCTCCCCCACACCCCCACCCCCACCCAAAAATAAGTATCTTGTCCTCAAGGCAGAATGATGAAAATTGCTTTTCGATCACTTTGTGAGGTCCCACGTTGCTTCATAATCTGGCATATTTTTCCACTTAGTCTGTACCTCATTTGCTCCAGCCACTCCCCGAAGCACTCCTTCGACCTCTAAAGGTTCCAGAATTATCTGCATGACCTCTATCAGAGTCGGAGATAGTGAATACGAGGGTGTATGATCTCTCATAGCCCGCCGCAGCTGCAAAACATGAAATACTAGATGTAGTGTTGATGATGGCGATAACCTCAAACGATAGGCCACTGCGCTAATGCTTAGCATAATCTTGTACGATCGAAATATAGTGGAGAAAGTTTCTTGCTCCTCTGTCCGGCCAATGTCTTCCATCAATAGGGACTCAGCTTCAAGTAAATCATGTCCCTGAGTTTGAACTGCATATCTCTCCTATGTCCATTCGCCTTCCTTTTCAAGATATGTCTAATCTCAGCCAAAGTTCTGAAAACCAGACCGGATATTGAATAGGTAAAGGGAGAGGTTCAAGGATCAAAGGTTAAACCGAGGTTAAACTAGGTTTTAACTGGATGACGTACTAAATTATAAATTGATTTAAATTGACAAAAATGATGTAAGTTTAAAAAAAAAAAAGTTGAATGTGAAATATTAAATAAATCTCAATATTTAAATGACTAACATCATAATAATTTTAACAAGTTGTTTTAAAATTTAATAATAATTAATTTTAAAAAAATTAAATATAAAATATAAGAATCACACTATAGTAATTTTAAAAAGGGGGGGGGGGGATTTACATACATACCACCCATGTCTTATGTATTTACATATCTAACACATATTCTTTGCTTTTTACATCTATACCACCCAAATCTTTCATATCACATCAAATGTACCATTTTTAAAATTTTTAAAAAACTAAAATTTACTTTTTCATTCACAGAAAAGGTAGTATGTTTGTAAAAATTAATGTTTAGGTGTTAGATGTGTAAATAGATAACAATCGAATGGTATGCATGTAAATCTTTTAAAATTTTATAATGAATAGAAATTAAATGTTGTAACTTATTATTAAGATTAATATAGCATTAATATATATATATATATATATATATATATATATATATATATATATATATATAAAATCTAAATTTTTCATATCGTCATTTTTTTTCTTTTAAGAGAAGCCCTGGGGCCTATTTTATCAAACTAAAAGGGGTACAAAACAAGTAGTATGAGAGGGTCCAATAGATGGAGCTCTACTCATGGGAAACAAAAAGCAAAGATAGCTCAAAACAAATGATACTAAAGACAAAAAAAAGAGAAAGCTTGCAAATAAACATTGTCCATGGACGAGGTCACCAAAGCCTTTCTCTGGTTCTTGCAGCGCATCCAGAAATCAAATTTTGAAGTGATGTTCCATTACCAAGAGAGTCCAAGGTATCATCCATCAAGTTTCCAAATTAGATAGTACCCCCAGCCTTCTTCTTCCGTCGGTAAGTGTATACTTATCATTCTTCTTCTGAAAACTGGTCGGTCTGATCCATAAAGGAAAGGCAATTGCAGCGATAGGTTCCAGTGTTTGTGTAGGTTCTCCCTCGGTAGTAGAAGGCACATTTTCCGTCATCTGAATGTGAATGTTCGCTTGTTCCCTATGTTCAATCACGTCAGGGAGAGAAGCCTGAGCACCGTTCACGGTAGTTGCTAAAGGCTGACAAGTAGGGGCAGTGACCGCATCCTGCCTTCTAGGTACAACCACCTGACGCTCCAACAATCAATCCTTATCAACATGCTATGAATCAAAATCAGTAGACTTTTGCACCGTATCCGGCGTGGGAGTTGCAGTAGGTATCACAGGCAGTGAGGAAGAGGGTATAACCATCGCAAGAATGTGTGGCCCAGTAGCATTTGTACTTGGAGATTTGGGATTCGGATAGAGGTGGTAACACTGATGAGAAGAGTGTCCAAACATACGGCAGTGGGTACAGTAAAGAGATACTTGTACAAGTTCAGTTGGTTGCAAAAATCCCTGATGATGTGTGTCAATCCATATCTCTCTCAAAAAGGGTAACGTAATGTCTCATTCTATCAATATTTTAGCCTCAGAAGGTCGAGTCAGATTCTCTGTAGGCGTATCAGTTTGGAGTGGTGTGTCATATATCTTTGCGAAAGTAAATAGAAGCTCTTGATTGTAAAGGTGAACCTGCAGATCTGGGAAGCGCAACCAAATAGGAATGATGGGAGGTTCAGTACGATGATCAAAATCTACCGTCTATTTTAGCACCTTCATCACCCGATTATTTATTTCGAAGGATTCTTCTGGCAAACACTTGGGTGTAATCTCCATCATCCGTTAATTGGATGAGAACGTGTCTCCCATCCAGTCTACCAATCTTCCAACTTCCATTCAGCTTCATTTGTTCAAATTCCTTTCGGATCAGTTCAAGTTTAGGATTACCGTAGAGGAACTTACCTACTAGAAACAGCCGGCAGGGTGCAGCTAGGGTGGAGATCTCTGCCTCTGTGAGAAAGATTGCAGGTTTGTCGTCTTTACGGGAAGCTTTTTTGAGAAACCTGGTTTCAACGCCTTGCGCGAATGCATCGTGGTATCTCTGTGGGAACATGTTAGAACGTGAAGGTGCACTGGCGGAGTTATCGCCGGCGAGGGCTTCGGCGTAAGAACAACCCGAGGCCATTGCAAATCAACGCTACTACGCAAGACTGCATCGAAGCGTGACTGCACCAAGCTGACCTCAGCTGTCAAGACTGAAGCCGTTCAGTCAACGCAACCGAGCCAGACGACCGGAAATCTCTATGCACGACGCAACAAAGTCGAGCGGCACGCCTGCAGAACGAAACATCAGGGAGGACGCGCGAAGCTGCAGACGAACACGAAGCACCAAACGACACAGCTCTTCCACCGAACGAAACATATGCGAGCTCCTCCGCCAGCCATAGCCAAAGACGATGAAGGCGAGTCCTCTGCCAGCCAGAGCTGAAGACAACGTGCGTCCTCCGTCAGACAGTCGAAGACGAAAAATGGATGCAATACGAGCAAGCGTAGAGAAGGCGCTAGGGTCGCCGTGAGGCGAAACCCTAGCAGAGCGGAAACGACGACCCATTATATATATATATATATATATATATATATATATATATATATATATATATATATATATATATATATATATATATTATAATATTTGACAACTTGTATTTCACATTTCCTAAATATAAAAGAAAATAATATAAAAAAGTAAAAACTTTTTGCAGAAAAAGAATGACAAAGAAACTACTTATTAAATGTTTTAGCTTTATAGTTTAATCCCACATCTTTAAATCTGTAGTTGCACCTTTCCTTTATATTGAAATGCATGAGAATACAAGATAGCTACAACAATAGCACGTGGGTCTTCCACCTTGAGTCTTTGTCATCTTATTTTAGGCTTTTAAAAATCTTTTAAAATGTTGCAGATGGTTTTGGAGTCAAACCAGACGGTGTTTGCCGATTCAACCCAATTCCATGTCGGTTCAATTTGGTTTGATTAGGGGTGGTTATTAAGCCAGGTCGAACAAAACCACTGGTTGGTTCATGGTCGAATCGGCCAGTTCGGTCCAATTTTCTAAAGCATGCTCTTAGGAAATGTCCCTTAAGCTTTGCCAATATATTGTCCCTCTCCAAGTACTGGTAGTGTTATGCCCGTAATGTATCAGATGAGGTGGATCATGCCCATATCATAATCTTAAAAGGGGCAATCCGTGTCGCAATATGGTACGACGTATTATACCAATATTCGGCCCACGCAATCCACCTAGCCCAAAGCTTCTACATATCAGATACAAAACAATGCAAGTACGTCTCCACACTTTTGTTGACTACTTCCATCTGGCCATCGATCTGGCAATGATATGTTGTGCTTAAGGACTATTCCTCGTAACCTGAATAGCTCCTTCCAGACCTGGATGAGGTGCACCTTATCTCTGTCTGATACAATAGATTTCGGCATTCCATGCAAACAAACCACTTCCGATATGAGCACCGCAGCGACTGAAACCACCATGTAAGGGTGGCATAATGGAATAAAATGTGCATACTTGTTCAGGCGATCAACAACCACAACGATCTCTATAAACCCTTCTAATCGTAACAATCCCTTCAAAATTTATTTTCACTTCTTCCCAAACCTTCTCCGATAAAGCTCAGGGCTGCAGTAACCCTCCTGGCGCCATGTTCAAGTACTTGTGTCGCTGACACACATCGCATCTTACCAACATGGCCTCTATGTATCTGTGTATCTCCAACCAATAAAACTTTAGCAATAGATGACTATATGTCTTTTGTACGCTGAGTTCCCCTAATTGCACTATCGTGAAACTCCTGCAATAGTTTGAGGAAGTACTTTGATGCCCTCGACAACACGAAGTAGCTGATGCCCCCTTAATGCATATCCTGCATGACTGTTCTGACCCCGTAGCAACTCTGTCCATGTTTTTCTCAACCCTTCATCCTGCTCGCTCTCCCGTCTCAGGGCTTCCCAATTCAAGACCAAGTGTACCGATAAGGTTTCATTTGGGGCTCCATCTTTCTCAATAGTGCAACTAAGGCTTTATTCTCCAACCCTAGTTAATACTGAATCTCAAAATTATATCCCAGTAACTTGGATAACCAACCTCTAATGCTCCTCTGTCACCATCCTACTCCAAAAGATACTTCAAGCTCGCCACTTCTAAACGGCCAAGACAATAGTCTCAATTATCAATCGTACCCTCACTTGAGCCTCGCCATAGTTGTGAGAACCTAACTGAAGTAGGCAATCTGTCGCCGGTCCTGCATGAATATTGCTCCGAATTCGTACCCTGACAAAAATGTTTCTAACACAAATGATCTACTTAAATCTAGAAGTGGTAATACTAATACGTTGGCCATGACTCTCTTCAGATGTTCGAAGGATTGTGTTGCTGCTTGCTCCCACTTGAAATTGTCTTTCTTTAGCCGCTCCTTCAGTGACCATGGTACCGTGTCATACACCTTCAAAAATGTTCGATAGTCTCTGGTGAGATTAGGAATCCCCTTAACTTCTTCAAACTTTTAGGTAAGGTTCAGTCCATCATTGCCTCGATCTAAGACGAGTCTGCTGCTACTATTGCCCTGGTCACCACAACCCTTAGGTACTCCACTTGTAGTTGTGCAAAGGAATATTTCTTCAAATTAATGTACAATTAGAGCTCTCTCATCGTCTTCAAGACTGTCCTCAGGTGCCCCACATGCCATACCTGTACAGGTGTAGATTAGAATGTCATCGAAGAAGACCGGGATGAATTTCCTGAGATAAGGCTGAAAAATAATATCCATGAGGGATTGAAATGTGGTCTGGGCATTGGGAAGGCAAACGACATTACCATGAACTCGTAATGTGTGTCATGAACGATGTCTAGTGCACATCCATTGGATTCATCCAAATCTGGTGGTATCTCGACTTAAGATCAACTTTCGAGAAGATGACTGCCCCATAAAGCTCATCTAGCAGTTCATCAATCATAGGGATATGAAACTTATCTAACACAGTCTCCTTGTTTAAAGCCTGGTGGTAAACGCAAAATCTCTAACTATCATTTTTTCTTCATCAACAGGAATGGACTGGTAAAGGGGCTCACACTGGGCCTGATAATAACTTCAAGTATCTCTTGGATCAACTTTTCTATCTCATCCTTCTGGATGAGTATATTGGTATGATTTAATACTGATATGATGAACACCCTCTTTTTGTTAATGGTATGCTCGTGCTCCCTCAATGGTTGTAATCCGCTCGACTGTTGAAATACGTCAGGAAATTCTTCTGACTCGAGACCCTACATCTCTTTTATGTTCTGCAACTCAACCAAATAACTTAACTCTGCCCCCTGTACCGTCTTGACCATGGTCTTGAGCGAGACCATGATTTTGCATGGCAGCAGCACGTTCCTACCCTCCATCTTAAAACTCCATTGTCAGTGATTTCCAATCCACCTTCGTCTCCTAATGTGTTTGTAGCCATTTCATTCCCAAAATCACATTAGTGCTTCTAGTCCAGGGGAAAGAAGTCCTCTACCGCTCGTAGGCCCGGTTGTGTCAGAGCTACTCCTTCGAAAATTTGTTATTTTTTCTCCACATTCCATGTCCCCATCATGACACCAAAGCTCTCGTATCTACCAACTCCAACCCTAGCTGATCCATAACCAGATTTTAAATAAATTGTGTGAGGCTCCACTATTTACCAACACCACAATCGACTGCACCCTAATCTGTCCCCTCACCATCAAGTGTAATTCAGCATAACTCCTATTACTGAATTGAGGGACACCTCTGCAGCATCCAAGTGCAAATGTTACTCTTTCCCCACTGTGTCTTCCTCCGACTCCTCACTATCTGTCTCCTCATGAACTACAAGGACTTGTAGTGTGCGCTCCTTGCAACATTGCACCAAGGCTTACTTCTCGTCACATCGGAAACATAATCCTTTCGCTCTTTGATCCTGCAGTTCTACATCGGTGAGGCGCTTGAAATAGCCCCAGAACGGGTCCCCACATTCTTCTCCTTACGTCGCTTTCTAAAATGACACCCTTTGGATCCTTGATGTCTTGGCCATCGAGACACACTTTTAGCATCCCAACGAGGTGTTTCCTTTACTAGTCTTCTTCTCATATTTTTCATCTTCCAGCATCTAAGCGAGCTTCATCACCTCCCTCAATCCCTGCAGTTTCAAAGGTCGAAGGGCTGCTCGGATGTCGGACTTCAAGCCCACCAAGAAGTTTCCCTTCAGTCATGCTATAAAAATACCTCTCAACCGCCCTGACAAGAACTTGAACTTCTCCATGTATTTTGTGGCTGTCACCTCCTAAGTCAAAGCATTCAATTGCTCGTGTAAGTCTCCTTACTGGATGGCTCGAAAACATTCTAACAAGCAATCATTACCTCGCCTCAGTCCACTAAAATTAGGCATGGGTATTTCCTGCCAAACATAATCTTGCTACCACGAGCTTCTCTTCCTCAGTTAACCCATTTAATGTAAATTATCCCTCCATCTAATACACACACCCATTTGTAACTTCCCCTCTTAAAGATTGACCTCTTCAATTTCTTACCCTCGCACCTCTTCAATTTCTTACCCTCGCAACGCCACTCCAACTTCCTCTCCCTCCAATGTTTCCCTCCATGTGTCTAGGGTGAAACTCTCAAATTCGGTCATAGTCATGCCCCTCCCCGCTTCTCTCCTTCCTTCGTCGTGCTTCTACATGCCCCTTGCAGCAACCCTTCAATTTTTAACCCATCCCCTTCCTAGTTAGTATCCCCCCCCCCCCCTGAGTCTTAGGGGCAAGTTTATAGTGATAGATGCTTTCCTCCTCGTCGCCCACTCGTCTGATCTCATTCCCTTTCAATTTGGCCAAGGATTCTCTGATTAACCCATAATTAGGATTTGCAATTTTAACCATCGATGAGTTCTTAGTTTACATCTCCAGAAGCCTTTTCAACATTTCCTCCGTGCTCTCAAATCGATCCTCCATGTGTTTCTTTATGGAAGAAAACCTATCCTCCAATGTAGCGAACATTACCTCTATTCCCTATCTAATTTGACATACTTCTTCCACTGCATCCACTTTCTTTGTTGTCATTCCTTCAAGGTCTAGTTTTGATACCAATTTGATATGATCTGAGACCAAAAATAGCAAACAAACAATAAAAGAATTGCGAGAGGTGGAGAAACCCCAATGAGGGCTAATTTTATTAATACCAACGAAAACAAACAAGATACAACGTTGATTTATTGTCCGAGAGGTGGATCATCTCTCCACAAATCCTGGACATCACTAGAAACAACACAATAAAAAACTACAGCTAATATAACATAAATAACACAATCATTGTCGGTCCCAAGCCAGGATATAAAAAGTAGTTAGTCAACAGACAGCGTAAAACTTGTTGAAAAAATCATGACGTGAATCATTTTAATCATTGTGTAAGCGCTAGGGTGTCCGCTGGAAGCGACGCGCTGCATGGTCTAAATACAGTGAAAGTGTGCAAGGGCCGCTACACCGACGCCCGGTTCTAATGTCAAATAAGCAAGAGTTCTCACATTACGGACGTATGCGAGTAAAGAAGTTAATCCATGAAACTAATATTAGAATAAAATCTTGGAATATAGGTACTCTCACTGGTAAATTAATGAAATTAGTAGATATTATGATTCATAGAAAGATAAGTATCTAATGTGTTCAAGAAACTAAATGGGTTGGAGAAAAGACAAAGGAAAATGAAAACCTAGGTTTTAAACTTTTGTATTTAGGTAAGAGTCGCACTAAAAATGGTGTAGGTGTAAATATAGATAAAAGTTTGAAAGATAATGTTGTAAAAATTAATAGAGTTTGAGATAGAATTATAGCTCTAAAGATTATTGTTGATATTGAGATTTTTAATATTATAAGTGTTTATGCTCCTCAAGTAGGTTTAGATATAGGTTCTAAAGATAAATTGCAGAATGACTTAAAAGACATAATACAAACGATACCTCTTGAAGAAAGAATTTTTATTGGAGGTGATTTAAATGGACATGTCGGTAGAGTGTAGAAGATTTTATAAATATTCATGGTGGCTATGGTTTTGGAGTGATTAATGAAGAAGGTAGAGCTATATTAGATTTTGTTTTAGCGTATGATTTTGTTATTATTAACACTTTATTCAACAAAAGAGATGAGCATATTATTATTTATAAGAATAGATCTAATAAAGCACAAATTGATTATTTTTTTATGAGAAGAAGAGATCGTCGAGAATGTAAAGATTGGAAGGTCATTCCAAGTGAGGATTTAAGTGCTCAACGTCGATTATTAGTACTAGATTTTAAGAATGAAGAGTTGTAAAATAAAGAATACTAAGAATTAAAGTTGTAAAACCAGATGGGGGTATCTAAAAGACACAAATAAAATTATTTTTATGAGTAAAATTAAATATTTTAAATTTTGAATGTTCATGAAGAAGTAAATTCTATGTGGGATGAAGTGACAAACACTATTAAACAAGTGGCAAAAGTTGTACTTGGAGAATCCAAAGAAAAAATTTCTAAGAATAAAAATTATTGGTAGTGGAATAATAATGTGTAGGAAAAGATAAAATATAAAAAGTTATGTTATAAATATTGGTTTAAACTTAAAAGGTTAGAGAACTAAAAGAAATATCAAACGACCCGTAGGAAATATAATAGAATAATTTGTGACACTGAAAATGTTTTTTAATTATCTTTATAATAGATTAAATACTAAGGAGGGTGAAAAATATATACATAAACTAGCCACACAAAGAGAAAAAAAGTAAAGATTTCACTTAAATAAAATGTATTAAAGATGAAAATCAAAAAGCGTTTTTCTTAGAAAAAGATATTTAAAATAGGTGGGTGAGTTATTTTGATTAACTTTTTAATGAAGTATCAGAAAATACGTTCGACCTTGGTGATCTTAATATCATTAATAATAATAAAATATTTCATTTTTACCATCGCATTTTTGTAAAAAAGAAGTTGATGAGGATTTTAAAAAACCAAGGGTGGAAAGTCCATAGGAGTTGATGATATCCCAACTGAAGTGTGGAAATATTTAGGAGATTTGGGAGTTTCTTGGCTTACTAAACTATTTAATATTATTTTAAAAACTAAAAGAATGCCTGAGTAGAGGAAGAGTATTTTGGTCCCCATTTTTAAGAATAAAGAGGATGCACAAAAGTGTGCAAATTATAGAGGAATTAAGTTGATGTGTCATACATTAAAATTATGGGAGAGGATAATTGAACATAAGTTAAGACGTATTACAAAGATTTCTCATAATCAATTTGGAATTATGTCAGGCAGGTCTACCATGAAAGCTATACATTTATTGAGAGGTTTGATGGAGAAGTTCAGAGATAATAAGGAGCATCTACATATGATTTTTATTAATTTAAAAAAAACTTGCGATAAGGTTCCAAGAGATATCCTTTGGAGAGTCCTTGAGGAGAAATGTATTGATACGACTTATATTCAGGTGACTATATACAAGGGTTGTTACTTGTTTCCGAACAGAAGGAGGATTGACTAAATATTTTCCTATTTTTGTTGGTTTACATCAGGGTTCGCCATTAAGCCCATATCTTTTTGATTTAGTTATGGATGGTCTTATTGGACACTTACAGGATGATATACCTTGGTGTATGTTTTTTGCTGATGATATCCTTCTCGTAGATAAAATGAGAGAAAGCTCAGAAAAAACTTGAATTATAGAGGTCTACCTTAGAGCCTAAAGGTCTTCGTTTGAGTAAAACTAAAACTGAATATATGGAATATAATTTTAGTAGTAGTAGCTCTAGTGACATGAATGTAACTATGGGTGATCAAATTATTAAAAGGTGTGAATGCTTTAGATATCTCAGGTCTATTGTTCGAAGGGTAAGAATGCTTTGGTTAGACTGAAAGGAAAATTTTATAAGATGCTGGTGAAACCTGCAATGCTCTATGGCACTGCATGTTGGCCTTTAAAAGAGAAACATAAAACTAAGTTAAGTGTTGCCGAGATGCGAATGATTAAGTGGATGAGTGACCTTACACTTAGCAACAAAATGCGAAATGAATATATTTGTGACAAGATTGGTGTAGCTCTAGTGACACAGAATTAGAGAGAGTCGTCTTTAGATGCTTTAGTCACATTAAACATCGACCATATGATGATCTGACTAGAAGAGTAGATGTTTTAGATTCGACTTATGTTAAGAAAGGCAGAGGTAGACCTGAGAAGGCTTGGGCATATTGTATAAAAAATGATCTTAATTTATTATAATTAAATGAAAATATAATACTAAATAAGACGCAATGGAGAAAAAGGATTCATGTAGCCAACTCCACTTAGTTGGATAAAGGTTTTGTTGTTGTTGTTATAATATAACATAAAACGAACCCAAGATAATTGGCCCTCCTAAATACTCTTTAAGACTCATTTAAAACTTCCCCACAAAAATCCTCTTAATTTCTTCTTCTTGTGTGCGTGATTAGAGCCTTGGTGGGCCCCACAATAGAGATGGAACCGTCTGTGGGTGCACCGAGAGTTTCCACCCTCTCTTGTTGAATCGATCAACGTATGGGTGAGAAGGGTGGGCCGGTCGGCTAGTTTTAGACCGGATCCGCCTGCATCGGCAGCCTAATAGGCGTAACACAGAACTAATAAAGAAAAGCACAATTGACAGTATTATATCAATCATCGAAGACTCTTTGTATTTTTGTAGGACATTACAGCAACAAACTTCAAACTAGACAGTAAAGAGAATTACTTGCTTTTTCCTTCTTTTTTTACTTTGGGGAAATTTACAAGTGTGCCTTACAATTCTTATGTATTTAAATATCTAACACCTAAAGTTTGAAATTTGCACTTATAAGGGTGCCATAAACCATTGCATGACAAGGGGTATTTTACTTTTAAAAAGTTAGTTATAGTGGTATTTTTACTATGATATTAAAATTTTAGTGTTATACATGTAAAAATGAAAGACTAGGGTTAGATATGTAAAGATACAAGAATTGTGTGGTATTTATGTAAATGCCCCCTTAATTTTCAGCAAAAAATGCAACTGTAAAGAGGAAGAGTACTTTTGCTAGTTATTATGAACCAAATAAATAACAGACTAATGCATGCTAACGAAATCCATGATATCAAGTTACTTACTGGCATTTGCTTGACATGATCAGAAGCCTCAAATGAGCCATAGTACAAGAGTTTGTCCATCACATTAACATTTCCTTTCGGACGGAAGACGGTAGGCTGGGAGATACTTAAATTCAAATCAATGGCATGACCAAAATCTGTTCCATAGAGTTAGAACACCAAAAACATTTTCAACTAACAGTGAATTATGTATAAAAAGGAACTAAAACGCGTGCTATTCTTAACTAGATAAAGCAACAAAACATCTAGGTCAACACCTTCAACATCATCCTTGGGAAGATCTCCTTCGTAAGTGTGTTGCAGAAAATTCGTGACAGTCTCCTTCCCTTTACATGTAATAGCAGCTTTATCATGCACCCTGGTGTCCGGAAAGAAAAAAAACATAAAAAAGAGGTGCTTTATGTCTGAACAACCTGATAGACGGTAATAACTCTTAAGGAAATTCAATGATCAATAAATTCCATGCTTTGATGAACCTTGCAGTTTTCACTTCACCATCAAATAACCCAAGTTATACATACTTGCATGCAAGCATTGGGTTCTCAATAGTATAAACTGTTATTCTTAAAGTTTTGTGCCCCCTTCATACTAATCAGGAGGCTTTTCGTAAGGAACAAATATTAGATGCTGAATTAATTATTGTTGGTGGGCATATATAGGTTATGAATTTATTAATAATGAAGGCCACATATTAATGCAAAAGATGAAAAAAAAGATCACGTAGACTCATGACATGAAAATTAAGATATCGTGCATTCATGCAAAACAAGTAAATCAATATCCGATAGATTCGTGCCAAGGAAATCAAAATCTTACAAATTCATGCCAAAGAAGGAAATCAAGATCCACGAATCCAAAACCTATATTTAATTATTTAATCATTTTCTTATTTCATTCCTAAATTAATCTATATATTGCTTTGTATCAAATGTTTTGGCTATAAGATATTCTTTTCCCATTCCATTTTTTACATGATATTAGAGCCTTCGTCTAGCTCCCCCACCTCTCACAGTGTCTTTCTCTATCTTCTTTATCAAAAAATAAAAATCACATTAACTGCACTGCCAGTCCTATCCTAGTGTCGTTACTTCCTCCAGCCATCTCCCAGTGTACCCAGCCCCTATTGTTAGCATTATTGTCTCTGTGATAACACTTAGCCGCTGTCTCAAATTACAGCAATGATTTGGCTGCAAATTGCATTCAGGATCACACAATCAAAATATGCTACGCTTTTCAAAAGCTTGACTCTAAATCGATTAATTACTTTAATTAACAAGTATCCAGCTCTCAAGGGTCTCAACCACATAAACCAAGGAAGCCAAAAGCCTACTATGCTACCAACAACACTAACCATCTACATATGGTTGCTAGATAGTGGTGCTTCTCATCACATCATCGCCTACTTTGGTAATCTCTCACTATATACTTTGTGTAGCGACCTTCATAATGTTATATGATTGGATATGGCATGAATTAACCCATAACCCACATTGGTTCAAGCTATTTATCTTCTACATCTCACAAATTTTCCTTCAAATAATGCCATTTGTGTACCTAATTTTACAAGAATACAAAAACTTTATTTCAAATAACAATTTTTTTATTTGTAACCATGTAACTATTAGTTTATACTTCCATTTTCCATGTGAAGGATGTAAGCACAAGGGAAATCCTTTTGAAGGGGCAAACTAAAGATGGTAACTATGAATGGCTAGTCGCTCCACTCTAGTAAACTCCACTTATTGTCTTCTCTAACGTCAAAACGCTTCGTCTGAGGGGCATAAAAGATTTGGTCATCCATTCTTTTCAATTCAAATATTTCCCAATTCAATCTATTTATCAACCTTGATATTATCAAATCTCTATTACAATGCATGTCAATGCAATAAAAGCCATAAACGTCTATTCTCTGCCTCCACTATTGTAGCTTCATTACTTTAAATATCATGTCATCTTAGTCATTCACTACATTAAATACAATTGGTATTATTCACTCAAGCAAAAATCTCATATTCACATTGTATCTATATTCTCATAATCAAAATGACTATCAAGCTCTTAGCACATTCCAATCATCTTAATTGTCTATCACACACGTAAATATAGAGATGCCAAAAACTTTACCTGACTCAATAACCATCCAAACAATCCAAGTTTGGGTAGACTCAATTACTATCTGAATCAGGCTTGAGAGAAAACTATAGACCCAATTATTATTGTTGTCCAATTCAGGTTGTCTCGATTAACTCAATATCAACTTGAAATTGATATGATTATTATTCAGGTTAAGGATAGGAAGGCAAATTGAACTAAATGTGTCGTGCTCATTTAAATTGAATTGTATTAACCCAAAAAATCATATGATTCATATAATAAATAGATTGGCAAGTCAAGTTCGATTGAGTTAGATTAGAGTCAAATATTTTGACTAAAATAATAAACAGGAAGGGTACAAGTCAAACATATTCGGGTTGGATCTGCTTTGGGATAGATTCAAGACTGACCAATCAAGCTGAATTGACAACCCTCACCGAACATAATGGATACTCTATAAAGCCATTATTATATTGTTGAAAGTAGTCTCTCTCTCTCTCTCCCACTTTTCTCTCCTAACTATGCATTCATTTCATTTCTTTATTAAAATCTTGTTTTTTCATGATAGTCCACCGCATAAATTGTCTAACAAATTCATTTCTCCTAGCCATATAAATAACATCTTAGCTTGCCTCCCAACAAGTCCAATCATGATGTCTTAAATTGCCTTTGTTACCCATGCCTCCACCTATACACCATGAATAAACTTAAATCTCACTCCAAAACTTGTGTTTTACTCAACTATACATGCAATCAAAGTGTGTCACAGCCTCAACTTATTCATTATCATATATAGTTTGTTGAGTCTATCATTCCCTTTGCATCTCCTTCCTTACCCCTAAAGACAACCTCAAGATAGTGTCCTCCCGACAGCCAACCTACCCTTCCCCCAAGACCTCTTTCATGCACACAATCCACAACACCCCCATCTGTAATGCCACCATATATGACCTCCATACCAAACAAAACACACAATACCACTACCTTCATCTACAAAAAACCAAGGGATTTCTTGCACAACAACAACCCATCAATAACCTTTTACCCCAATAAAACTCACCAACAATAACATATGCAAATCAATCCAAAAACTTTCTCCATGACTAAACTAGACCAATCAATGAATGCCTAGTCTCTCCAATCTAAGGACCTCCACTTATTGCCTTCTATGATGTAAAAAACCTTCATTTGAGTAGCATCATAAATTAGGCTATCGCTAGTTTTCAATTCTCATGTTTCCATGTTCATTCTAGTTTTATCATCCTCAATGTCATCAACTCTCCATTATAACTTATGTCAATACAATAAAAGTTATAGAAATCCATTCTTTGCCTCCACTATTGTCATTAATTTTTTATACCATGTCATTAGGGTTATAATCGAGCCGAGCCAAGTCGAGTATGTCGTGGTTAGGACTTAGCTTGGTTGAGTCATAAGCTATTTATGTTTGTTCAAGCTTGAGACAATCTTCAAAAATATGTTTATACTTGGCTTGCATAATTTTACTTTTTTTGTAATTGGCTTGTTTATATTAATTACAAAGAAAAAAATTTAAACAAGTATTTAATTTTTCAAATAAAATTAAAAAATTGATTTGTACATAATTCTTCATATAAAACTAATAAATAAATTAAATTTTAAATGAGTATTTATTTTTATATGGTTATCAATAAATAATCTTATGAATCTCAATAAATAAGTAATTCAAATTTGAAATTTAACAAGTTAATACCAAGTAAATAAAATACTATATAAGTGGTAAATTTTTTTGCAATCAAATAACATAAATAACTACTAAGAAGCTAGTTCATTGAAATAAAATATATTAAAAAAAATCTTTGAATTTTATTATTCAATATGTTCTAATTAATCAAACTTTATTTAAATAATATATCATATAAGTATAAAATATTTAACAAGTTACTTGTTGAACAACAAACAAGTTTGTTCGTAAACATTAACTTGCAAGTTGGAGTATGTTCAAATTTGATTCATTTAAGCTCAGAGTTTTTGAAAAATGTTAAAACTTATTTATTTATTAATTTAAACAAACAAGATCCAGTATTAATCGGGCCTCGTTTGAGTTGTTCATCAAGTGTATTGGTACATTTATAGCCCTACATGTCATTGATCTTTGTCATTCACCGTACGAATTTATTTAGCACAACACACTTGAGTAAAAATCTCGTGTATATGATGTGTTTGTCAACTTCAAAGCTATAGTGGAAAAACTCATTAGTCGCAAAAAAACAACTTATACTTCGACCATACAAATAAGACAAGTTCTTCACGCATTTCAATCCAAAAGTGAAATCTAAAATCTCAAAAAATCCATCACACACTTGAATGTAGAACTGTTAAAAATTAGAAATAAATCAACAACCCGCAGCAAAAAAATTTAAGTTATGATTCATGCAATGCCTATTCAAGTCATGTTCCAATCAAAATTATAAACTCAATTATTATTAGTACAATTCAAGTTGACCAAATTAACCCCATATGAGCCAAAAATTAATCTGATTATTATCTGAGTAAAGGTTAGATAGGTTCATTAGGTTAAAAAAGTCATATTAGGATTAACTGAATCATGTAGATCTAAATATAACTCATACAATAAATAGACTGTCAGGTCAGGTTCAAGTTAGTCAAATATTTTGTCTAAAAAAATGTTCAAAACAGGCGTATTTTGGCCGAGTCCACTAGCTAGACCCAAACTGTTCCCGCCGTCAATCCAAATTGACGCCTCTAAATGAGCATAATGGATACTTTGAAAAGAGTCATTGTTAAATTGTTGAAAGTAGTCTCTCTCTCTTACCTCATGCATCTGCTATACTTTCTATTTGTACTCATATGTTACTTTTACGATAACCTACCACAGAAAATGTCTACCCAACCCTCCAATTTATCTCTCCCCTCTATATGAATGATCTCTTAGCTTGCCTACCAATTATTCCCAAATTCATGTGTTCGGCTTTCTTTGCTCTGCATGACTTCACCCATACACCACAAATAAATTTATATATCGCTCCAAACCTTTAGTCAGACCCAAAACCAACCTTTCATTCCAAATTGATGCCTCTACTTGAACATAATGGAGACTTTGAAAAGCATCATTGCTATATTGTTGAAAGTAATCTCTTTCGCTCTCTCTCTCTCTCTCTCTCTTTCTCATCTTATTGAAGCGGGACGCAACTTTTCCACGGGCAAGGGACTTCTGCCCCACGGATCCGGAGCATACGGATCTTGTGATCGATGGAGTAATAGGCCCAGAAATTTGGTTTTTTATTTATTTCCTATTTGGAACAAGTTTCTTTTTATTTTCTTTCTTTTCTGATTTTTCCTATTCCTTTATTTTCAAATTAGGTGATTTGTTTTTAGGAAACTAACCATTTATATGATTTTATTTTATGATTTAGCAGACTTCCGACTATTATTTTGAGTTTGAAAAATTTTTCTCTATTTTATGCTCTCTGAAGTGTTGTATTCTCTTTTCCTTTTGCAAATGGTAATATATGTACTTTGTTCAGGAATATATGGTGGATCCTTCTCGCCACCCATACCCTGCGGTTTTGTCTGATCACTACGAATATTTTTTGATGGCCACAAACTGTTGTTGTTCGCACATTTTTCTGCTTCCATTTTGCCATCCCAACATCCACGCTAGAATTCAGTCGCCGTCCATCCTTCCACTCCCGTTATCAATCTTACAACATTCTTAACACCTTATTATGTCCTCTAATACCATCTAAAAGCCTTGGAACGATATCATCTAGTATCAAAGACCGACAAATCCTTGTCGGAAGCATTACCCGTCCATCGCATTCCTAATTATTTAGAAGTATTTGAAATTCAATCTAAAACAACAATGTATTTGAAATACAACCCTTAGTTCATTTTCTATATTTTTGAAATTCGTCTGATTTTTAAATTTTACCTTAATGCAAAGTATCACCGCAAGTCGCAGCCGCCCCGACCCCTACCGCAAGCTGTTTCGCCACCTATGTCCGCCATCAACACATTAGATTTTACATTAAAATATATTATTTTTATTTTACTTCAAATAAAAAAAATATTTTATAATGAATCAAATGACTCTAACGTATTTAAAATATAATGCATTACTCCTACATTGCATTTATTTTACATTGCACTTTCTGCCAACCAAATAACCCCTAATTTTTTATGAATTAGCCATCCACTTAGCCTTGGCCCTGAACATAACCCTAAACCAAAATTTTTTTGCCAAAACTTTCATTTAGAAGAACAAAGCGTCATGCCGCCAGAAGAAACCCTTCATGAGGTGTTCAGAAGTTCATTATGAAAGACATGCAAAGAAAAATCCTCCAACTGTAACTAAGACTTGTTGCCTTTAAGAGTAGACAATCCGATGAGGTCAACCACAGCCGCAATGATTACTCGTCAGATCCAGTGCATAAAGTAAATCCCTTCCATCGGGAAATTTCTAGCAACGAATAAACAATACCCAGCAATTTAGTATGGAATATCAAAGAATAAGCCTAGATCTTGAAGTAAAGTTGAACTTATCAAATTTTAACTGTAAATAAATCTGAACGAGTTTATTGAGTAACTCTAATCAGCCGAATGAATATTTTAATATAAAAACATTCAGCATGAAAAGAGTTAACTTAACTGCTATGAAGCTAAAGAATAATAATACTTTGCAGTGGGAGAATATGAAGCATATTTGACAACAAAAAAGATAAGAATAAGATCACCACTTGGTCTAAGATGAAAAAAAAAAATACAACACAAATACAATCTTTCACATTACTGGCAGTATATATTCATAAAACTTCACAAACTATGCCAGAGAGATTCTTCTATGAAGGAGTGCATTGCTGAATTTGATCAACTCTTACTGAAATAAGAGTTAGTGAAACCAGAGGAGCACACAATGACAAGATATCTTGGAGGACTAAGATCATCTATCAGTAATGTGATGCAGTTACAAACATATTGGTCCCTACTTAACATACATATCCAAGCTTTAAAGATAGTGAAAAAACAACATCGCTAGGTGACGCCACATTTTACAGACAAAGTTCAATCCCAGAATCATGTAGCAAGAGTTCACCTAGTAGGGACATGAAATCAACCCCGTCATATACATAATAGAGAAAAGTTGAATAACACCAGTACTCTTAGATACATCCCAGACAAAGTGTTTCAAGTGTTACAATCTTGGAGACATTGTATCAAATTGCCTAAATAAAGAAAAAATGATACTTTTTTACTTAGAAGGGAGCAATTGAAGAAATAGACAATAAAACAATAGAATGAAGAAGCCAAAAAAAAAGTATTAGCTCGCAGCTAAGAAGAAAGAGATGCAAGCGATTCAAGCTGATCCCAAGATGTCCCGAAAAATTAACTGGGTTAAGATTTTTAACTCGAATCCAACCTGAAAAATTATTCGGGTCAATCAAAACCTAGATTTTGAGTTAGGTTCAGGTCAAGTTGGCTTGTCAGTAAATTTTTACAACCTTATTCGACAGGAGTGGTGAATCACAATTTTGAAAATCTCCTTAGGTGTTCTACGAGAAAAAACACCCACAATGAGATCTAGGTCCTCCTAAAGAAAAAGAAATTTCACCTATCTGAAGAGAATAACATAGGACGTGACTTTTCTATGGGCACGAGACTTCCGAACAACAGATCCTCGACATGTGGATTACACGATCGCAGGAATAACAGGCCTGGAAAATCCATCTTTTCTTTATTTCCTATTCGCAATCAGTTTTCTTCTTCTTTTTTTTTTTTTGGTTTTTTCTTATTCATCTATTTTCTAATTAGGTTATTTTCATTAGGGGAACTATTTATAGGTTGTTATTTTGTTGGTTAGTAGAATTTTGATTAATATTTTGTGTTTGGAGAATTTTTCTTTGTTTTATGCTCTCATGGGTGTTAGATCATCTTTTTGCAATTGGTGTATCTGTAATTTGCTCGGGACCAGGTGGTGGATCCTCCTCACCATGAGCTATAAAAATTTCAAGATGCTTTTAGTTTTAACAACTCTCTATCTGAGACACCTCTAATTTTCCTAAACACGAGCAATGCCCTTCTATTTTCTTCTTGTTTATGTTGGCAGATATTATCATATGTAATTATAATATTGTTGTGCAGAAATTTGTCACTTTTTTGCCAAATGATTCTATATTAAAGATACTAGACCATTGTGTCGTTTCTTGGTGTAGTTGTTTAGCAACCATATATACTTCTCTTATCTCAATGTTGGCAAGTTATTTATCACCTTGCTCACACTAAGAGTGGTTGCACTACAACAATAGCACCACATGCTTCATCATAGACGCTCACACTTGGTTTTGGTGCTCACCGATCTGATTTATCATAAAATTGGCATGGGCAGTCTATAGGTTTCTTGGTGAATAAATTGTCCCAAATTATACACTGCCCCAACACTACAAATCATTTTACTAGAACAAAATGACCGGTATGATTTTATGTGGCACTAATGATAGTAATATTATTCGTGACTCACCATTTCAACTTCATGTAGCATCCAAAGCTGATCACGCAAGTAATAATGATAATTACACCTTCATAAGCACCCACACTGTGTATCTTGAACAAAAGGCCTCAAGTGTCATAAAAAAGAAAATTATTGTAGCCCACCTTTTTAAAGAGTTGAATGCTCATTTATTGCCACCACAGCTAAATTCCGTTAGGTATTCTCCCTATTCATCAAACTATCCATCCTCCTTAGGCCTCAGTCATTTATTGTGATAACAAAGATGTCACTCATCTTTGTGTGCATCTCTTTCAATCACCGATTAAAAGAAGTTCAAAGATAATAAAAATGATCTACATATGATTTTTATTGATTTAGAAAAAGCTTACGATAAAATTCCAAGAGATATCCTTTGGAGAGTTTTTGATGAGAAAGGGGTTGATATGACTTATATTCAAGTCATTAAAGATATGTATACTAGAGCTGTTACTTGTGTTCTAGTAGGAGGATTGACCAAATATTTCCCTATTTCTGTTGGATTACATTAGGGATCGCCTTTAAGCCCGTATCTTTTTGCTTTAGTTATGGATGGTCTTACTGAACATTTACAGGAGGACGAACCTTGGTGTATGTTTTTTGTTGATGATATGTTTGTCGTGGATAAGACGAGAGAAAGCTCAGAAAAAAACTTGAATTATGGAGGTCTACATTGGAGTCTAAAGGCCTTCGTTTGAGTAGAACTAAAAGTGAAGACATGGAATGTAATTTTAGTAGTAGTAACACTAGTGACAGAAGTGTAACTTTGGGTGATCAAATTATTAAAGGGTGCGAACGATTTAGATATAGTGGGTCTATTGTTTCAAAGTGATGGTGATATAGAAGGGGATGTTATTAGTAGAATTCAAGTTGGTTGGTTGAAGTTCACGAATGCTTTGGGCCTATTGTGTGATAGAAGTACCGCTTAGACTGAAAGAAAAATTTTATAAGATGGTGGTGAGACCTGCTATGCTCTATAGCGCTGAATGTTGGCCTTTAAAAGAGAAGCATAAAACAAAGTTAAGTGTTGTCGAGATGAGAATGATTAGGTGGAAGAGTGGTTTTAGACTTAGAGACAAAATGCCAAAAGAATATATCCGTGATAGGGTCGGTGCAGCTCTAGTGACGGACCAAAATTAGAGAGATTTGTCTTAGATGGTTTGATCACATGAAATGTTGACCAACTTATGATCTGATTAAAACAGTAGATGTTTTAGATTCGACTTATGTTAAGAAAGGCAGAGATAAACCTAGGAAGACTTGGGCATATTGTAAAGAAAATGATCTTAATTTATTAGAATTAAATGAAAATATGACACTAAATATGATGCAATTGAGAAAAAGGATTCATATCGCCAACCCCACTTAGTGGGATAAAGGTTTCATTGTTGTTGTTGTTGTTATATATTATTATCTTATTTGAGAGAAGTTGAAAATAATACCTTTGGTGTAATACATGTATACTTTGACGATCAACTCACAAAAGTGAGAACCAAACTACTTTTGTGCACTTGCTATCTACATTGAGCACAAAAATTGAACTAATAAACATATAATTAATTATTTTTGGAAGGCATGCGTATGTTAAATCTTCTTATCTCGCAACTTAATGCGAAATTCAAAATCCCACAGATTCATGCAAAAGAAGGAACTTAGAATTTCATGGATTTATTCCGACGGAGGAAATTAGGGTTCAACAAATTAAAGATAATAAAAAGAGTCAAGATTTCATAAAACCAGAACCAATTTTTTTAATCAGTAGTTACATTCTTATTTCATATAGTCTATTCTTTTAACAATGCATGAATAAGAAAGAGTTTTCTTGCCCTCGTGTTTTTTGTACAATCTTATGCGAAAAATCAAATATTAGTGTTAAATTAAAGGCCATACATCTTAGCTTTTATATTCTAACTGCAAGCTAAACAGCTACAAACAGAGAAACAATCAAGTTCGATTACCAAAATAAGAAGTACTAAAAATGTTGAGAAATATCTCATACTTCTTGCCGAGTAATTGACCCATGCCAGCTTCCCAACGACCAAACTTGTGACGGGTAACCCCACTGTATTTTGAGCTTCCCCTTGACAATCTAGTGTTTCGGCGACGAAGAATGCGCACAAATTCCTCCTTCGTCAAATTTCTCATCTGTTATTTCGTAAAGAAGACAACTCATATATCCACATTAAAAATCATCACACAGTCAGCTCAATACGTAAGCATTTAAACTCTGACCTGCTTCAAATCCTCCTCATAATCACTAAGGCTGAAATTAATGTCAGCGTCAAGCCCACGAAATTTAACGGCAGCCCGATCATATGCCCTGCTAAGAAAGAAGCAATCAGACTTCGCTCTATCCACAAGATACATCAAGAAAAAAAATTGAACTAAAGAAAAATAAAAAATAGCTCACCGGGCTGCATCATGAGCAGTATTAAACCCCCCTGTAGAACCAACCGAAATAACATCACAAAATAAATGTTCAGGCAAACTTTAACCCTAATCTCATTCACGTCACAGCATGAATCAAATATGAAAAAAAGTAGTCGTACCCAAATAGACTTGTTTCCCACAATCCCTGAAAGACAAAAAGAGAACTCATAAAAGAATTAAAATAGTCAAGGAACACCTGACAAGGAATGGGATAAAATATGATAACCACCATATGTGAGACTCCCATCTCCCTGTTCTCCGGTAAAATGTGACTCCCCGATAAGCGGAGCTGCGGGATCTCGGCCCCCGCCTGCTTTTCTTTACCTGAAGATGCTGTTGCTGCGGATGAAGGGGCGTAACCTCCTCTGCTGCTGGCACAACAGCATGGAAGTCAGTAAAGTCCTCCGAAGTCTGCCTGGACAACGGATGCCACTCCGAAATACCCTGCGGCTGTTGCGGAAAAAGCTGATGAGTAACGAGACGGGACTCAGAAATGACTCTTACCTCCTCTAATTCCTCTTCCGACACAGTTGCACTCTTGAGGATACCAAACCGGAAGGCCGGGCGGATGGAGGCCTCGTCCTCATCAGATATGTTGCTGGAATCTTCAGCATTGAGGACGGAAGAGTTCGAAGACTCAGAATCAGCCATCCGCACCAACGGCTTAGCGAATGATGCCACGTTGAGATCCAGTATCATCTCCGAAACGCGAAATATCCACGTTGGAGCGTGACAACGCCGTCTCGTTCTTAGACATCAGGTATTACATTCCTAAGCATTCATAGGTCCCTTGATTGTCCCTGTTATTCTTCCACCCGACCTTCTGTTCCATACAACCTTCTTCTTCGGTAAGCAGACAGTGAAATGAGAGGGAAAGATCTAGCCACTGATCGCAAACGGAGGAAGAATCAACCGCGAAGAATCCATAGATGAAGGTCACTCTAACTCACAACAGGAAAGAAAGGAGGCGATAAACAATAAGAGATTACAAGAATCTTGATTCAGTATAGTGAAGTGGCGGGAGCGGAACGAAAGAACGACGGCAACGATGGAGAGCGCCGGGTATCGATAAAGAACCTTGCGACAATTTTCCTGTGGGTCGTCCGCAGCGCTATTTTCCGACGCCAGTTAAAAAATGATGCGTGGCGTAAATGGGGCTCAAAGTTCACGTCGGATACTTAATAGAAAAAAGGAAAAATGAAACGCCCGGCCCGACCCGACCCGATCGTTTCGCATATCCCGCCGTTTCGCATATCCCGCCCGTCTTCGTAAATAGGGTTTAATGTGTCATTCATGGTTTTAACGCCGAATGGGTTTAAGGTTGCTCCGCCTCCTCCTAGGGTTTGGATTTTTGAATCCTTCATTGAGGATTACTCGGCATTGGTCTTGAGATTTTGATTTTGAATCGTGAAGACGATGTCGTCGTCCGACTCGAGAATACGTAAGTGAGGAGGAGACGGGGATCGGAGCTCATCGAAGAGAGAACGACGACGGTATGGCCGAGTAGTCGAACGGGCAAAGAAATCATTGAAGATGGCAGAAAGTCGAAGGAGTGAATGGCGGAGAAAGGCTTGTCAGTGGTAAATTTGCTTCATACATTTATCAGCTTTTTTTAGGGTTTTAAATACGAGTGTATTTTCGGTGTATTTTCGGTGTATTACTTTCGAGTGTATTTTCGGTGTATTATTTTCGAGCGTATTTTCGGTGTATTCTCGTATTTCGAGTGTGTTATTTTCGGCGTATTTTCGGTGTATTTTCGATGTATTTTCGGTGTATTTTCGATGTATTTTCGGTGTATTGTCGAGTTTATTAACTTTCGATTGATTCTCAGCGTATTATTATCAGTGTATTTTCAGTGTATTATTTTCAGTGTATTCTCAGTGTATTTTCAGTGTATTATTTTTAGTATATTTTCAGTGTATTTTCAGTGTATTCTCAGTGAATTATTGTCAGTGTATTTTCAGTGTATTATCGATTCATGCTTTCGGTGTATTACCGGTGTATTTTCAGTGTATTATTATCAGTGTATTATTTTCAGTGTAATATTTTCAGTGTATTTTCAGTGTATTTTCAGTGTATTATTTTTAGTATATTTTTAGTGTATTTTCAGTATATTTTCAGTATATTCTCAGTGTATTATTGTCAGTGTATTTTCAGTGTATTATTTTCAGTGTATTTTCAGTGTATTATTTTCAGTGTATTTTCAGTGTATTATTTTTAGTGTAGGTTCAGTGTATTCTCAGTGTATTATTGTCAGTGTATTTTCAGTGTATTTTCAGTGTATTCTCAGTGTATTTTCAATGTATTCTCAGTGTATTTTCAGTGTATTATTTTTAGTGTATTATTTTCAGTGTATTTTCAGTGTATTCCCAATGTATTATGTTTAGTGTATTTTCAGTGTATTTTCAGTGTATTCTCAGTGGATTATTTTCAGTGTATTTTCAGTGTATTATTTTAAGTTTATTTTCAGTGTATTTTCGGTGTTAATGACGTGAGATATTACTTTAAATGCAGTTTATGGACGGGAAAACAATGTATTGTAGATGTCGCTGTCAATTCGACATGTGCAAGTGTTTTGGGGAAGGTTAGGCACTGCTGTTTCTAGGAAACTTAGGTAAAGCTTGAAGAATTGAAGCTCGATCGGTTTTTGATCTCCTCCCTGCACTCGAGATCGCATCATGACCATACATATACTAAATTGTTGGGATATGAAGAAAGCGGCATTCGGATTGGGGGGAAGGACATAAGGTTTGATGCGGGCAGAGTTGCCGTCGTTAGTTGGCATGCCTGATAGAGGACTGTCGTAACTTGGGGCGAAAATTTCATTCTTAAGGTGAGTGCCGATATAGCGAAAGAAGAAATTACTTGGATGGGTCGCTCCGTCAATCGCGGCGAGTTGTGAAACTTATTATTAAGTTTTTGTTATCGAACTTATTATTTCCTTGCACAATGATTTGAGGGTGTCGGAAGAGGTATATTCGTATCTTGCTTGATTTAGATACGTTTTCGTCGTTTAATTGGCACACGACGATATGTGACCACTGATCGAGCGAATAAACGGGTGCCTCGTGAAATTAAAGAAGGGCGCAAGTGGGATACTTCGATGGGTTTGTTTTCTACCGACGGTTAGTCATTTACGTGATCGAGTACATATCTACGTCATTTATTTAACGATTGAAATGCTAATTTAATTTTTTATGTGCGAGTTTGTGGTTTTATGAGCGGACAACGTCATGACTTCGACTTCTTTACGATGCTCGGAACACTCGCATGTTGCGATGGCGGGAAAAATCGGTCGGAGCCGATCAAGGATTAATTTAATTTTTGAAAGACTTATGATTTGTACGAGTACGTAGTAATATTTTTAGTATCATTTCGGACTTAATTTTTCATATAATATATGAAATATTTAGTGGTTCTAATAAATGCTAATATAAGTACTCTGGATTCATTTGTCGATGTCGAGTGAGGACGAGCGGATCTACTGCCTCACGGGAGACACATCTCTTCTCCTCTTTTGGTTATGCGAGCCACGAACATCGGAATCACGCGGTGGCACCCCTTTGCGTTCGGATACAAGCACCCGTGGCTGCATATTCACATATGCGGGCGGAGAAACGTGTCGGTAATATGGAAGGATAGTTGAACTCTGTGGGAGCTTGTAATTTTGTTTATAAATTCACGAAAGCAGTAAATAATAGATTAGACGGGGCGGAGGCCGTATCGTGGTGATGAGGCCAGACATTATGGAGATGAAAAATAAATTAAATAAAGGTGACAAGAATCACCTAAGAAAGCTATCGATGGTGAAACTGCACCTCCTACTCATATGGAGGAAGAAAGGGAAGAGGAATCCGAACTATGGTTCGCATTCGATAGTTCGATGTGGTTATAAGACCGTGTGGACGAGCACTCGTAGTTGAAGAAATAATGAATAAGGAGCACGGAACATGGGAGAAGCTAGTGATTAAAACGGCATGAATCGCTTGGTCCAAACGAGGTTAAGTCCAGAAGCGGCCATATAAAGAAAGGGGTTGCTCAAGATTCGAGTGTAATTAAGAGGAATAAAAACCCTCCGAATAACGGAAGAACAACTTGAGATCCAGAGTGACATCCTGCGGATGCGCGCGCATCGATGAAGTTTAGGAAACATGACTCGGATATTATTACGGCGGAGGAGGATGATGACGGTGAGCATCATTCGCATTACAGGCGATTTCCCTGCTTGTTGATTGTCCGGCCATTGAGTTTCTCTGCATGGAGTCATATTGTCGACGAGAGATGCCGATGGGTCGCTAGATACATGTTTCAACCGATTCAAAGTTGAGTATGTAAAGCCACAATACTTTATAAATACTTTCTTATTCCTTTATTAAATGTAATGATATTTTTTTTTCATAATAATATCACATGGGCCATATTTACATAACTCGGAATTGTATCTCGTTATTGTGGAATGATAAAGAAATAGGAACCGAACATATCGATATGTTCGAACTTGCTTTAAAAAATAAGAGGCGTCAATCCCACAGAATCTTACAAATCATATCATACGTGTCTCTAGGCACATTGGGTAAAAATCAACCTTCATATTTAGTTAGGAATCTTGCTCGATGTTTAATGCATAATCTCATTTAATTTGTTTATGCGGATGTACGGAAAGCACCCGTACAGGAGATATTATGTCGCATGTTACAAAGGAGTCGTTGCGGCAGCGAATTTTCGTTTTAATTATTCATAGCCGAGCATTGTACTCTACTGGCGGAAATCGGATTTTGCGTCGAGTGGAGATTTTTGGATTCTTTCTTGAAAAAAACTCGCTATGCGGTCACACGCGACGTGGTATGCAGACACGCCACTTTATTTACTATCTAAACGAGTTTCTCGTTGCGAGAAGCTAACAATCAATTAAATTAGTACTTCTTTCGGATTCGATATCTTCGCGATTCGTTAGGGAGTGCTTTTGAGTTCGACCCACAAAGTGGGAAATTATCACGTCCAAAGGACTCCCCATGAGGCTAACGGCGTCGATCGTAGTATTTTTGTTTGTAAATACATGGAGACACTTGCGAAAGAAAGAGAAAGTTGTTTGGAAAGATAATCAAAGCGGCGAGGTAGAAATGCCGCGATTTAGAAGCTGAACTTCGCATACTGAAATATGTAAATATGAATTCTATCTAATAACTTGATTGTACATTTAAACTAACCTTTTAGATAAAATTGTCGATTCATTTTTACGTATTGTATATCATATCTAAAATCCGGTTCTTTTTTATGTTCGACTTTACTGTGTATGTCTTTTGTGCGATTGAGTTTTCAACATTTTTCGTGTGGTTGCATTTGCGTTGCATGATGTCGCGGTATATTCTCGAGTGTCTACCTGGCATCTTGTATGGTTGCGGGATGTTTTCGGTGTTCGGTGTCTGAACTGTCTTAATTTCTTAATAGTAGTGCACAATACGTGAGTGCAGTATTTTACATGTTTATTCATTCTGTGAGTGCATGGTGTCACGGCCAGCAGCGAGTTAGATTGTATTTTGAGGGGAATGCAGTGCATTTCATGATTTGCGGCCTCTTTCGATGTAAATACTGCTTTGAAAATACGTTTGCGGAAGTCGAATTGTATTTTCGGTGTATTTTCGATGTATTTACGGTGCATTGCATGGTTTGCGGGATGCTGATTTACGGTGTATTCTCAAGTGTACTTCTGTGGTACTGTATGGTTGCAGGATGTTTTTCAATTGTTCAGTGTCTGTTGTCTTAATTTCTTAATAGTAGTGCACAATACAACAGAATTCTGGTGTTTTCTCTGTGTTTCTGTTGCATTGCATGGTGTCCAGCAACAACAGCATCACAGTGTATTTTGAGGGGAATTCTGGTGCATTTCATGGTTTGCAGCCTCTTTCAATGTAAATACATGAAAATACTCTTGAAAATACCGCTGAAAATACTGCTTGCGGAAATGCGAGTGTATTTTCGGTGTATTTGCGTACATTGCATGGTTTGCGGGGATCTACGGTTACGGTGTATTCTCGAGTGTACTTGCAGCATCTTGTATGGTTGCGGGGATGTTTTTCGATTGTTCGATGTACTTTCTTATCTTAATTTCTTAATAGTAGTGACACAATACAGCAGAATTACGAGTGTTTTACGTGTGTTACTTGTTAGCATTCGCATAGTGTCCAGCAACAACGAGTTAGTGTATTTTGAGCGGAGTGCGGTGCATTTCATGGTTTGCAGTCTCTTTCAATGTAAATACTGTGAAAATACTAGCTACGAAGTACAGATTGTATTTTGAGTGTATTTTCGGTGTGTTTACGGAGCATTGCATGGTTTGCGGGATCTACGTATTTACGGTGTATTCTCGAGTGTCTTCTAGCATCTTGTATGGTTGCGGGGATGTTTTGATTGTTCGATTACTTTCTTGTCTTAATTTCTTAATAGTAGTGCGGAATACGGTGAAGTCGCAGTGTTTTCACCGTGTATTTTTGTTGCATTGCATGGTGTCAAGCTGACAGCGAGCGTTGCAGTGTATTTTGAGGGGAGTCTGAGTGCATTTCATGGTTTGCGGCCTCTTTCGATGTAAATCTGTTGAAAATCATGTTTGCGGAGATGCAGTGTATTTTCGGTGTATTCATGATGCGTTGCATGGTTTTACGGGATCTACGATTTGCAGTTGTATTCTCGAGTGTGCTTCTGTATATCTTGTATGGTTGCGGGATGTTTTCAATTGTTCGAGTGTACTAGCTGTCTTAATTTCTTAATAGTAGTGCGCTGATACGCCGAGAGTACGAGTGTTTTGTGTATTTTGTTGCATTGCGTAGTGTCCGGCAACAACGAGGCTTCGGTGTATTTTGAGGAGATTCGATGCATTTCATGGTTTGCGGCCTCTTCCACGTAAATGCAACGAAACTGTTGAAGTTCGATGCATTCATGGTTTGCGGTCTCGGCGTATTATTTTCGAGTCTGTATTTTCGGTGTATTTACGTGGAAAGAACATAATAATCGCCAGCGCATCAGGCTACTCCTCGACCTTGCACGAAGCTCGTGTACTGAGGCACTGCATGCTGATGCAGCAATACGCTTGAGCCTGTGCGAGTCTGAGTGTATTGAGCCGGCTGGGTAAGCCATTAACGAGCCTGAGCAGTGGCGTCACCATACGTCTGAGCAATGCACCGAGAACCTGCGGATCACCAGCGCCTGCGAGTGCGCGAAACTCACGTTTAGTGCGGGTACGATGCGCCACCGGTGTGTTCCAGTGATAGAGGGCACCGGCGAAATGCACCGTGAAATCGCACGCGATCTAGCCGCTCGCGGGCTGCTTTTTGTTTGGCCCAGACGCGCCCGATGCGGTGATCTGCCCGAGCAACTCGGGGGTGCTGTATGTGTCCATTCTTAAAAAATTAAGACGACGAGCGCGAACGGTGGGCGCATCCTCGCAGCCACAATGCGTACGGCGGGCCCACTTGACGATGCTCTGCACCGGGGGTTTGTAGATGCCTGGCCATGCGTTAAGCTCTGCCGAAAATCTTTGCGAAAATGCAACGAGATGCACGGTCTGCTGGTGTATTTTCGGTGTGTTCATTGAATGAGAACACGATATAAGCACCGGGAGGGGCTCCCTCCAATCGACGAGAGATGCGTTTGCGGACATTCCGCGCATATGCATATAATCTGGAAATGCTACGACACACCCGAAGTGCAGTGTATTGATGCCTTCTTGATTAGAGGAATTGAAACGACGAGCTATTTGAGCTGATTGAAACACGTGCACACACGTACATCTGCCGCTGATACGGATGTACTGCTTGAGAATACTGTGACGAAATACGGCAGATCCTGCCCAATGTGCAATGCTACCGAAATGCAGCGAGAAGCTCCACCAAGTCTGCCTATTTGTATTTTCAGTGTATTTTCAGTGTATTTACATTGAAAAAGGGCGCAAACCATGAAATGCACCGAATTCCCCTAAAACTACTGCGTGAAGTCTCTATGTCTGTTCTTTGGACGCCATGCAATCCGAGAATGACAGCGCGAGAAAACACGAGTCTCTGTTGTGTTGTTGCACTCTTATTAAGAAATCAGAGACGGCGGAACGCGAAACGATTGAAAAACATCCTAGCGACCATACGGTACTGGCGAGCAGTACACTCGAGAATACTAGCTGGACACCATGCTGATGCGACGAAATACACGAAGTAATGAAAGCTCGGTGCCGTGAAACATACTGCTGAAAGTGAAACATAAAGAGAATCGGATTTTAAGTTTATGATATACAATACTGAGAAAAATGAATCATAATTTTATCTCAAGGTTAGTTTAAATGTACAATCCAGTATTAGATAGTCATATTTACATATTTCGTATGCGAGTTGACTCTATGTCGTGGCAATTCAGCTTTGCCCAGTTTTGTTTATCTTTCGACCAACTTTCTCTCTCTTTCTGAAGTGTCTGCATGTATTTACAAACAAAAATACCACGATCGACGTTATTGCCTTGTGTGGAGTCCTTTGAACGTGATAATTTGCTCACTTTGTGGGGTCGAATTCAAAGCAACTCCAATGAATCGTCAATGCGAGATACGAAAGAAGTCGTACGATTTAATTGATTGTTAGGCTCGCAACGAGGAACTTGTTTAGATAGTAAATAAAGTGGCGTGTTGCATACCACGTCGCGTGTGGTTGCCGAGTGAGTTTTTCGGCGAAAGAATCCAAAATCTCTGTTGACGCATAATCGATTCCATGTAGTAGAGTACAATCTTCGGTTATGAATAATTGGAACGAAAAATTAAATCTGCTATGCCGCAACGTATCGCTTTGTAACATGCGATACGATATCTACGTATGGGTGCTTTACATACATCTGCATAACAGCAAATTAAATGAGATTATGCATTAAACATAAGCAGAGATTCTAACTAAATATGAAGGTTAGATTTTACCGATATGCGGAGACACGTATAGATATGATTTGTAAGATTCGGGGGATTGACGCCTCTTATTTTGTAAAGCAAGTTCGAACATATCGATATGTTCGGTTCTTATTTCTTTATCATTCCACGATAACGAGATACGATTCCGAGTTAATATGGTATGAGCTTGTATTATGAATTATTATTGCATCGTCGATGTCGCAATTTATGAAAAAAAAATATCATTAAGATTTAATAAAGGAGTACGAAAGTATTTATAAGGGGATATTGTGGAGCACTTTCACATACTCGGCTTTGAATCGGTTGAAACATGTATCTATGACCCATTGCATCTTTCTTGTGACAATGGTCTACTGCTGGAAACTCGATACATTTGGACAATCAGCGACGGGGAAATCGCGCTTGTAATGTCGAATGATAGGCTTCCTCATTGTTCGTCTCCATATTCTTTGTAATAATATCTTAGTCGTGTTTCCCGGACTACGTGATCTGTCTTTAATCACTTGAAGATGTCATGCTCGGACTCAGAGTTGTTCTTGGATTATTTGAGGGATTTTTATTTATCTGAGTTACAATGAATGGAGAGGCGACTGCACTTTTCTTTTCACAGTTAGCCACGGACTTAACCGGTCGGACTAAGTACCATTAGCGTTTTAGTCGCGGTTTCCTCCCCATGTTCCGTGCCCCCTTATTCATTATTTCTTCGAAAGCTACGGGTTCGATCCGTTGAAGAGGCTATAGATCCGCGGTGGAGTGACTGAATGCGGAACGTGGGCCGGATTATATTACTCTTTCTGTACCTGCATGGAGGTAAAAGGTTGTTGACGGCCATGATGGGCTTTCTTTAGGTGATTCGGTGTATCTGCCTTTATTTAATTTATTTTTCAACTGCCCTAATGTCGAAGTCTTAAATCATACTTGATCTGCTGACCTCATGCCATACTGACCATTATTCTACGGTTTCGGTGAATTTATAAACAAAATTCTACGAAACTTCCTAGAGAGTTTGAAACCATCCGTAATGTGCTCCAACCGGCCTTTACTGCATATGTGAATATGTAAGGAACAACGAGGCTGTATCCGAGCAAAGGGGTGCCACCGCGTGATTCTCGATGTCGGTGGCTCCGCATAACCGGTAGGAGAAGAGATGTGCTCCCTGTAGAGCGAGTAGATACGCCGTCCTCACGGACATCCAGCGAATGAATCAAGTACTTACACGGGCATTTATTAAACCAATAAATATTTCATATATTATATAAAATTAAGTACGAAATGATACGAAAATATTCTTACGTACGCAATACGATTCTGAAGATCTTTCAAAATTAAATTAATCATCGATCGGTTCTCGACGATTTTTCGCCGCCGTAACATGCGAGTTCCGGCATCAAGAAGAGCTGGAGTCATGATGGTTGTCCGCTCATAAAACCACGTATGACATAAAAATTAAATTGATGACTTCATCTGTTAAAATAAATGACGTAGATATGTACTTGGTCATGTAAATGGATTAGCCTGTCCGAAGAAAACACAACCCGTTAGTATCGCGATTCGTGGCCTTGTCTAATTTAATGAGGAGCCGTTTATTGTTGATCGGGTGGTCACGTATCGTTGCGGCCAGTCATAACGACATGACGTATCTAAATTGTTAGCGTACGAATGTACGCCGCACCTCAGGTGTTGTAAGAGAATAATTGGTCCGATAATGAAAACTTAAAAATAAGTTTCACGACACCGTGGATGACTGCGGGAGTGGCCGTCAGGCATTCATGCTGTCATGTCACTCAGCCTTAGGAATGAAATTTTCGCCCGAGTTGCGACGGGTCTACATAGGGCGTGCCCATTAGCAGTCTGGCTTTCGCATCAAACCTTATGGCCTGCCCCCGTCAATGCCGCTTTCTTCATATCCCGACATTTAGTATATGCATGGTCGTGATGTAATCTTGAGTGTAGGAGGAGAATCGAGCCAGCGGCTGCAATTCTTCAGGTGGCGAGTTTCGACACGAAGCAACGGACTGTCACCTCCAAAACATCTACATGTTGATCGTGGGCGACATCACGATACATGGATTCCTTCACATGTCTCTGCATCGAATAAGATTTATGTCATTACACTGAAAATACTATTGAAAATCATTGAAAATAATACACGCGAAGAAATAATCCACTGGAATCATTGAAATCATTATCATAATCATGTGGAGTCCACTGAAATATCTGCAAATAATCATCTGACAATCATTGAAAATAATCATTGAAAATAATCATTGAAATCTACATTGAGAATCTACTGGAATCATTGAAGTCAAATAGGAATCATTGAAAATACCGTTATGAATCGATAATGTGAATCTACATTGAAAATCATGTGAACTCTCTATTGAAAAATCTACATTGAAATATCACTTGAAATATCATCGAAAATCCACTTGAAATGCTACTTGAAATAATGCACACTGAAATATCTTCTGCAAATGCACCGAAATCATTGACAATGATAATGTCAATGGAATCACTTGAAATCATTCAAGAATAATCATTGAAATCATTGAAAATCAATCGAAATAACTACACTAAAATCATCTGAAAATATCCGGTAATCATCATTGAAAATACATGAATGAAATCATTGAAAATAATGATGGATTCTAGAAATCATTTAGATAGATAATCATTGACAATAATCTGATCTGAGAATACCATTGAAAATCTGCTGAAAATCTGTACATCGAAAATATCTATTTGAGAATCTGTCGAGAATCTATACCGAGAATATCTATGAGAATCTGCTGATAATACACTCTGACTACAAAATCTACCTGAGAATCATTGAAAATATATGCATGAAAATCATTGAAATCTATTTGAAAATACATGAATCTACTTAAAAATATATTTGGAAATACTGCAGAATACTCCGAAAATACGTGAAAATATTATGTTGAAATAATACAGCTCTGTGAAAATCTGTCGAAATATCCGTTTATGTTGAAGCCCTAAAAAGGAGGAACGGAGGAGCAAAACTTACGCGACGAAGCACTATTGCACATTCCATCACTTCGAAACTATGTCATCTTGATGATTCTTTGCTGCGTCGACAACGCAGGTTCCATCGAAGTTGGCCTCTTCTTGACGATTCGATCATGTCCCTCCTCCATCGTCAGCGTATTCTCCGGTCCGGACGACGACATCGGCCTTCACGATTCAAAAATCAAAATCTCGAAGGCACAGCGAGTAATCTCGATGAAGGATTCAAAATCCAAACCATCAGGAGGAGGCGGAGCAACCCTAAACCCGATCGGCGTTAAAACCACGAATTGGCACATTAAACCCTATTTACGAAGCGGGCGGGATATGCGAAACGGCAGATATGACGAAACGATCGGGTCGGGTCGGGCCGGGCCGGGCGTTTCATTTTCCCTTTTTTCCATTACGTATCCGACGTGGACTTTGGGCCCCACTTACGCCAAGCGTCGCTTTTTAACTGGCGTCCGAACGAAGCGCTACGTTCGGACGACGCACAGGAAAATTCGGCCGTTTACGGGGAGAATCAAAGTGGTCACATCAATTTCAAAAAAAATAAGGGTAATCACATAAACCCCACTCGAAATATTGATATTTACAAAATTAACTTCCGTGTGATTTTCTTAAACTGCGGGACTAATGCATGTAAATCTGCCGCGAATAAATATTTTTAAAAAATAGATAAATATATATATATATATATATATGTTAGGCTTTCATCATAAATTT
Organism: Papilionanthe hookeriana x Papilionanthe teres; assembly: GCA_022702705.1. Lineage (NCBI taxonomy): Eukaryota > Viridiplantae > Streptophyta > Magnoliopsida > Asparagales > Orchidaceae > Papilionanthe > Papilionanthe hookeriana x Papilionanthe teres. Next base: position 38,399,632 of record CM040426.1, on the reverse strand, counting down.
TGATATTTGGGTGAGACATGAAAAGGATTGTAATATTTATATTATATTATTTGGATGACAAAGGAAGGTTTCATTTTCTAGTTTTTTTTTCTTTTTTTTTTTGGTAATAAAGACAGATTATTAATTAAAAAAAAATTGGAGAAAAACATTTTTTGAAAAATTTTGCATTTTATTGAATGAAATTTAATTATAACATAAATTCAAATATATTTTAAAATTTATTATTGTTTAATTCTTTTGAATGTGAAATTTCGTATAATTAGTGAACTCATACAATTCATGAAAGATCTTGAATATGGAGTAAAAATTTTGGGAGATTTTTCATGCATAGAGATTTAGAAAATAAAGCATAAAACTAGGTTATAGACAATGTAGTATGGACCCTAAGCCGACTCGACATCGAGAAGACTGTTGATGTAAATTATCGCATTGTTAATACTAAACGATGTGTATGCTGACAGGCGGGAGATCTCTTCCTTCTACATTGGAGGGCTGTTTGTTCAGCTCAATAATGTAACCAAGTTGTTGTTAACAATTTTGGTGAGACGGTCCAACCAACTTGTACGAGAATGGAATAGGAACTCGTGTAGTGTTTGTGAGTTTGATTGGAAGAGCTTGCTTGACGATCGAGGTAGGATAGACCCATTATAAGGAACTTGTTCAGATGCTGACATAATTCGTAGGTATTAGCACAATCCTTCAGGACAATAAGGAGTTCTACAGTTTGTCACTTCCAAAGGTAAGAGTAACGAGTATGATTATTCTTGTCAGTGTCATACCATTAAATGCACAACTTGTGTGCTTAATTCATTAAGCCTATGAGTTCCTTAATTCTCTTAGCGATTGAACAACACACTACGAGAAGAATGAGATAATAAAAGAATAAATGACATTTATGAGTGGTTATATGGATGAGAAAATTGCAACAAGCTTTCTACTATGTCTAGTTTGTTCGACGTCCTTTCATATTTAATCAAAACAATGCTTTCCACCATCGATAAGCTTTACGTGTTGTGCCTTAAATAGTAATCGTAAGAGTTTACCAAAGAGATATAACTTCCCTTCCTCTGGCAGTTCGGAAGCTACTCAAGCAGGGAGTAATTGCTGGTACTCTTTGGTAATTATGGATTGTTTCTCATTGAAAAGCATTCATATTCTAGGTGATGGAAGCAACTCATTCTGTGATTATGACATAAATCTTTTGAAAGGATTTCTCTTTATTGAAAAACATGCATCAATTTTACGTGATCACCCATATTTTGTCATGCATTTTATTTGTTATTTTTACTAATTTATCACAAATTTACACTTAAGAATGATTTTTCTTGAAGTTATGCAGTTTATAGATTTTAAAAATGAGCAATTAGGAATGAGGAAAACCAACAGAAAAGCGGCTTATAGTGGCGTGGCCACATCATCTAATCGTGTGCAGCAGTGTGGCCACACCAAAATCCGGCGTGACCATGTCGGATTTACGGACCTATGTGACCATATTCGGATTGGGCATGACCACGCCGCCTGTTTCAGAAACCCGACATGACCACACAAGTTTCGATGTGAACATGCTGACGAAGCAAGAAATCATATTTGGAAAGAAATTGGCTTGCTAAATTAGTGAATTTTGCTATAAGAATGATTCTTAGGGCTTCATTGAAAAAAAAGGGAGATCAAAGATTGTTGGAGATAGATCATAGAAGAGATTTTGAGTGCTTTCCTTTATGTTTTCATCCTCCCTTAGGTTGAAACCTTTAAGGGTTAAATTTTCACCTTTTGTCTTATGAGTTGTAAGAGAGTTTCTATGAGAGGAAAGTTGTTGTTATTGTGGAAAAGATAAGATTATTATTTGTGTAACATGTCTTTATTTCTTGCAACGAAATTCAACATAGTTGGCAGCGCCCTTTCGGCGGCCCTGCCCATGCCCAAGTCTCCTGGTGTCATTGTAACTTGGGTTGTCCCAGGATTGGTTTAAGTTAGTTTGGGTTAACCCGAGTAGGTCGGGTTAACCCAGGTTTGATTAAAGTTGATTTGGATTAACCCGAGTTTGGTCAGGCTTAACCAGGTTTACTTAATGTTGGTTTGGGTTAAAAAGAGAGGTTGAGAGAGAGGGAGAGCCGACTCCACCCAAAAGAGCAGAAAAGTAAAGAGTGTGCCAGCTCTCAAAAACTACGTTTAAAATGATTCCTAACCACCAACAATATGAATTTGAAAGACTCATTTAAAACTTCCCCAAACGATGCTCAAAAAAATTTCCCAGATTTTCATAAACCCAAGCTGTTGTAGTTTCATACTTTCCCAAAAAAAAAAGAAACATTGTTTTAAACCTCCCAAAAGTGGCATTTTTACTTTCCAAAACAACAAACAAAAGTTCTCAAACATATTTCAAACTCTCAAAAATAGCACATGTTTGAACCCCAAATGAGGGAGTCAAAAGCTCTCTCAAAGGTAGCTCCAAAATTGCAGTCGCTCAAGCCACAAAAAATCCCCATAATTGTGTTCAAAACATCTGCTAAAATGTCACAAAACCACAGCAAATCGAACCACCAAAAGACGATAAAATCTGTAGCCTAAACGTCACAATTAAAGCCTCAAAATGTTGTCCTAATAACTGAGGAAAAGAAACACAAAACATGTGGGAGACATTACAAATATATGTGAGCTTCCTCACACATGTGCACATTTGGGAGCATCGTGCAAAAATTACCTAGTAATAATAACGCAAGTATCCCACATTCATGATTAAAATAGCCCAAATATGAAGCATTCTCTAGCAAGCAATCCGCTCAATAGAATAACAGCTCTTAAACCTTTTGTTAGCTCTCAAAATTTTAAAGTAAAATCCATGCAAGATGCTCTCTTTTTTTCTTTCTTTTTTTTTTTTTTTTTTTTTTTTTTTTTTTTTTTTTTTTTTTTTTTGTGTGCAAGAACATCATCAATATTCTATTTCAAGTTTTCTCAAAGTATTATCCTCGATCTTCCAATATCCAAGTACACAAATATAGCAAAATCTATATCTACAATTTAAATGTAACTGGGTGACCAAAGTGAGAGGGCTTCAACTCTTCGTTTTATATATTTTATCTAGTTAAAGGTAGACAAGCAGTCCGCACAAACGAGCAAGTATATCAAGCAACCAATAAGTACATTAAGCAACTAGCAAGGATATTAAGCAACTAGCAAGGATATCATTTCATCTAGGAAAAACTAGAAAAGAATATCGCACAAACCAGCAAGCATATCAAGCAAACAACAAGCATATCATGCGACAAATAAGAATATCGAGCAAACCACCTAGAATATTGAGAACCAAAGCGATAATATCGAATAAATAACCAGAAAAATCAAATAATCATTCGAAATATTAAGCAAGCATGTAAGAAAATAAAGGGGTCATGTAAGATATTGAGCAAACCGACAATAAAACAGTGCAGCCAAGCAAAGTGTCGAGCAAACCGGTGAGAAAACAGTGCAAACAAGGAAAGATGTGATTCCCTCCGCACTTCCGAGCTGATCCTCTTGCAAGATGTGCTGAAGCGGGAATGGAGAGTGTCGGCCGGATGAGGAGCAGCTAGTGTTGGAGGAAGAGAATCAGCCAAGAGTTTCGACCGAGAGAGGGGAAGAGGGAGTTCGAGTACGAGCAGAGACGACAATAGAGGAGTTTTGCGAGGGTAGAGACTCGGAGGAGAGCACCGGCGAGGAGCAGCCGGCCGACAGGTTTCGAGCACAGGAAGACGGGCCGAACAGGAAGAAGGGAGGCTGGGTGGGGTATCGCACGATAGAATAGGGGAGAGGGAGGCATAGCATGGGTTTAAATAGGATAATTATAACATATTTTATTATTATAATAATGATATTATTAGCATTATTATTATTCTCCGCGTATTTTTATCCCATATAGGTCCTCAGCTAAGTTGATGTCCTTCTTGGCTAAAATCGATGTTCTGGATGCACAAGCGTGGTCCGTTTTGTGATCCGGGGTCGTTCGAACAACCTCGTCCATGATAGTATTAAAAATGCGTCCAATTTAATTTTTATTGAAATTTCGACTTCGCGATCGATCGTTTTGAAAATTAATTTTTTTTCATCAATTATAAAGTTAATAAAAATGCGAGTGAGGTGAATTAAAATATTTAAACGTGTCGACGGCCCAAATTGTGATATTTGTGCGCGCGAATGTGCAAAATGTGCACATGGAAATCCTACGGCATAATGGCCCTATAGGGACTCTTTTTGAGTTATGTCATATTAGTTTCAACATTCTAAATGCTATAGGTCAAGAACAGTACATGCAGATCTTCGAAACGAGTAAAGAGGCAGTTTAAACTTTTAAAATAAAGTGGGTCCCATTTATAAGGCTCTAAAATAGTCGAAGGAAAAATCTTATGGCTAGATCTTAAATTCTAAGAGAAAAAGCTAAACCTCAACAAAAATGAGGCCAACAAATGGAGCCCCAATAGGTGTGGCATGCTAACTAAGCACAACATGCGTATTGACGTTAACTGAAGAGATAAACAAGCCAACACAGCGTTCCAAGCCCACACACTTAGAACAAAATAGAAGAAACTCGAAGAAGTTTGTCGCTAGGGAGTAACAAATAAATTTTCGAAACCGAGGATTCTAGATTTCTCGCTGGGGATTAGAATGTGAAATTTTAGTTTAAGAGTTGTAAATTTAATTTTCAAATTTGAATTTGATTTACTTTGCTTTTCTTTCAAATTCGATTTCAATTTGAATTTTGATTTTGATTTCAATTTCAATTTTGGTTTTATGCAGAGAAGTGAGTAGGGCGAAGGCCCACCCGAATGCATATGTATGTTGGGAAGAAAGTAAGACTGTGCCTATTCCAAATGTGTATGCTGAGAAATAACAGGACAAAGCCTACGTGTTGAGGGTTGAATATTGAGATTGATGAGAAAGAAGTAGGACTGTGCCTATCTCGAATGGTGAGAATTGTTGAGAAGGGAGTGGGGCGAAAGCCTATCCCGAGTGCTGAGAATTGCAATGAATGCTGAATGTTGAGATTGTTGAGTGTTGAGATTGTTGAGAATGCTGAGTGCTGAGATTGCTGAGATTGCAAAATGTTGAGATTATTGAGATTGTTGAGTGTTAGGATTGCTGAGATTGCTCGAGAATCGTCGAGTCTTCGAGATTGCTTGAGAATCTTCGAGTCTTCGAGATTGTTGAGAATGTTAGGATTCTTCTGGTCATCGAGTGCCGAGATTGCTGAGAATGCTGAGATTGCTGACATTCAGTGAAAACAGAGATTATGAAGAATTTTACTGAGATACGTTTATGCAGAGATTGAGAAAAATTTTACTGAGAATCATGTGGAATTTTTGCATAGATTCAGTTTATGCAAAGATTGTGAAAATTTTGCTAAAATTTGGCTTATGCTGAGACTGTAAAGAATTTTGCTGAGATTTGACTCAGGTTGGGATTGAGAAAGATTTTGCTAATTTCGGGAATGCAAAGATTTATAGAGATTTATGAATGCAGAGCCTGAAAAATTTGCTAAGATTTACGAATGCAGAGATTGTGAAAATATTTTGTAAAGTGTAGATAATGTTTGTAGAAGTTCATGCAGTGCCAAATTTTATCGAAATGCTTGTGTAGAAATTTTTAAAAACTTACGAGGTGTAGAGTTTTATTTTGATGTCGACTTTTATTTTTGTTTGATGCAGAGTTTTTATTTTGTTGCATTTAATTTAGGATCTGGACCCAGTTTTAGAAAAGTGCGGCACCAGTTTTTCGTAGACAAGGTTTGTCTTTGAAACATCATGATGTACTGTACTTCTGGGTGTATCGTCCACTAACTAAGAGCAAATGTTAGAGAATAACTCGCTCTTTAAGTTGTTATCGAAATTATATTCTTTCAAGCACCTATAAAGATGTGTTTTCCTAAGGATATCACACCCGAGAAGGTTGCAGCTTCGTAGCTTCGTTCGTAGTAGTTTTCATTTCATTTGTCACCAACTTTGTAAAGGATGTTCACACTGTCTTTGAGAAGTCGCTCTGACGTACTTTGAATTGACACTGGAGTTATATTTGCTGAGCACTAATAGATATGACTTCAGGGTTGAATTTCCACCAATTACTAATTTTATAGCCCCCTCAATTTCCTTCTTTCCGAGCATAAGCAAATTTCAAAATTTATGATCATGTGATTAAAACATTTTTTCATTTCCAAAGGATATTTTAAAGTTCGTTAATAGCCAACTGAAAGACACAAGGTCGCTTAACTATTTTCAGGGTATAGTATAGAAGAAATCTCTTAAGAAAACCTTTCAAGTTTTATTAATTAGGGGAGAACCTAGACACAATTTTTTTATTTGTGCCCACCTCAAGCTTCTTCTTAAGGAGACTTTTTTTTTCCTTTCTTATTTCTTTTTTTCTCTCTTTTCTTTTTCTTTTTTTCTGAGAATTACTATATCTGGTGAAGAACAATTTAAAGATTTAAAATTTTTAAACTCACTTAATTAATAATTCTCGAATATCTCTTAATATGAATTCTAAGATGTTATTACTCATTCAAAAGTCAGGACCCAGTCACTTGGCAGAAAAATAAAACAATCGTGATATCCCGAGTCAATTATTTGTATTTCAATCACACTATTTATTCTGAAATCTACTTAGGACCCAGTCGGAGTTCTTTAAAATGAAGGATCCAGTTATTAGGGCTTCATTTTTATTCTTTCCTTAAATCATAGTTTTATCAAAATATCCAAAATTTTTCTTGGGGTGATGAGCTTTCCCATTATTAAACAATTATAGACAACAACTCTTTCTTTTCTTTCCTTCATTGCGGTGGGGGGCATGGAACATACTAACCTTAATCCTGCTAATGTCCCTTAACACGGATTGTAGTAGTCGAAAGATAAACCCTACAGTCTCCCAATAGAGACAAGATCTCAAATTCTGCTTTCTAGCCTGTACTGAAACTGTTTGGCTCTAGTTAGTTTTTTTATTTTGAAGCTTTCACCTGAGCCATGTTAATTTGACATCAGCTGCATAGGAGTTAATCGGAACAACTGAATCAACTGAAATCATATTGATAAAACCTCTTTTAGGTTCTCTCAAATATTTTTTCGGGATCGTTATGTTCTCCTTCTTACAGTTCTTCTCGAGTCATTCTTTGAAGCTGGTGCAATTCTCTATGGTGTATCTGAGTAGTTGGTGATATGGGCAATACCTAGGGTGATTTTTTTTATCAACCTCATTTGACTTATTTGGCTCTAGTAATATGAACTTAGGCCTCTTAATCAAATTCTGAAACATCTTCGCTACTGTCTCATATTTGAAAGGACATACTCTCCTTAATTTTTCGACCGTAAACAGACCCTGTCTTTCATCCATCCAGTGCGACCTATGTTGGGATGATTGTTGACAGTATTGTTATTCAGGCTGTTCAACCTGGATCTGCAATGGCTTCTTGCCTTTGTCCACTGCTGTCATTGTCTCAAACTCCTCAAATTTCTTTACCAGCTCTAGCTTTTCAGTCTTTTCTGGAAAATCCAACTGCTTGACCTCCTCTTGCAAGCTTCAAGCTTTGTTAAGTAGTTTCTCAAATGTTTTGATTGAGAATCCTTTGAGGAGAAATATAATTGGTCCGTGGAGACTCTATAAAAGAATTTCGATCACATGATGTTCTTGGAGCGACGGTTCACATTTCATGCTAAAATTTCTTCATCGTAAAATGTAGTATACCAATGTTTCAGTTGGCTTCAGTCGCTCCACCACAATATCACTGACGGTGATATGGTGCTTAGCTCTAACAAACCTCTTAACAAATCTGTGAATGTTTTACTGAGCCATTGGGTAACTCGACGTACCGATCAAAAGCGATCCCCGAAAGACTGTTCATAAATTGACGACACAATAATGCATCGTTATCCCCCATGTTGCAGCAACTTGCTCGAAAGTTGCAACATACTGTCGGGGTTTTCCGTTCCACCAAACGTCTTGAATTGAGGTGGTACAAAACCTTTGGGATATTGTACAGCATCAAACTCTGTAGGGTACGGTCTACCCTTTAGAATCGATGCTCCTCCTTTGGATCAAGCTAGGGCTTCTCTCACATGTTGTTCCACCATTTGTTTAATGTCATTTTCTGGTATTGGACCCTGAACTGAATCCTTCTTCTGTTGTTCATTGGAGATGAACTCTCTTCTTTCATTTGTAATATGAATGGTCTCTGATTGGTTTGTTTCTGGAGGTGTCATCCACGGTGAATGAGACTTTTTTTTAATCGTGGCCATAGCAGCCATCAATTCTTCAAGTTTCTTCTCCAAATGGTTTATTTGTTCATCACGTTGTCGAATGGCCCTTTGCTACTCCTCTGCGGCATTCTCTTAACCAAAATTCGGAGCATCGCTCGCAGATATTGTGGCATGGGTCTCGACGACATTGATTTCTATGAACTCACCTTTCATGTAACCCGCTAGTTCGTAATATTCAGCTTCAATACTTCTTTTCTGATCTTTAGACAGTTGTTTAATGTCAGCTCGGAGCTTTTCCAAAACACATTCAATTGACATTCTTTTGATAATTTTAAGGTCAACTGAAAGTTTTCTAGAAACATCACTTATTTCCTCGAGAACGGTTGTCATCGCGTATAAGTCAATTGAATCACCTGAAATCATATTTGCATAACCTTTTTCAGATTCTTTTAAATATTCCTTCGGGATAACAATGTTCCCTCTTTTGAGGTTGGCCTCGAGCCAATTCTTGAAAGTGAAGCAACCCTTTATTGTATGCCTGAGCATCCTGTGATAAGGATAGTACAATGGATGATCCTTCTCACCGACCTCCTTTGGCTTTTTCAGCTCTGGTAATTTGAGTTCTGGTTTCTTTAGCAAGTTGTGGAAAATCTTCGACACTGATCTTTGAATGGGTATGTCAGCATATTTATAGGTTATATGTTGTATTTTTTTTAAAAGGGGCCGCCTACAGAAGTTGTCGGCGAATTTTTCAGATTTTAAGTTTAATTTAAATGTATATAATTTGGAACATAGCATTTGATTTTGAAAATAATTTTAAGTTTGAAAATTTTAAGATATGAAATCAAATCAATCTCACATCCCAAATAGTTTATATAAACGAGCACCGCACCACAAACCGTATATCTATCCCGAAGAATATATACGATCGTCGATGATGGGGCTCGATTAAATAAGCTAGAAGATTTAATGACATTGTTTGGTCTGCGAACCAATTTTATAATGCAACAAGTTCTCTACTTAATATAAAGGGATTGAGCGAGTGTTTATATTACTTGGATTTAAAGTTACTTATAAGTGCAAACCTCATAGTTAATTACATCGTAAATGTTCGAAGACAACTAAGAAAACTCTCGATGATGATCAGTGGTTTCTTCTCGGAAATTTGAAAGTTTAAAGTCTTGCAAACAATTAGATTTAGGAAGTTTCAATAGGGAATGAATCGAATTTGGAACGATTATTTCGGGGTCGAAGGAAGAGAAGTAGGGGATGTCACGTAGACCGAAGCAAGCTTTGATTCTTTCCGACTATCCTATTGTTTGAGCCGATTTGAGAATTATTTAATATTTCAATCCTATCAATTTTAATTAATTAGGAGCTTATACTTGTATGATATAATCATACAAATAATGTCAAAGAAGTGAGGGTTTATGTCGTACCAAACGATTATCGCAAGTCTAAGAGCGGTTAGAACTTCGTTTCGCATACCATGATTATACAAATGCTAACGAAAAATTGAGGATTTATGTTGATAGCGAATGACTACATCGAAATCATAATGGACTCGATTTATTTAATTATAGGAAATGTTAAGCTGGTGAAGACACAAGTTTTACTGTTGAAGATGGTCGTGCTGCCCACCGTGCTTCAAGCTTGTTGTTGCAGAGGTTTGGTTTTATAAAGTGGCAATCAAGAGATGAGAGAAGTGTTTTGGTTTAGAGAGGTTGAAAATGAGATAAATTAATGTTTTAATTAAAACAAATCTTAAAATTGATTAAGCAAAACCGATTAAGATCCCACGGTTCCGTCATCCCGACATCGCTATTTTCATCGGATTCACTTAGTCCAAATGAATTTGCTAAACCCAACTGAATGAGTTCCACGCCTTCATTTAGACCATAGGAAATCTCGTTAACAACAAGTGGGTAACATCGTCTGAGGGATTCCCGATCATCCAACGAGACGTTTTAATTTTAGTTATAATTACAGTTTTGTTTTTGTTGATGATTAAATTTTAAGCTGTTTAAACATACTGGGTTAGATCATTTTTATGCATTTATAAGTACAGGAAAGTAAGACATTTAATAGATTGCTAAATGTAAATTGCAATAAACTTAAATGCATACCTGATGGGCACTCCCGTCAATTTCACCTGCACTTAAAACACACATTAAGGCATTTATATATTTGCAATAAGTCACAGGTAAAGCTAAGGGAAGGTTATGGTTGTCTGCACAAAGTCACAATCCATTATTTAGTCGACTTACTATGACGTCTAGGTTTTTGTGTTTTGTTAAGGATGATTCTTCATCAAAGAACGATGAAATATCGCTGTTCTTTTAAAACATCCCATCAAGTTAGAGAAGTGCTCGGAACTGAATTCTGAACATCTTCCTAAATACTTTAGGGATTATTTGAGTTCAGTTAGTTTCATTGTGGTGATGAATCAATCACCCAGGTTTAGTTGAATTTTGATTCTCGCTCAGTGAATTACGATGTTTGATTATCCTTGTGAGTAAGGTGACAGTTTCATTTAATGCTTCATTTAAGAATTATGATAACGAAAGCCTTTAGGGAGCAAGTTGATTTGTTAAAAAATTTAATCATTCTTAGTTGAAGTCTTCAATTAATGGTTTAAAGTAATTTTATTTAGTTATAAAGTTTTAGTTGATTTTTTAAATGTTTTGAATTATCTTAAGTTGAAAAAGTGTTTAAGTTGTTCAATTCAGTTAAATTTTACCATTTTAAGTGGTCTTAACATTTTAGATTAATTTTAACTATTTCAAACTGATTTAAGTCTAATTATAACATTTCAATTATAAATTATTCCAGATTAACCTTAATATTTTAAATTTGTTTTAATTTAAGTTTTAAACAATTTCAGATTAGTTGTGATGTTTTAAGTTTATTTTAATTTGATTTTTCTTAATTTAAATTGATTTTTATGTTTTAAGTTTTAGTTTAATTATAGAACTTTTAGATCATCTCCCTTTCATTAGTTTCAGTTATCATTTTTTAGAGCTCCATTAATTGATGTTTAAATAATATTGATCAAATTATTGATTAGGGATTCAATTTAAAGGATTAGAACTCTCCTATATTCAACATCCCTTAACCTTAACAATTCACCTCTTAATTAATCTTCCAAAGTTTAGGTGATTTAATTAATTAAAATTTTTCTTTTTTTTAAATATTCAAAATGATTAATGAGTTTCTACCTACTATAATTCCATATGTTTGAAGCATCGAAATGGAGAGTTAGGATCGAAATATTTTACCCCTCCCTTTGGTTTTAGCTCTAAATTTTAATTAAAATTAAATTCCTTAATTACTTATTATGCCTTTTAAGCTCGTTCACCTCATAGAGTCATTAAATTAAGGCTTAAATGAATTTGAAATTTTGATGTCACTCACTCACGTATCGGTTAAGGCATTAGAGGAGAAAATGTAATTTTTACGGTTTTAATTTAATTTATATAATTATTTTAATAAAAAATAAGGATTTTTAATGAAAATCGCATTGCGTATGACTAGAAAAAGTTTACGTAAGCTAAGAAAATTATGGAAAGTTTCTATTGACCAAAGGACCAATTGGACCAATTTTGATAATTTTTTTAATTTTATTTTTTTTATTATAATTATTTTGAATTTTGGAGTATTAATTAATTATAAAGTAAAATTGAGGTGAAAAATTAAGTTTTATATTTTTATTAAATCTCTCTAATCCCAAGGAACTCGGAAAAAAAAATTATACTTTTCTGTGTTTTTTTGAATTTTTAGAATAATTTTAGTTAAAGGGTTGGAAAATCTAATTTTTAATATTAAAATTTACCCTAAGCTTTTAAAAATCAACATCTTTACTTAGAGACCTGGGAAGAATTTTTGGTTGGTTCCTAAGTGATTAGGGGAATAAATATAACATTTTTATGAATTTTAAAATTTTTATGATTTTTATAATTTTTTAATTATTAAAAAATTCAAAATTATGTTAAAAATGAAAATTTTATAAAAATTCTCATTTTAATTTTCTTTGACTCCTCTAATATTAGAGAACCCCTAAAAATCAGTTTGGTGAATTTTTGAAATGTATTTTAAGTTTTATGAATTTTTAAATTTCAAATTTGGCTATGTTACTTAGAAAATTCATTTAGTTGGTCAAATCATTTCCAATTAATTTCAAAATTTTTATGAGGGTTTCTATTATACTATGGGACAGTGGAGAATTGATTTTAAGTTATTTTGACTTTTAATTTACCCTAATTAATTCAAAGTTGATTTTAGGTCAAGTAGCCAATTAGGTTTGTTTTTAATGTTTTAGTTCATGAAATAATTTCCATGAGTTCCTACAATGTCAGGGAGCTATTCTAACTTTCCTAGAATTTTCCAAACACTATACTAATTTTTGAAATTAAAATACCAAAACAGACATAAAAATTTGGAAAATAGATAACTTGCCATGGACATAGCTAGAGGCTATGAAAAATTCAGGAAATTTGCCGAGATCGGAGGTGCAAATAGCGCATGGTCTCATGCTACGAGTGAATGTGTGTGTGTGAGTGGAGAATTAAAACATTCGGATCGGTGTTTAATCAATTAAAAATCATATACTTAACAAAATAACTTAATTCTCTTTCCACATGATTCTCCTCTATTCACTGAGTAAGAGGGTATTTTTAAATTATTTTTATAATTTTTCTAAACAAAGATATGGATTTTTAAAGTTCAGGGTATTTAAATAATTCAGAAATAACCCTATTTTTCTACTTATCTAACGCGACGCCATGTCAACATGCGACGGATCGAAGCTCCACGCGGCGCATTCCCATTCGACGGCGTCACCTGAGTCAGCGCCACGCGGCCCGCACTTTACGTCTCGTGGTTCCAACCGGTTCCATCTCTGTTGTCCGTTCAATACACGCGCGATTGAACGGTCCCTAGTCATCGTCTTCGCCTGGTTCAACCGGAGAGCCGTCCACCCTAAAAGCTTAAGATCTCGCTCTAGACTCAACTAAATCAAGCGAGATTGGTCTCTATCGACGCGTCTAGCCTATACAAACACATCTATACGGCTAACATGCATTGAAATTGAAGCAAACAAAATGGAGAATCGCTAGAAGCTCGGGAGCAAGAGAAGTCTTCATACATTGGTCTAATAGGTGAAGCCTCGATTGGATGTGCTCAACACGTTCATTGGAGTCCCAGAAGCCTACAGATGAAGCGTCGAGCGATGGTGAAATGCCTAGGTGTGAAAGTTTCCAAACCCGATTTGGTGTTCTGGCGATAGAAGAAATGACTAACCTCGTGAGGGGGCTTTAGTGGGGAACTTCTTCTCTACCTCTGGTGAAGGTCTGGGAAGGTTTAATTTGGTTTCTGTAGAGGTTCAAAGGATGTCCTATTTTCTGGCCTGAAATTGAGCTGTGAAATTGAGCTCAATCAGTGGGAAGTAGGGCAGAAAACAGTGGGGTTGAGCTTATGTTGGCTGGGAGGAGCTCTAGGAGCAAATTGGGGGAATTCTGTGAGGAAATTTTCAACAAATTTCATTTGGCCGAAAGGTGGAGCTTATATGGCCAGGGCCACATGGCTGAGTTGGGGTTCAACTGGGGGGTCGATTCAGCTGCTTAGGTGGAGGGCAGAGAGGCTCCAAGGTTAATTTTGGCTGAGGTGGCCAATTGGGGAAGTTTGGGTGAGCTTAGCTTGGTGTTGGCTCTCGGTTTTGACTCCCTCCGGCGACTAGGCCGGCCGGAAAGGACAAGGGAACTAGCCCTCAGGTCAGGTGAGTCAGAGAGTAGGGTTTAATGGTGATAAATCAGTTTTGGAGAGGATTTTGGGTAAGGCAAAAAAGGATTTATCCACTTAAGGGAATAAATCCCTTAAAATGGGGGACCCTTGGTACATGGCTCACTTAGCTTAGGCTAGGTGGATCTAGGGTGGTTCCTAGGGTTCAAATGGTGGCTATGGAAGGGTTGGTTTAGCCACATTTGGTTCAATTTGGTTAGGTTAGGCCATAGGTTCAATTTAGCTCATTTAGGCTTAGGTTGGGCTAACTTGGGTTTGGGTTTGATTTGGGTTCAAGTGACTTGAGCAACATTATGTAAATGATTGCCATGAAGAACTTTCATGAAGACATGAAAAGGTTTTGAGTTCAATTGAAGGGTCAATTTAGTGGATTTTGGGATTTTGGTTAATTTGGGTAAGGTTGGGTCAACTTGGGTCTAAGTTGGGCTAACGTGGGGTTTAGACCCAATTGAATGTTTCAAATGGTTTAGTGGAATGTATTGAAGAGTTCCCAACATCGATTGGGAGGAAATTTTAGGCTTAGGCCAATCAATTTGGTAGATTTAGGGCATGTGTTCAATTTTAGTTAAAATGGGGTATTCTTGGATTTCAAGTGGATTTAGGCTATGCTTGGGCTCAAATTTGGAAAATTGAATGTTGCATGGGTTTCATAGGAATGTCATGGAAGGTTTAGGATTGAAATTTTAAGGGAAATAGTTGACATTAGGTTAATTGGGGAATTTTGGATTAAATTGGCAAAATTGGAGATTTTGGATTTCCAATGGAATTGAACTCAAATGTGAATCAATTTGGACTTGGATTTGGTTTAGATTGGTATTGGGGATATTGAATTAAAGTTTAGAATTGAAATTGGGCAAAATTAAGGTCAAATAGGTTGATTTGGTTTGACATTGGGTCCATTATGATTAAAAATAGGTCAAATTGGGGATTTTGATAAAATTGGGTCAAATTGAAAAAATTAGGTTATTGTGTAATTGGACAAAATAAAATTAGGAATAGTTGAGATTTTTTGGAATTTTTTGGAATTTTTCACGTAATGTTTGGAATTTTGGGCCAAAGGGGGTATTTAGGGTATGTGGAGGTTATTTAGAAGGTATTGGAGTATTTTGTTGGATTTAAGAGGCAGGAATTGTTTCAAATGATTTATAGGATTTTTGAAAATTTTGGGTAATTTTGAGAAATTTTAGAGAGTTTTGCTGGTTGGAGGGGCAATTTAGGTAATTTTAGGTAAGTTTATGAACCCAATGTCAAAACCAAAAATTTTGGCAAAATGGTATTTGGTTATGGTAGAGGGAGTGAAGAAGCTTAAAATGAGTCATGAACCAAGAAGATGCTCATTTTGAACATCTCATATGTTGTTTCTAACCCTCTTAGCCAAGGAGCTAGGGGTTTGGGCTTATCCATATAAGTGCTCTAATGAACCAGGAGTCAAGATTGGGTAAAAATGGTTTAGGGTTTAGGATGGGTGTGGGAGTGTGGTGTGTGCAAGCGACCTCACCAAGACTAGAGCCACCGAGTATTATCACTAAGAGCTCGAACATCCTATAGGAATTCATCATTGTCTTCCTGCACATTGGTCCTAAACTTCCAAGTGACTTGGAGGTTAATGACCATCCATGTAGGATTCCAAAGAGAGTCAAGATTTAGTTAGAATTTCTAAATGGTGGGTTACATTTCTAGTCCTCTTGGATAGTCAAGGAGAAGTCCTATGGCTAAACCCTAAGCACTAAGAGGAAAAAAAAGACCTCACCAAAAATGAGGTTAACAGAGTATACCTTGCTTAATAGTTGTGCCATTATTGCAAACAACTATTTGTCTATGAGACAGTCTTTGCTGAGCTGACCATTGACCGAACTACTGTGGGTGTTGGCGGAACTGTTGCAGCTATTCAGCTTTCTGAATTTCCAAACTACGCTTCCAGTGCCTTCATCGATTGCACGGTCTTTGAATTTGATCCAATCTTAAATCCGGAAAACGGTGGGGCATAATCGTCGACTAGTTCATCCTCGCGTAAAATCTCTTTTCCTTTAGTTAGCGGAACAACTGCTACATTGCTGGTGAATCAGGCGGTAAGAGCAGAAACAATCTCAGGAGCAGTCACGATGTTCCTAGTGGCAGATGTCACAGCAATAGAAGAGTTCATTTCAAACAACATTCTATTCAGAGGGGAGAATTCTGTAGCAGTCTGGAAGTTGAACTCTACAACAGGCTTCACGAACTTGTGCAATTCAAACTTCATCACTGCAACGACCATGTCCCCCAACTTGGCTCCAACATCGTCGAACCCTTCTCCAAACTTAATGACTGCCAGATCAGGCAGCTTGTCTCTGTTAATAGCAAATTCCACTCTGGTGAAAAAAGAAAAGATGAACTTCAGCGAAGACATTGTCATTGTCATTTGAAGAATTTCAAAAAATCAGTGACATCTTGTGCCTTATAATTTCAAAGAAAAGTACTGAAGTTAACGTACTTGTCTTATGAACTGGACTTCCTTCAAAATTTAATCATGTAAATTTTTATTTTAAAATTTGTATATTGTTTTATTAGTGTATTTGCTATGCTTTGAAAGTTTCATTTTGCTTTGAAATTTTGAAGAAATTTTGTTTTAGTTGAAATTTAAATGGAATGTTATGAGAGTGAGATTTATGTTTAACTTGTTCACAACAAGTCAAACTCAAAGTGGAATGAAGAGTAGGACTGTTGACCTCATTTTTGGTGATGTCTTTCTTTCCTCTTAGTGCTTAGGATCTAGTCATAGGACTTCTCCTTGACTATCCTAGAAGACTAGAAATGGAACCCACCATTTAAAAATTCAACAAAATCTAAACTCTTTAGAATTCTACATGGATGGTCATAAACCTCCAAATTACTTGGAAGGTTAGGACCAATGTGTAGAAAGACAAGGATGAGTTCCTATAGGATGGTCGGCACTGAGCACAACCGCAGGGTGACACGGTCTTGGTGAGGTCCAGCCGCACACACCACGCTCTCACACACATTCCAAATCCTAAAGCCATTCTTACCCGACTTAGACTTCACGACTCATGTAGGTAACGCATATGGATGGACCTCAACCCCAAGCCCTGACTAAGAGGTTAGGAACGACATATTGAATGCTAAAATGAGTACTTGCTAAGCTCTTGTGGGTTTAACATGGTTTCATGAGCGACGAAAATGGTTTCACTCTACTCACACCTGATCAATCTTCATTTTTCTTAAATTTCGATTTTTGACTCGGAACCCTAACCCAGCCAAGCCTACCAAATACCCTTGAAATTGCCCAAAACATCCAAAATTTCCTAAATTACCCAAAATTTCTCAAAATCATTCATAAACATTCCCCACCACTCAAATTGGTCATCCATGGCCAAATGTACCAAAATTTCCAAAAATACCCCCAATACCCTCCAAATACCCAAAATACCCTTTTTGACACATAAATCCAAAAATTCTAAAAATTCCCAAAAAAATTCGAGAAAATTGTAAATATTCTCAATTTCATTTTTTTCAACTGTCACATATCCCAATTTTATCAATTTAACCCAATTTGATTAAAGGTCCCTAATTAGCCCTTAAGGCCCAAAATGACCAACAAACCCAATCCATCCCAAATTCAACCCAAATGTCACCCAATTTTCCCCAAATTTATTTTCAAATTTTCCTAACATCCCTACAAACAAAACTCTAACATAATTTACCCTATATTTGGACCCAAACTCCACTCAAGCCTAACTCAAACCAAAATTTCCCAAATTGGCCTAAACCAATCATGAACCCAAACAAGCCCAAATCCCAAAATCAAGACTCAACCAAAATTGAAAACTCTTTTTCATACCTCTATAGACATTTTGCAACATTAATTTTACATCAAACCCAACATTAGCCCAACTTTAGCCCAAGTTAACCCAATTCACCCAAAATTGACCAAATGTCCAAATCCACCAAATTAATCATCCAATTCAATTCAAAATCAATCCAAATCTTTTCCAAACTCATCATAACACTTTCCTAAACCAAACTCAACATTCACTTAGCCCAAATTTTGATCTAAATCTAACCCAAACTCAACGCAAGTTCACCCCAAATTTAAAGGCCCAAAATCAAGCCCATGAGCTAAACCACTTTAATTAGCCCAAATCCACTCAAAAGCCCACATGCCAATTATCATTTCATCATCTCTTTGATTAAATGATTTGCCTAAACTCCAAATTCGTCATAAATTATTCCAAATCAGCAGTATGACAAACTTTACAAAAATACCACTTAAATCAAAAATCCATTTTCATGCAAATTGACTGAAGCTAGCTAAGCCAAATGCTAGCTCACAAAGCTTTGCCTCAAGCCATATGTTAGCCATGAGGGTCATGCTCACCTCACCATACCATCTTGAGGTGAAGGGTGAGCCACTTTCCACCTCTCTTAATAAAGCCTTTTAACATTTTTATGTCACACCATTACCCATGCTTATCCTAATCACCTTGGATGGGGACTTCTCCACCTAAAGGGGACTGACCCAATTGATCTCCCATCAGCCCAAATCAAGCCTTGGTGAGTGAACCAAGCCCAAACCATGAATTAACCCAAATTGACCCAAAATGCCCCTTACACCCATGTCATTTAAATCCTTGACTTTACACATGACAATCCCAAATTAACTTCACCAAAATCAAGTTTTGACCTCCCCTCCACCTAAGAACACATTTTGAACCCACTAGCCAACCCCCGTGGCCACCTAAGCTCCACCATAACCTTCCTTATTTAAACCCCACCTCCATGGCCAAGGGAAAGAGAAGAAAGATTACCTTGGGAAACCACCTTCGGATGTTCCCGAAAGCTTCTCCAAGCACTCTCAAGCTCAATCAAACCATTTCTAATTATACGCTCACCTCTTGGACAAAGGTATCAAATTTTTTTCTCCAACCAAACTTATTTTAATTTTTGTAAATATTCACATGCTTTAAGTATATCATCACAATATAGATGTGTGCTACTCGATTAGATGATCATTTTAAAAAAAAATCACTCAATTTTGTTGAGAAACGAGTGAGATATCAAGGTTTGAAAGTGGACGATTTTGGGTGAATAGCAGTTGGAGAGAGGAGCAGCAGTCGTCCGATCAAGTGTGTATCAGACGGACGACCCTGATGGAGTTGGATAGAAATCGGTCAACGAATGCACCGCCACAGGAACCAAGCTGGCCAATAGGAGATCGACACGTGGATTGAGCGGGAAATGGATTTTTTTGATTTATTTTTGACACTAAACTCAAAAATCATAACTCGCTCTGAAAACTCAAAAAAATAAAATAAAAATACGCTTTGCTTCACTAAAACGAGGAGAATAATATCAAAGTAATTTCATATTTATTTGATGCATATTTGATTTTTAATTAATTAAATAGTATTTTCAATCTTTTAATTATTCACGTAAATGTAGGAGCTTCACCATAACTTGAAATTTTGATATGTTATTCTATGCATAATGGTGGATTTTTCTTGATTTTTCCAAAGTCAGGGAAGATCTCCATGATGAGATATCTATTTTTCGAGTTTATACATTAGTTTTGTTATAATAATTATAAAAATTATCATGTTACTTAGAAAAATCTAAGAAACTTAGCGTGTGTTCACTTTGACCAGTGGTACAACATAAAATTATCTCATGATTTATTTCAATTAAATAAACTCTAATGTGGCCAAGACCTCAAAACTGAACTTAACTAATTAGGAGCAATCACACATCAAAATCACATGAAATAAACTCTCCATTGACACTTAAGATCGGGGAAACACTCACATAAAAATTTCAAATCGATTGGAAATAATTTAACCTCTTAAATGAATTAATTAAGTGACATAGCTACTTTAAAAATTTAAAAAAATCATAAAACCCAAAATACATTTAAAAAATTCACCAAATTAATTTTGGGAGTTACTGTGTATCAGAGGAGTCCAAGAAAAATAAAATTGTATTTTTCATAAAAATTTGATTTTTAATCATTTTTTAAATATTTAACAATTAAAAATTATAAAAAATCACAAAAATATAAAAATTCACTAAAACATCACATTTGGTCTCCTAATCACTTGGGAACCATCAAAATATTTTCCAAGTTTCGCATGTTCGGATATTAATTTTTAAAGGCCTAGGAAAATTTTTAACATTTAAAAAATGAATTTTATTAACCTTCCACTAAAATAATTCTAAAAAATCAAAGAAAAATAAAAAAATATAAAATTTGTTTCTACCGAATTCGCGAGAGTCGAGAGAAATTTAAGAAAAATATAAAACTTAATTTTTAAGCTTGATTTTATTTTATAATTAATTAATACTTTCCAAAATTTAAAATAATTGTAATAAATAAAATATAGTTGAAAAAATCGCAAAAATTGGTTCAGTGGTTCTGCAGTAGGTAAGCAACATCCCATAATTTTCCTAAGAACGAAGCTTTACTGTTGGTCGTATTGTTAAATTTTCAATTGAAAACCCTTATTTTACATTAAAATAAATATATAAATTGAATTAAATTCAGAAAAATTACATTTTCTATATCGATATTTTAATTAATCAATGAGTAAGTTGTCATAAAAATTTCAAAGTTATTTGAGTTATATTTAATGAATTTTGAGGTGAATAAGCCTAAGAAGCAAAATGGTAATTATTGAAATTTAGCCTTAATTAATATTTAGGCTTAATTATGGGTAGTGGGTAATAAACGATCCTAATTAATCTCCTTAGATGATTGAAAAATAGGGGGTTAAAGGGTAGGAACCCATTTTATCACTTTTCTAACATAAACAAAATGATTATAATTTCTTAAACTATTGAAAATTTGAAGTTAATTAAAAGATAATGTATTAAGTGAAGGGGTTTAATCTTGGAAGATATTAACTTATTAATTTTAACCCCTAATTAATGATAGAAATCAAATACCACTTAATATTAATTTAATAACTCATTAATGAAAACTAAGATAAATTAAATAACCAAATTAAAATAATTTCTAAGATAATTTAATAAAAAAAATTTTAAATAATATAATTAATTAAATTAAAAATAATTTTAAAACGACATAATTAATAAAAAATAATTTAGATTAAATATAATTTAATTAAAATAATTTAATCAACTTTAAATCAAAATTAAATTAATGCAACTAAATTAAAATCAACTTGAATCAATGCGATTAAATTAAATATAACTAAAATTAAAGTTAAAACAATTTTAAAATAACTAAGTCAACTTTTGAAATTACACAATCAAATTGAAATAACATAAGACAATTATAATTAATTTGAATAATTCTTAAAAAAATAACTCAACTTCAAACAAGATGGTTAAGTTTCTTAATAACCTAACCTGCCCCTAAAGACTTTCACTCACATAACTCTTGGAAGTGAAACGCCAGTGAATGTCATCTTTCTCATAAGATAATTAAAACATGTAAACATTCGTATTGGAAGATTCAAGACTCGATAGCCTAGGATGATCGGTTCGATTCGAACGATGAAATTCATTTGAATTCCAAAATAATCTCATAAGCGTTGAAAAGATGTTTAGGACTTGTCTTGCACTTTCTCGATATGATGGGGGTGTTTTAGAAGAACAATTGAGCTTAGTGATGCTTTGATGAAGATAATTATCACTCAACCAAAACAAAAGAATCTAGACGTTATAGGAATTGATAGTAGTAGGATTAGGATTTTGGTAGGCAATCGAAACAATCCCTTAGTTTTACTGAAGTCTTGTTGCAAATATTTAAATGCTCCGACATGTGTTTTAAGTGCGGCGGGAATGATGAGAAGACTATCGAAGTGCGCTTTTATTTTATTGGGATTTATTTACTGCGATTGTACTTTACTTCTCTTAAATGTTAAACAAGAATGTCGCCACTAGTGCATGGACTAAAAGCTTTTTAGGATAGCCTATGAATGGAAACAAAATTAAGCTAAAATCAATGTAATAAAGATAAAATTCAGCCACGAAATTCGAAGTATAAACAAGCTCAAAATTTAATCACGAAACGAGCAATAGCTACTAACTACGATTAAATTAAAACGTCTCGTTGGATGATCGGGAATCCCTCGGATGATGTAACCGAGTGTTCTTGAGATTTCCGCAGATCTTAAATGAAAGTGTGGAACTCATTCGATTGAGTTTAGCGAATTCGATTTGGACTAAGTGAATACGATGAAAATAGCGGTGCCAAGATGGCTGAGCTTGTGGGATCTTAATCGGTCTGGCTTAATCGATTTTAAGATTTGTTTTGATTAAAACATTAAGACATATCGAATCTTAAGACTTTACTAGCAAAGCAACTTCTCTCATCTACGGTATTACTCATTTTTGAGGTCTTTCTTTCTTCTTCTCATGGAGCACAGATCTAGCGCTTACGATTTTCCTGTTTTCTGGACTCTCCTGGAGGACTCAGGTTGGGACCCGTCATATTTAGAAATTCGAGCCATCTCATCGCTCCTCGAAGTTTCGTATGGACGCTCTAAATCCTCAACACCTAGTTGAGTCGATTAAAAGCCGACATCTTGAAACTCTTGTCGAGTTCTTATAAGGATTTGAAAGCCATAGGTGGACCCCACTGTTTGCGATGTTTGACTTTTTACAACGAGCAATATGTTTAACTATGGTTCTCGCTTAGGCGAAGACCGGTCATTAATTTGCTCGATAGATGGCTCCGGACAGGTCAAAATAAATTAATTTTTGCCACGTTGCACAAATTTGATTTAAATTGATGTGACCATCGACGAACTTGTCCGGACGGCCCCGAATGACGAAACAGACTACGCCGATGTGTCCGGAATGTCGATTTTAGCTGGGAACGACATATAACTTGATAGGGTTTCAAATTGACTCGATTTGCATGCAAAGTCGATGAATTTAAATAAAATAATAATAATAATAAATATTTTTTTATATAATAATATATATTAAACTTATATACTAATTTTCACGGCCTAATCTCACGGTCCGCGACTGATGGGCACTGTTCACTTTCTCCTATCTCACGCACGCTAGCTTTCCAGGCCGAAGCCCTAGTTCTCGACTCTTCCTCCCGGTTTTGCCGGTCACTTGCTTCGCTGTCGAGCCTTCATCGCCGGTCACCCCTTCCGGTAACCTTTCTGTAACGGATTTTCTCGCCCAAGTGCATATGGTAACCTTCCTTCTTGTTAATCGCCATCGGTTTTCTTGCCTTTGTGGCGTGTTCTCCTCACCCTCGGTCTTCACCGTTGGTAAGAACCTGTACCCCTTGTTGGCTATAAATATCACTTAGGACAGAGAACTTGGGGAGGATTTTTTTTGTGCGAAATTTTTTTCTGGAAGATTGCTTTCTTCCGAGTTTCCAGGATTTCTTCTTTCCTTTCTAAAATTCCTGAATTAGCAAGTATTTGGAGGTAAATATTTCTTCCTTTTTTTTACATATAATCAAGAAGGATTTCGGTTGCCTTTTCTTGAAAGTTTTTCATGCATGGTAAAGCTCGAATTGGTAAATCTATGAATCAATACACCTAGTTTTCTGATCTTATACCTTTATTTTTGAACATACAACTGCTTACCAGAGGAACTACATTATGTTTCGCTTCGATTCTTTGCTGACAAACCACAGTGATATTGAGAAATGAAGGCTTGCCTATTAATCAGCGTTTGTTTTAGCTATAAGCTTTCTTGTTCTATAAATCTTTTAGTCAAATGCAAATACTACTTTATGGAAATTTTCTTTTAAGTCCATGTTCTTGATCCTACAGTGAAGAATTTCATGCACTTCGTATTTTGTTCTTATCATCAAGAATCATGGATGAATTTCTAACTTGTTACCTGATGGATTTACATGATTATTTGATCTTGTGCTTTTAGTAAATTTTACATATACATAGTTTAATTTGTCCGGTTCTTCCTAAGCTGAACAGTTCTACTTAAAGCATTTGGAGTTTCTTGAGTCGAAATACTCATTTCCTGTATGAAATAATTGAACAAATATGTGCATAAGAGTTGAAAGGCATATATATTTAAATGAGATATTGAATGCTAAACAGTTTGGATAAGCCATAGGAGTGAAGTTCTATCTGAAAAACTTCCAAGTCTGATAAAGAAACTTTGAAATGATTTAGTTCAGGAAGATTTACGTACATACCACTCAACTGCCATTTTTTTATCTAATATCAAAATTTTCTTTCTTATATGTGTATGTAAGTATATGAAATTTAAGTGGTGTGTGTGTAAACCTTCCTTCTCTGGCAACAATCACGTTTAAATTTGAGGAGGGCTTTTTTGTTTCTGTTTCTTGAGGCTGAATTTCTATAACCCTTGGAGTTCTTTTCTTTAAATCTCTAATTGTTGGATGAACATCATTTGGCTGAAATTAGAACCCATGGTTCTTTCATTTATTGAATTTCTGCTTGGATTTTTTCTTTTTTTTACTTTAATAGCTGAATATGTGCATATTTAATACTTAGAGTTTATGTCTTAAACTAAATTCTAAGGTGGCTTGAGCTGAAAAGCTATTGAATTAACTTTATACCTGCTATCTATGTATATATAGAAGGCATTCATATTTGTTTACTTAATTGTTTGAATCTATGGAGACATAATTCAATCACCAGCTGCGACTCGGGTTAGGCCTACAATCCTTCGGTTCTTAGCTCTTTTAATACTCCTGATTTTTGGCTTTATAATTGATATTATTGTAATTTGGAGCTGGGCTTGTTTTCATCCTTACTATGATTCGGTTTTAGCTCTTTTAATGCTTATAATTTTGGCCTTATGCTTGGGCTGTTATAATTGGTAGTTAGGCTGATGTTGTTGGCTTGGCTAGATGTCATATGGTGGCTCAGGTTTAGCCCTGTAGTGGAGCTACTATAGTGTGGAATTTGCCTGGCTTTTGTAAATTTTCCTTCTCCAGCAGCACTTGGGTTCAATTTTGGGGTTTATCACAGATGATTCGGAATGGTTTATAT
This sequence comes from Papilionanthe hookeriana x Papilionanthe teres, assembly GCA_022702705.1. Lineage (NCBI taxonomy): Eukaryota > Viridiplantae > Streptophyta > Magnoliopsida > Asparagales > Orchidaceae > Papilionanthe > Papilionanthe hookeriana x Papilionanthe teres. Next base: position 38,374,656 of record CM040426.1, on the reverse strand, counting down.
CTATACCATCTAACAACATTTGGGTTTACATATCAAACACCCAAAGTCTTCCTCTCTACATCTACGCTATCCAAATCTTTTATATTATATCAAAATTACTAAGTTATGTATAAATACATGAAAATTAAGTGGCATATATATTTTTTTTTAAAAATTTTCTTCTCAGCAGTATTTGGTTTTGATTTTGAAAAATTTTCTTTTGGCTTTGGTTTAATAGAGCCGAACTTCAGAATCGAACATATATGAAAAGGCTGTAGTTGGCTTGAATTTGATTTATATGTTGAATTCATGGATTTTGGTCAGTTTGGTTTGGCTTGTGAAAATTGAAAATTATCATTTCCTATATACTTTGACCTTTGTTTGAACATTGGTGGGTGTTAAGGATTTTGCTCTTTACACTGGGAGCCGAAACTGTGAAGCTGTAGGATTTTTTTTGTGGAATGTGTCTTTTGCTTCAATTTGTTGGAATTCAACTTTTCAGATTTTGAATATTCAAGAAAACTTTAGTTGGTTCGAATTTGTTTTATACATTGGATTTGGAAATGTTATCTAGCTTGGCTTCACTTGTGAAAATTGAAATCTCTTTTGATTATATTACATATGAAATATTCATATCAAAGTGGTTTGATAAGTTGAACATGCGGGGTACAGGCAATGATGCACAAACTTTAATAATCATGCTTTTATAGCTGAAACAAAATAAAATCAATACTCAATGTTAGATGCTCATTTTATCTTATAGTTTAGGTAGTTCTAATTCCTACTCTTAAGAAGTTTGTGAACCAACAACGGATACTACGACATCGAATATTACACCGATACGATAACGGATACTACGACGAATCTATGCAGATACCTACAGCACGTACATCTTGCACAAAGCATGAAACACCTACACTCGCTATCTTACAGACAAATCAAATCAACGTACAGCACATCGCACAGATCATCGAATATCCACACATGATACATCACACACATCAGCACATCGAAAATATCACACACATATACACAACACATATTAGCACATCAAATCTAAATATCAACATACACATACCACATATTAAATATCACATACACACATCACATATTAAATATCACATTATACACTACACATTACACATTACACACTACACATTATATCACGTATCTAGAACACATTACACATCACGTAGATATTACACTCATAGAATTCGGATATTCGATCACTCATACTACACTTTAAAATTCGAATACTACAACTGGTTCACTCATTAATTAAGTGGTAGGGATTAGGTTTGTCTACTACTAGGGTGATTTGCTTGGTGACTTTATTTGAGATTGATACGTACTTGATACTTGAGGTTGCACTGTGGGATCGTGATAGAAAAGGAAGTCCATGAGTCGAGCTTTATCCTCGAAATAGAATTCTTATTCCCCACTTTGATCTTTCATATGTTTATAACTAAACTTAATTATACGGATACTTGTAGTTATTAGCTTGCTTTCGAGGCATCAACGGAGTTGGCCGAGTACACATTTTTTTTTCTTGCATGACTCATTTTACTTTATTTACTATATATTGTCGTGCATTCCTTTACTTTTCATTATTGTACATATTTACTCATTATTACATGTACTTTTAATTATTACTTCTCTTGCACACATGTACATACTCCAAGGATAGGCCAGTTTAGGGCATGGTTGTTTCCTTTTTATTACACATGTTTACTTTAATTACTTCCTTGCATATACCCTTAGGATAGGTCGTTCGAGGCATGTTCTTCTCTTTTCTCTCCTATCTTTATCCTTTCTCGAGACGAGACGACAGAGGACGAATGAAGAATCTTCAGTCAGACTTTCGTAGATTTAAATAATACCCATAGGACGCCGAGGTCGTCGTTTAATACGACATAAATCCTCACACTATCTTTTAGGACTTAGTACGATTGTGTATCGTACGATATAAGTCCTAAACTGTTTAGGATTCCGAGGTTGTCGTTTGGCACGACATAAATCCTCTCATATTTTTGGGTCATTTACATATTACATGTAGATATAAATCCCGAATCATCTAAATAATTTACGAGATTAAAATATTAAATATAACTTCATTTTCAAAGATATAAAGCCAATCATAGGTTAGTTTGAGATGTCACTGAAGCTCTTTCAGTATCTTCGACATCTTCTACTCTTTACTTCTTTGGACTCTGAAAATAACTGTTCCATATTGAACCATTCCCTTTGATTTTTCTACAAACAATCGTGAAAACCTAAACGTTGATATTCTTGAAGACGAAGCCCATGATCTTTATCGAGAGTTTTCTTAGGTGATTTCAGTTGCCTAAGATGTAATTAACTACAGGGGCTTGCCTTTATAGGGAATTAAGAACCCAGATTAATCTAAACCCTGTCTAATCTGTGTATTAGACGGGAGAATTTGTCGGTATAAAATACGCGGCCAAAATAGAGTCATAAACTTTTAAGTTTAGATAGTTAAGTCTACTAACAAGTGGTACGCTCATCTTTTGGGATGATGTGTCACTTGTAGTATCATGTTCAACTATTTAAACTTTTAGATATATGAGATTTATTTGGTCTCGTTATTTTCAAAATAAAAATAAATATCATCATTTTCAAAATCAAAATTATATTATACATTAAATTTAAATTTAAAAAATTTCATATTATTTCATTAAAAAAGGCCGACAAAAGAATGTAAAATTGGTTCGCAGACCAAACGGATGTCACAAATCTTCTAGTTTATTTAATCGAGCCCCATCATCAAACAATGTGTATATTCTACGGGATAGATACTATTTTGTTTGTCATACGATGTTCGTTTATATAGCTTATTTCGGGATGTGAGATCGGTTTGATTTCAATATCTTAAAATTTTAAGCTTAAAATTATTTTGAAATCGAATCTTCTTTCCAAATTATGTATATTTAAATCGAGCTTAAAAATCTAAAATTTGCGAAACAATTACATATGGCAGCACACTTAAAATACGACACTCGACCTACAAAAATACGCAGTGAGGACCACGAGCTCAGAATTTGGAAGGGGTTGATTTCACATTGAATTTGCTTTGATAGACCAATCATAACCTACCACACCTATTAGGGGTCTACCTTGCCTCTTTGGGGAGATGGGAAGTTTCTGGAACCTCTTTGTTTAAAGGTGTTTAAACAGTGGCTCCAGATTCAAAAAAAGGAGTTGAATATACTCGTTCAAGACATAAAAGAGCGAGATATGCCAATGGAAGAATGATAGTTTGGTCCAGTGGGGCATGGACTCACTACCAACTTATGAAAGCAAAACCATCTGATCATTGAACAAGAGAGGAACTCTCCCCAGCGGATTCATGAAATTGTCGGCCGTTAAATTTGAAAAGGTGATTTTAAAATATAGTTTAGATTTAAATAGTTTAACTTAAAATAATAGGGTATGTCCCTTTTTAAAATAATGATATTTTAATTTTTGAAAAATAGAACAAGATACCATACATTCAATAGTCTAAATTAAACGAGCACAACACTGCAAGTAATACATTTATCCCGAATAGTAGACATATCATTTGAATAGTGAAACTTGATTAACTACACTACGAGTGCTATGATAAGCGATCGATACGGAAATCATTTTGGGCTAATGATTCATACATTTAATACGAAAGATTAAATAGTGTTTATATTAATTGGGTTAAAAGTTCACTATAAGCAATGACTATAGTTAATTACGAAACACTAAATGATGGGAGTTCTTGAGAAAGCTTCTCGATTAAGATCGATGGTTGCTTACACGAAAATATCAAAGTTTAGACTTTCAAGGATGGACGTGAGAAAGTCAAAAGGGAGTGGCTCAAAATAAGAACAATTTATTTTAAGAATCCAAAGGAACGAAGAAGTAAGGGATGTCACAGCATTTGAGGGGAACCTCAAATGACCTCCCAAATATTCTATTTGTTTGGCTTTAATTTTGAGAAGATTTCATTTGATGTTTCATCCTGCTAGTTTTATTATTTAGGACTTACACTCACACGATCCTGATCATACGAAAAACCTAAGAAGATAGGAGGATTTACACCGTACCACACGGTAACTTTGGAATCACAAAGTGTTAGGAATTATATCGCACAACAGAGTGGTGCAAAAACCTAAAGATAAAGTGATGATTTATGTCACACTAGAAGACCACCTCGAAGTCCTATAGGTTTGTTATTTAAATTAAAATAAGAGTTTCGTTGACGTAGACTCAATCTATTATTGTAAACCTTCATCCGCTGCACCCTTGTCATACAGCCCTCGAAGTTTTGCTCCAAGCTTCAAACTTCTCGTTGTATCGATTGCAGGTTTAGGGTTTATGTTGAGTATTTACATGTGTAGTTATTGTTGAATCTTGTGATCTGTCGTAAGGTTCCTCATAAGTCGGGTGTCCTACTGGCCTTTGTCCTAAAGCCCCATCCAAGTCTATAGAAGCAACATAAATAATAAAAAGGGAAGATGCTACGAAGTGTAGTAAGCAATAAACAATAGAAATCACAAGTATGTATATGTAGTAAAGTGCAGTAAGGAAAGACAGTAAAGTGTGCAATAAAAGAAATAAAATACTATAAATATAAAACAAACCTATATACCTGACCGGTCTGCTAGCTCTGAAAAATCATGAGGAAAGCCACAAATGACTCACAGTAACTCAAAGAAAAACCATTAGAAACACGAATAAAATCCAAAAAATATCACAAGTGATCTATAAAAACTGAAATAAAACCATATGAAATGTATGAAAAATCCGAGGAAAGAAAGAAGACCATAAGCATCAGGTTGGGGTAGACTCAGAGCTGGACTGTGCGCTTCCCAACCTTGAATAAGAGCTACCAACCACCTACAGAGGCTACTCTCAACCTAGATCTGAATGACTAACCATGGGCGTTGATAGGTTTTCATCAAAATTCCTTAATTTTTTTAGCAAAAGCTGTTGTTTAGGCTTTCATGCAGATTCCATTTTTTTAACAAGCAAGAGAACATTTATTTTTAATTTGTAATATTTCATAAAGTAATATAGTCCACAGGTTAGTCACCCTAATCGAGCTAGGACTACTGATAACCTAAGGGTGTCCAGGGCAACAATCCTATCAAGAGTTGGCGAATAGTATCATCGGTCCTTATCATCTCCCTCAGAGAAGATCTTAAAGTTAGGGGATACTATTCATATAATCTTGCATCTTATTGTATCCTTTGTCATAGCACACATAAGCAATATTGTCATTCCCTTAAACCCTTAAAATATCTAGCTTATAACCTTACTTGATAGCACACATATAGTAAAAGGTATACATGTGCGCTTATCCTTCAGGCATAAGCACATAAACTAAACCAAGAAGCAAGAAAAGAAAAGAAAAGGAAAGAAAAGAAGAAAAAAAGAGGGTGAGAGAGAGGGGGACCCGACTCCACCCAAAAGAGCAGAAAGGGAAAGAGTGTGTTAGCTTCAAAAACTACGTTTAAAATGATTCTAAACCACCAACGATATGAATTTGAAAGACTCGTTTAAAAGTTCCCCAAATGATGCTCCAATAATTTTCCAAATTTTCATTAAGCTAAGCTGTTGTTCCAAAATAACAAACAAAAGTTCTCAAACATATTTCAAACTCTAAAAAAAAGCACTCCTTTGAACCCCAAATGAGGGAGTCAAAAGCCCTCCCAAAGGTAACTCCAAAATTGTAGCCGCTCGAGCCACAAAAAGCCAAATTTGGGTTCAAAACAGCTGATAAAAAGTCACAATACCACAACAAATTGAACCACCAAAAGAGGATAAAATCTGAAGCCCAAACATCACAATTAAAGCCTCAAAATGTTGTCCTAATAACTGAGGAAAAGAAACACAAGACATGTGGGAGACATTACAAATATATGTGAGCTTCCTCACACATGTACACACTTGAGAGCATCGTGCAAAAATTGCCAAGTAATAATAACGCATGTATCCCACAATCATGATTAAAATAGCCCAAATACGAAGCATTCTCTAGCAAGCAATCCACTCAATAGAGCAACAATTCTTAAACCTTTCATTAGCCCTTAAAATTTGAAAGTAAATGCCATGCAAGATGCTCTCCTTTTTTTCTTTTCTTTCTTTTTTCTTTTTTTTTTGGTGCATGAACATCATCAATATTCTATTTCAAGTTTTCTTAAAGTATTATCCTTGATCATCCAATATCAAAGTACACAAATATAGCATAATCCATATCCTGCAATTTAATTTTAATTGGGCGACCAAAGTGAGATGGCTTCAACTCTTCGTATTATATATTTCATCTAGTTAGAGATACACAAGAATTTCGCACAAACCAACAAGTATATCAAGCAACCAACAAGTACATTAAGCAACTAGTAAGGATATTAAGCAATTAGCAAGGATATCCTTTCATCTAGGTAAAACTAGAAAAGAATACCACACAAACCAGCAGGCATATCAAGAAAAAAACAAGCATATCATGCAACAAATAAGAATATCCAACAAACAACCGAGAATATTGAGCAACCAAGCGAGAATGTCAAAAAAACCAAGCAGAAAAATCAAATAATCAAGTAAAATATTAAGCAAACATGTAAGCAAATAAAGGGGTCATGCAAGGTATCGAACAAACTGACATGAAGACAGTGTAGCCAAGCAAAGTGTCGAGCAAACCGGCAAGAACACAGTGCATCCAAGAAAAGCTTTGATTCCCTCTGCACTTCCTGAGCTGATCCTCTCGCAAGATGTATTGAAGCGGAAATGGAGAGTGTCGGCCAGATGAGGAGCGACTAGGGTTGGAGGAAGAAAATCAGCCGAGAGTTTCGACCGCTAGAGGGGAAGAGGGAGTTCGAGTACGAGCAGAGATGACAGTGAAGGAGTTCGGCGAGGGTAGCGACGCGGAGGAGAGCACCAGTGAGGATGAATCGCCGGCGAGGAGCCGTCGGTCGGCGGGTTTCGAGCACGAGGAGACGGGTCAATGCAGGAAGAAGGGAGGCTAGGGTTTCAAGCGAAACGTTCGACGCTGGGTGGAGTATCGCGCAATAGTATAGGGGAGAGTGAAGGCATATCATGATTTTAAATAGAATAATTATGATATATTTTATTATTATAATAATGTATTGTTAATATTATTATTATCCTCCGCACATTTTTATCTCATATACATCCTCGCAGCGAGGTGGATGTCATTCTTGGCTAAAATCGAAGTTCTGGAAGCACCGACGCTGTCTGTTTTGTCATTTGGGGTCGTTCAGACAACCTCGTTGACGATCACGTCAAAAATACGTCCAATTCAATTTTCATTGAAATTTCAGCTTAGCGACCGATCGTTTGAAAATTAATTTTTGTTTTGATCAATTATGAAGTCAATAAAAATGCGAGTGAGGCGAATTACAAAATTTAAAAGTGGCAACAGTCCAAATTGTGATATTCGTGCCAGCAAATGTACGAAATGTGCACATGGCAATCTTAAGGCTTAATGTCCCTATGGGGAGTCACTTTGAGTTCTGTCATATTAGTTTCAACCTTCTAAATGTTAGAAGTTAAGAACCATACATGCAAAACTTCGAAACGAGTAAAGTGGCGGTCTGAACTTCTAAAGTGAAGTGCGTCTCATTTCTAAGGCTCTAGGATAGTCGAAGAGAGAATCCAAATGCTAGATCCTAAATCACAGAGAAGAGGCTAGACATCACCAAAAACGAGGTAAACGTGGTTAATTAGTGAATATGAACGATCTAGCTTCTCGCATAATAAGTTGACATGCTTCATGGCCAAAAAAAGTCTATTCTTGAATCAAGTTGACTTTTCGCCTCAAATATCCCTTCTTAAGTCAAAAAGCTCAATGAAAGAAAAGGATTCTTATTGTTGTATAGAGTCAAAATGTCTTCATTCTCTTGTTCTTCTAATAGGTCTTGATCGAAGGGGCAAGAGAATTGGAAAACTGAATGTAAACACAAATACAACTATATATATATATATATATATATATATATATATATATATATATATATATATATATATATATATATGTTTGTAATTTTTTATACAAAATCTAATATTGATGCCAAATAAGTCCTGGAAGCCTTGTAAGCCCTTATCGAGGAGTCAGACCATTTTCATCTACTTGCTAAAGAGGTTAAACTGATCTCACTTGTCAAAATGGCTGAATTGAGCTTGTCTACTAAAACACAGATTTATTTTTGTTGTGGAGTTGATATAGAGATAATCATCATTATTTGCAAGGACACAAGTCCATGCATCTTTTAAAGCGCTGCTTGACATTCACATTACAATCTTTTAAACATGACACAATGGATGGGCGCAATAATGTATGAAATATATTTTTTATTTTCTTCTTCTTTTTGTGTAAAAGGGAAGTCAATAGAGTAAAGGGATGACAATATGAACTAGAAAAAATTTCCAACACATTTCTGAGATGTACTCCCTCTCTCTAGAGGAAATATTATAATCAAAGAAATCTCTTCAGAACTATTTTTTTAAGCTTACTAGAGATTGCTCAACGATACATGATCATATGTCCCAAAATAATTCAACAACTACAAGTATGTAAATATGTGTACATCATCATATCTAAGTGTGAAAACATATATTTTACTTTTACAAATTTAAATAATAAATTATTAATATGATATAAATTGAGTGGTATAAATATAAAAATTTAAATATAGATATTTTATACGTAAATACAGGTGGCATTTACGTAAATACCCCAAAATTTTAACTCGTCAATTTTTTTCCTTTTAAATTAGATCGGCAGCCCAATCGACATGCGGAAAAGCTCAACCAGCCGTTCAGGTAAAGTACACGTGACCGCGAGCGCTGAAAAAGACTGCTGCCTCACGCTTCACCGGCTGCAACCGGTCGCCACTGCTGTCAATCCAGCCGCCTCATTTAAAAAGTCCTCTGTTGTTTTCAGTCCCGTTTACAACTTTCTTCCTAATCTGTAGATCTCGATCGTTGCTTCCCTGCTGTCTGTTAAAGGATGTTGTCTCAAACTAATGGTAATCATTGATGGCCAGGCTTTTTTTCGGCCTGATAAAACTCCACCCATTTCGTGACTAGATGGAGCCTCTCAAGGGAGTGCGGGTTGATTCTTGGGTGAAACGGTTGGAAAACATGTTCTGTTTATTGATGTATGAATCTGGTGTGAGTCACAAACAGGGAGGAGGTAATTGCGTCGGAGAGAATGCTTAGCTTAATCATGTGTCGGCAATTGACGCGGCACACAATGATAGGCGAAAAAGGCGAACGGGATAGCAGCGAAAATGTGACTGGCCAAACTGTAGTGAGGATGCATTCCCATGAACTTGGGATACAATAAAAAGTAAGTACGATTAAGGTTAGTAAGTATTGCTTAAATGCATTTATGCAATCATTAATCATATTTTGCACGCACTATGGTAATTAGTCTGCAATACTAAAGGTGCATTTGAGAGTCTATTTCTTCATCTTTTAGTCCCCATTTGTTTCGGCTTTTTTGAGCCGCGGCGCGTAGAAGCGACGCGAATTTCGTCGCGCGCGGTTTTCCATCAGTTCGACTTCGCGGCATGCGACCGCGAAGCAGCTTGAAAGCGGCAGGAAATATTCTTGTGCTTGCCCTCGCTCTTTTGCACGCCCTCGTCTTTCTCCTTCCCAGCCCTAGAACTTCTTGCGAGTTGTTGTGGCTCTTCTTCCTCGACTGTGAGAAACTATCGAATCCAGATAAGTGCTACCTTCGATCGAACTCCTTCTCTCCCGCGGCCCCCTGCTCCTCTCCTTCTTCCTTCCATCTCTTATTTGTCGATATTTCTTCGATCTGTCATTGGTAGCATGGGTTGACGGAGAAAATGCTAAATTTTTTGAATGAAATAAGTTAATGGCTTTGATTATGGGTTGACGATTGCTTGGTAGTTGTTGGTTTTGATTTCTCTGCTGGAAATAGCGATATCACCAAGTTTAGATGGGAACCTGTGTTTGGAAATGAGGGACTTCTCAATTGTAAGCGGGCTTTGCTTGCTAAGAGGTGAATATTTCAAGGGGAAACTCATAAGCTTAATTTGTGTGTGTGAGATTAAAGATTTGAGTGCTCTGTATGTAGAAAATTGAAGTTCATCTGCTAGATATGTATACTCATAAGCTTTGTTTGTTATGTGTGTAAATGTCTTATGGTATGTGTTTAAATGCCATGAATAGCACTTAATCCTTATGCATTTGCATATATCCAATATATGCATACCATACAATCTTTGTGTACTTATACATCGAACACCCAAAGTTGAAAAGCTACACTTATGATAATTGGTTTTAGAAACACACATAAGAAACTTTGCATTCGGTTAGCAATGTTAATATTTTTGTTAGAATAAATTAGAACGAATATTCGTCACATTATGCTTTGCCTGCGTTTATGGATGGTTTGCTCGGTTTGCCTGTTATTGGCTCAGTATTCCTCGACGATTACTTGGCTCTCTTTTTTTGTTATTTATTCGAGACTCTGGATGGCTTACTTCACTTCTTGTGCAGTAGGATTTCTTGAATTCATACATGTCATCTTACTTAAGAAAATGCATGCTTCACCTTGTTAAAAAGCTAAAAGGGTAGCACCCTGGTCTTGGCATGAAATGATTAATGTTGTTTTGAGCTTTGTAAATTTACTGTTTTGGGATTTGAAACACATGCTATTCTGAGTGCTTCTAATGTTGCTTTGGACTGCATGCATCACAGTTGTGGGGATGTTCTAAGTGCATCCTTTGGGCTTGAATATTTTGTTATTTTAAAAATTTTTAAAGACAATTTTGGGCTGAATTCAGTTATTATTTTGGAGAAGTGTCAATGCATCTTTGCAGAATTCAGAAATTGTTTTGAATGCTTAAATGCTGAATTCAAGAATTTTAAAGATATCTTGGGGCTTAAATGCTTTGCTGAATTCTTAAATGCTTGAATGTTTTAAATGCTGAATTCAAGAATTTTACGAGACGTCCTTTGAGCTTAAATGCTTGTTGTTTCAAACAATATTTTAAAGATATCATGGGGCTGGAAAGTTATTATGTTGGAAAAGTTCTTAAATGCACTTTCTGAGTTATACACCTGTTGTTTTGAAAGTATTTTCATTGCATTTTTTTGGGTTGATTACTTAAGTACTTGGAAGAGTTCAAATGTTTTTTTAGCTAATTAAGGGTCTGTTTTTGTTCACTTGAAAAAAATCAGAAACTTTCTATATTTCAAAGTGGTCAAAATCTGAAGTTTTCTTTCATACTTTAATGTGGGGAAATATGAAGCTTTTGTGCTTTTAGGTGGTCAAAAATCGAAAACTTTTGTGGTTCATTTGTGAAAAAAGAAACCTGAAGCTTTAACAATTTCACTTACGACAAATTTGAAGTTTTGAATGCTTCAATTACGAGGGGCTTGAGTGTTTTGTAAGCATACGAACCTCTAGAAATGATTGGGATTGAAAGTGTTTCAAATGTTTCATGTGTTCAATAGCCTCATATTGGCAAGGTTGGGAGTATTGGAAAGAATAATCTTGAGTTTATGGATGGTCTGATTGGTTTGAAAGGCTCGGTTTTGCTTCTTATGGTCTTAATTACTATCACAGAACAATGTGGGATATTTCAAATAGCATATAGAATTGTTTAGTATGTTTTTTAAAAGGATTATGTGTTTAGTGTGTAATTGTGGCTATTTTCCAGTAAATATACTGTTGCAGATTTGCAGTGCAGTTTTAGGTGTTGTTGCGGCTGGAAGAGGAATTAATGGAAATTCTTGCTGTTTTTGAGTTATTATGGGTGGATTGAGCAGTGTGTGCTATTTTTCTGTTAAAACGGGGTTGGACTGTTTAGAATCCATTTGTAAAAGCTATGTAGATGTTCAAAAGTTTCATAAATGAAGATATAATACTCTTTTCCCGTGGACGTAGGTCAATCGGACCGAACCACGTAAATTGATGTGTTCCACTATCTTTATAGCATATTTACTTTATTATTTCGCAATTTAAATCATATTACAAATTATTCCTTCATGCTGGTAATTCAATTATGCATCTGTTAGTTCAATTATTTTAGTTATTGTCGTGTGTCTCGATGATGCAGAACCTCTACATGTTTCACAATTAGTTGTATTGATCAGTTTATCATTTTGCACATGAATGAAACTGTGTTTACCTGTATTATTTAGTTAATTGCAAATCATATCTCTCCATGCTAGTATAAGTAAAGATATCGCTAATATTTCTCCTATTTATAGTATGTCTAATAAGAACAAAGAAGTTTCCACTCCTGCACTTTGGGAGAAGGTAATAAAAATAATATTCTGCGATCTGTGCATAACGGAAGTCGAAAAGGGGAATAAACCAAATTCTTTTTTCAGTGAAGAAGACTGGAAAAATATTGTTACAAATTTTAGGGAGATCGCAGACAGGGATTATGACAGGCTACGGCTAAAAAATAAATGGGACCAACTCAAGAAAGAGTGGAAACTTTGGAAGGATTTAAAACAAGGATCGGCGGCTTGGGTGGGATCCGTTGAAGCGAACAATTCTTTGCTTCGAAGCATGGTGATTGAAAGGCTTGTGGTAATATATTATTCAATTAATATTTGTAATGTTAATCATTTTTATTTTTTTGGCCTTCTAATAAAATTTCATTATATTTTACAGATTTTTCCTGCGGCGAAAAAGTTCAAATCAACTGGGATAGAACCAGAATTGGAGAACAAGCTCGACAGGATGTTTAGTGGGGTGGTTGCAACGATAACCAATATATGTCATATTTCAAGGTACACTTCTATACTGCAACCACATATTAATTGACTGCATATTGAAATGATTTATGTTGTATATAAAGGGTTGCATCAGCGCAATCGATGAAACACATGTTCATGCTATAGTGTCGGATAACGATAAAGTTGCATTTATCGGCCGTTCTGGGAGGACAACTCAAAATATAATGGCGGTTTGTGATTTCAACATGTGTTTTACATTTTCATTGGTTGGATGGGAGGGCAGCGCACATGATAGTAGAATTTTTAAAATTGCAACGAGAAATCTAGAGTACAATTTTCCTCACCCACTACATGGTAAGTTCCTTTGTAATATAAAAGTAGATATTTTTTTCACGTACCTTGCTAATTTTATAAGTATTACAGGAAAGTATTATTTGGTGGATGCTGGATACCCAATGCAGAAGGGGTACCTTAAACCCTATTCTGACACAAGGTATCATATTCCAGATTTCGAGAGAGTCAGTAATTTTACAAGAAGTAGAAAAGAGGTGTCTAATAAAAGACATTCATCCTTGCGAGGCGTAATTGAGAGGACATTTGAAGTTTGGAAGAAGAAATGGGTCATACTTCGAGATATGCCACCTTATTTGTTTCCCAAACAGGTGTAGATAGTGTTAGGAACTATGACCCTATACAACTATATTAGGCGGCATCCAACTCGAGCTGATGTTAATTTCGAGCGTGTCAATCTCAATAACGAGGTAGTTACAGTCGAAGGTTATGAAAACCGCATTGGCCTTTCTCTGTCACGGGAGGAGAACGACAGTGCCCCAATTTGCACGAAAGATGGGGAGGGTGCGAACGAAATGACAGTCATTCAAGAGGAGATTACTAGATCATTAGTTGGAGAGTGGCTCTGTTGAGGAGAATTATGTTGATGGTGTTTAGGTTATTTTTTGTTTTGAAATGAAGATTTACATTGTGTTGAGTACTTTTCTTCACATTAACTGGTCTGTAAGAGTAATGTCTTTCTTTTGTCTGGTTTATGATTATCATTTTGTTTAAGCAATTGGTAATCAAAGTAATTAAATTTTATATTTGATTGCATTTCAGGTCATCATGAGCTCCAGCATGTCGGCTACCTCTTGCCAAGTATTATGTCACTATGGCCTCCAGACATTTCTTTTGACATCAAGAAAGCCGCACAGCTTTTGCCGAAAGTTTTACAGCTGTCCTCAGAACATTCCAAAGCAATGCAGTTTCTTCCGATGGGCGGACAATTTACCGAATTCTCAGGAGTCCGATGTTATAGAGTAGACGACTTCACCAGAAGACGGTGTGACACGGGAGCTACATCAACTCAAAACTAAAGTGAACATTATTATTATGTTAATTGTTGTTGTAATAGTCCTACTGTTTTTTTTCACTATACTGTTACTAGCACGCGCTTGAGAGGACTCTATGTACATTTGTAGGAATTTATGACTTTTTGGGATATGCAATCGTTATCTTGATGTTTTTTGTTACAAATCTTGTGCAATTAGATGATTTAAAACTCAAAATTTTAATACTTTTAAAATATATAGATATATAAAAATATGTAGATATAAATCGATAAATATTTTTAAACACATCTTTTCATACTTTTAAAATATATAGATATGAAATAATCAATTAATTTCGTTTGAATAAATAAAACATAATTTTTAAACACTCCGTTACCGCTCTCTTTTCACCTTGTTACCATCGGTCATCTACACGACTTCGCGGCATAGCTTTATATATATTTCTTTTAAAATCAACTTAAATTGTATGATTATATATGTTTACAAAATTAAAATATTAATATTTATATGTTTGCATGCATGTAAGTAAACAAATTTAAACAAAACGTATATACATAAATAGCTTTAAATATATCAAGTTTCTAAATATATCTAACCAACATAAAGCTTCTAAAAATTTCATTTTATTAATTTGAACAATATATTTAACCACTAATGACGCTTAGATTTTTAAAAATAAAATTTATATTTATTAGTTTGAATATTTACAACATAAAATTTTTAAATTTGCAAATCTTGTATATCATATAAATAAATCGAAATTTCAAATAGTTTTAATAAATAGGGCGATACGGTCGTTTTTACTGAAAAAAAGCTACTGCACAATTTGTTTTCACGCAATTCTGTGGCTCAAACAATAGAACATATCGCAATTTCTTACATGTTTCTTACGTAGCGACGCAGTGCACTACTGCAAATGCGAAAAGCTGCAGCGGAACCAAACAGACCCTTAGTTTCTGGAACGGCGAACAACAAGTTTGGTAGCGAATTTTTTGCGTGCATTTGGCTGACGAGGGGTCGCAGAGGACAAAACAGAGGGGGGTCCGCTGAATTTCGCTGCGAGAGCTCTGTTGTGACTTGTTTTTGACGTCGCAACCCATCATCAATTCAATAATTCCAGTCTCATATCCTCGCAAATATCCCTCTCTCATCTCCTCATTTGTCACCTGCGTCTTTTGGGTTGAACTTCGATCTTGCTCGTCTCCCTCTGTTGTCGATATTTTCATCTAGTTGCCCCCCTCTGGTGAAGATTTTTTCCTATATGGCATTTTGCATTTTTTATTTCCCTCTGCTTTGTTGTCTCGTTCAGCTTCTATGTTTGGATTTTGTGTTCGGTTAGGTTCACTGTTTGACAGTTTGTCTTAGAATTTTTGTTAGAAGTGTTTCTCGTATGCATGTTATGTTGTTCCTAGGTCGATTTCCTTGCTTATCTCATTTTCAGTCATAAACATTCATGGGGGAAAATTTAAGCATTGCTACAATTTTTTTAATTATTATTTAAACTATTGCCATTGGAAATGAATCTATTTTGATGCAAAATTGAAGGTTACATGACAGATAATTTAGCAGCATTTATTTCTCTTATCATCATTTAAGAGAAGTTATGGAATGATATATATAAGTACTATTTTATTGCTTATCAAAGAATTTTTTTGGGACGTGTTTTCCATATGCCTATTCTGATGTTAGTAGATTGATTTGCTTGCACTTACATTTTCTTCATTCTAGAGAAAAATTTTAGGGGGAGAAATTTGAGCACGGGTTCCATTTTTTTTAGAAAGATTTATATCATTAGAAATGCATATGATTTAAGGCAAATCTAAAGGTTACATGTCAAATAAGTCATAACATCTATTTCTCTCATGATAAATCAGAAGTTAACGAAGAATAGGTATATGAGTACTCTTTTACTATCTCTTTGGGAATTTTTGTCAGACTTGTTTTTGTTATGCCTGGTATTTTTTTTTAGTAAAAGATTTTTACCATTGGATTTACATATGCTTTGACGCAAACTGAAAGTTTACATAACAAATAAGTTAGCATCATTTATGCTTTTCCTGAACACCTAGAAATTATGGAATAATATATATATGAGAATTATTATTATTTTTTTTTTCAAAGTGAATTTTTTGTGGACTTATTCTATATATATGCATGCAATGATGTTAGTGGGATAATTTGCTTGCACTTGCTTCTTCTTGCGTATAAAGGAACATCTTGGGGGAAGAATTTTGTGCGCTTATTCCTTTTTTTTAATTTGAGAGATTTTTATCATTGGAATTGTGTATGTTATAATGCAAACTTGAAGTTTATATAACATATAAGTTAACAACATCTTTATTTATTTTAATCAATCAAGAGAGGTTATGGAAGGATATACATATGAGCATTGTTTTTTTTTTCCCTTGAGATTTTTTTGTTGACTTGTTCTATATATACATTCACTGATGTTAGTGGGTCGATTTGCTTGCTTTTGCCTCTTCATTAGTCTAGAGGAATATTTTGGTGGGAGAATTTTTAGCTTTGGTTCCTTTCTTTTTATCTGGAAGTTTTTATCATTGAAATTGCATATGTTTTAATGCAAACTTGAAGTTTATTGACAGATAAGTTAGCATCATCTATACTTATCCTAATAAACCTGAAGAAGTTCTGGAGGGATATACATATGAGCACTGTTTTTCTATTTCTTTAACATTTTTTTGTGGACTTGTTCTATATATGCATGCATTGATGTTAGTGGGTCAATTTGCTTGCTCTTGCGTCTTCTTCAGTCTAGATGAACATTTTGGTAGGAGAATTTTCAGGAGTGTTTCCTTTTTTTCATCATTTTTAACATTAAAAATGCATATATTTTAATGCAAATTTAAAGTTTACATAGTAGATAAGTTAGCAGCATCAATACTTATCATGATCAACCAGAAGAAATTATGTATATAAATGAGCATTGTTTTTTTTGTTTCTTTAATAATTTTTTGTAGACTTGTTCTATATATGACTGCACTGATGTTAGTAGGTCGATTTGCTTGCTCTTGCCTCTTCTTTAGTCTAGAGGAATTTTTTTGGGGAGAATTTTGAGCACTAGTTCTTTTTTTATCTAAAAGATTTTCACCATTGGAATTGCATATGCTTTGATGGTAACTTAAAGTTTACATTGCAGATAAGTTAGTAGCATCTATACTAATCCTGATCAACCATTAAAAGCTTCATTATTCAGAAAACATTTACCTGGATCTCTCTCAACAGTTGGGATATTAAAGGCGGTCCATTGGTCCCGAGGCCACCTCCCCTTAAGTTATGAATGTCCAGGGGGTGTGCTCCACGTTTCTTGTGGCTTGCAAGTAAGAAACTTAAGGCTATTCTAGGTTCCATTTGACTTTGATAACTTCATTATCTTACGAAAACTTGATCACAACGTGATAAGTGGAAACCACCACTCTATAGTTGTTGAAGAGCAGGAGACCGAATATAACATTATACA
Source organism: Papilionanthe hookeriana x Papilionanthe teres (assembly GCA_022702705.1). Lineage (NCBI taxonomy): Eukaryota > Viridiplantae > Streptophyta > Magnoliopsida > Asparagales > Orchidaceae > Papilionanthe > Papilionanthe hookeriana x Papilionanthe teres. Next base: position 38,357,118 of record CM040426.1, on the reverse strand, counting down.
TCTAGGGAGAATCAACCAAGAGGAAATCCTCCGTTGATGTGAATTTTTTTCTCATTCTCACCCAATTTATTAGGAGCTCGATCATTCCGAGTGCTCCTTCCTTTCACCCGAGAAGTCATATAATGGCCAAGACGATGCAATCATTTGATCAATAGTAAGTCTTAACTTGTCGAACACCTATTTAAATAGTACGTTCACAAAGTTTCTATATCAATCAGAATGCTTCCCATTTTATAGTTGTTGATCATTGATGTTACCACGATAGCGTCACTGTGGGGGTTACATTTGGAGTTATCCCCTTGATCAGGCTCCTAAGGTGCCTACATTTCTCCATGTGGTGACTATGATTCATGTGGTCCTTACAGTTCTTTCTGCAGTGTAGGAGAAAAGTACTAGTTCTCATCGGTGGTGCTTTCTTGAAATAGTCTTTGTCCTCGATGGTATTTATTATATCTGCCATTGATACCCTCAGAGGAGTAGCTTGAGGCACTTCATGATTATACCAGGTTTGTTCATGGTACTGGATCAACCATTGATTATTGGTCTTCTCTCATCCTCTTTGGTTGTCTTCATGATGGGTTGAGCTATTGTGGGGAAGACATTCATAGCACAGTCGGATGGATGGTTGAGCGTTTTCTCTTAGTTTCCACTTGTTGTTATGCAATAGTCGCTTCTGGTGTCTTTGGTCGGAGGTCTTAGCAATTTATCATATGCATTGATGTATTAATTGGCCATCTCTAGCAATTTAGCCAAGCTCTGGGGATCCACAAGATCAAGGTCAAAACAGAACCTCTCGGATCTCAACCCCTGGGTTAGAGCAGCATGGGCCATATCTAGTTTCAAGTCCTTCACATCTAGTATTTCTCTCTGGAACTGCATGATTAAAAAGCATAAGCTTTCATTAGGTCCTTGTTTCAATTGTGATAGAAATTAGGAACTTTTATTAGATCTTAGTGCACTGGCGAACTGAATCAGAAAAAGCATTCTAAATTCTGCATAGCAAGTAATTATCCCCACTAGTAATGTGTTGAGCCATCTCACGGCAAATGATCTCAACGTTGTTAAGAACAGTTTACACTTACAGACATTAGAGATCTATAGTAGGAACATTGAAGATTCAAAAGCCGTGAGGTGGTCGTTGGGATCCGATTGTTCTTTATATGACTCTAAGGACAGTATAAATTTCTCCGGGGGTTCAGCTCCAGTTGTATGGAAAAAGTGTTCTATGATTGTCATTGCAATTTAGCTCGCCCAAGTCGATGTCTTTCTACCATCTGGGATGGTGTCCTAGTACAATACATCTTGAACTCTCTCCAAATGGTTTGCCTCCTCCCATTAAGTATTGGGAGTTCCTCTTGAGGGGGTCATGTGATTCATGTTGAGCATGTTCTCGTCCTGGGACGGGGCTGCCCCTAATATTGCAACTGCTATGAGCACTACTGCAAACTGTCATGAAAGCTGATTTTGATCTGAGTTCTCAGATTCCGCAGTCCCTATCAGATGAATTTATTCATGAACTCTCTAGTGTATCCCTCTTCTATTATGTTTATCTAGTTGGTTTCTCTTTATTGTTGTTGCTGATATTGTGCTCCTCTTCTTGTTACTAGAATAGTTTCAAGTTTACTGCATTTGAAAGGATGTTGAAACCGAACGTGTCCAAGAAACAAACCAAAAGAATAGAGTGTAGTAGGAGGAAGAAGAAACAGTTGAGAATCGTGAAATGCTTAAACTTTTACTAAGAAATGACATGTATTTATAGACATAGGGGTATAAACGTTACAATTACAGATTTATCCCCAATCATTAGCTTTTGAGGAGCTACTTTAGTAACTTACAGAAAAAATAGAATAAAATATTACATTAGTCACTCGACTGATATTGAGCCTGTCGATCATCCAGTTTGGTCGGTCGACTGAATTTGGGTTGTGTTATTAACTGATCGACAAGGGGGTTGATATATGATCTGTCATCTTGATGCTGACCATTTGTATTGTCTTTGGATAACCTCCAGACATTTTGTTTGCTGACCAATCTAATGGTTTCGTGCATAATTGATTATTCAGTCCTTCAATGATCGTCTGCTCCTCTATGAACATTATTCTTTCTTAGATCAATGTTGTGTTGTTCGTTCGACCTTCCAACGATTGTCTCCTGTGCTGGATGTCGAATTGCTTTGAAATTCATGTCGTCTTATTTTTTGTATACAAAATTGGTTAAAAATATATTTGAATTATATATATATATATATGAATTTCGATGCACATGAGATTAAGAGCTTTAAACATTTAAGTATTTACACCTCAATTCAAGTGAAGTGTCTTGATTACATGAGGTAGCTTACATGAAACATAAATCGAATTGAACCAAGTGAGCCCAAATCATGCAATTAAAATAGTGAGAATCTTTGAGACATATTTTAACGGGTCAAATAATCTCAAAATCTGACAAGATTATAGTCATATTAAGTCTCTTGATGAGAAATTCAAGATCATTTAATTCTAACATCACGAAGGTACTCAAATGTCCCGAAAACATCATCTGATCAAGGGAATATTTCAGGTCATCTAATGGAGTGGTTCATATTATAACTATATATACGAAGAATGTTACTCCTAAAATCTATAACTAGAGCCCACCCTCTTCATGAAGGGGAGGGTGACGAAAGTTGAAGGAACTCTAAGCTCTCAATGGTTCTCGAGCTCTACCACCCCCCCACCTCTATCATCATGTCACCGCCATCACTAGTTGACCACTACTTGGATACCACCGTCATTGCCATGAGAACATTGTCGTCGAGTCTTTTCCACCACCAGACCACCATTGCCCAACCAACACTGTCGATGCCACTTAATCACTATCGTTGGTTCACCATCATCACCGGACCATCGTTGCCTGACCAACATGGTCATCACCGTTGGACCACCATTATTGAGCTATCGCCATACTTGGATCACCATTGCCCTACCAACATAGTCACTATCGTCAGCCTATTGCTTCTCGTCACCACTATGACGCTACCAGACCTTCACCGTCAAGCTATAGATATACCACCATTGTTAGGCTGCGACAATTGCTGGGCAATCATTGTTTGACCACCATCGTCGCAGCCCATCCAATCACCGCCATTGTCGCCACCCATTAGGCCACTATCATCGTCGAAAAACAGTTGTTGGCTCGGACCACCATCGCAGGACCATCTTTGTCTGGCTAAAAACATGGTCGTCACCATCATTGGACCAGCACTGTCCGACCACCACAGTCATCACAGCTAAACCACCACCATCACTGACATCATAGCTAAAAAATTATTGCTCGACCACCACCATCACTACTATTCCACCATCACTCCATACCCACCACCATTGTCGCTGCTAGAACACCTTCATCGAGCCTTCACTGGAACACCATGTAATATTACTTCTGATAATTCAAGGTCTGATAAAGCCTTAACCGACATCGTCATAGTAGAATTATTTTAACTGAACTAGGCCCTGCGGTTCTTTCTTTTTGGGTTTTCCATGTAAAAACCTCTGATCTCTCATCTATCATCTCTTCTTCTTTCTATGGGTATGCTAAATTTTTATACAATGCTAAGACAGTAATATATCTCTATCTATCACCACAAATTCTACCAGCACTTTTTTCTTTGAGGTTTTCCACGTAAGCCTTGTGTGTGTGTGTGCGCGTGCGCATGCGTGTGTGTGCGCGCGCGCATGCGTGTGTGTGTTCCCACGATGTCAGAGGAGAGTTTTTATGCTTTGGTTCGTTTGTTATAATTTGATGTGTGTGTGTGTGTGTGTGTGTGTGTGTGTGTGTGTGTTCCCATGATGTCAGAGGAGAGTTTCTATGCTTTGGTTCGTTTGTTATAATTTGATTTCTTTGATTTGATATCAATTTGGAATATAGGGCTATAAAGATATTGGCTTTGGTTAAAAATGAGTTCAATATTAAGGCGACAATTATAACTTCATAATTTAATTGTTAGGATTCCAAGGCCTTGGAATTACTTTTATTATTATTTTTTTTTAATTATTTTTTCAAGGCATTGAAATCAATTGAAAATATTAGAGGCGTGAGTTTAGATATATTTTAAAAATTTTAATTTTTTTTCGTAAATTATCATTATTTTTAAATTTTTTTTTAATACTTGATTGGGTTGAAATGCAGAATCCTAGTCTAACTGGCAAGAAGATAGTTAGATTTTGAGTTTTAGGGAGAAAGTTTGTGTGAAGGGAAATGGACTGAGACACTATTATATGAAAGTAAATATGAAAGTAAAGTATTTCTAATTTAATTCGAGAGTTTGTCAACAATTTCTAAACAGTACATGGCCACCAATTGCCTCTATAACAAGGGAAAGGGTGAGAGAGCACATATGTGGATGAGGAGAAGAGAGTGGTTATTAATGTGTAACCCTTAATGATCACCATTTTAATGAATGGAGGTTGTCCACTCTAAGTGGATATTAAGTATCTCAAAAACTTTATATCAAATAATCAATTTTTATTGATTTTAAATCATTTAACTATGATAATTAAATGAAATTCTTAATTCTAAAATTTAAAATTTTATGTACCGTAATTCTTTACAAACCTACATTAGAAGTATTTAAAGTTTCACATGTTGTTCATATAATATAAAATAAAATAATTGCTTTTAAGTTAGGTCTTCAACTAATTAATTAATTAGCCAGATTTTACTTGTAATTTGACTTGATTCAATTGGTTAAATAAATTCATCAATCAATTAAATTGAAGGCACTACATAAACATACATCAACAATATTGGTGCCATGACAATGATGTTTATTAATGGAATAAAGTTTGCACCAATAAGGAATAATATTAAGAATAATTCAAAAGAAAAAAATAAAAAATCTGATAACATTAACTTTAAAAATTTAAGATGTCAACAAATAATTGTTTAGTTTATAAAATAAAAAAGTAAGCATATATTATCTTGTATTATATTGAGATTTAAGTTATCTTAATCAATTATTCATTAGGAAAAATAAAATGAATATTGGCTTCTTTGAAGTTAAATTCTTATTCAGATAAATTTCCAGCTATGTTCAAAATTTTTAATCTTATTTTAATGTTCTTAATAGAGTATAAAAAGTATAGTTTTGACTATACAAATTTAACATTAAAGTTGTGGCCAATATATATATATATATATATATATATATATATATATATATATATATATATATATATATATATATATATATATATATATATATATATATATATGCATAAACTACTAGCTCGAGTGTTGCATGAAAAAAAATATAAAGAAGTTACATACATATCTTATAATTCTTACGTAGTTATATATATCTAATATTCAGGGACGGACTTAGGTGGGGTCCAGGTGGAGCAACTGCCCTCTCTTAAATTCAAATTTATATACATATGAGAGTACAATTTGGTCTTTTGCCCCTCCTGAAATATCAGTTTTTCCTGAAATACGACTTTGACCTTTGTCGTTCTAGCCTCTCCGATAAGGAAAAATATTACATCCGGACTACGCACGTAGAGGTACGTGCGGAGCCCAATCCACAGGAGACATGTCGAATCCCAGTGGAATCTCGCAATAAAGCGTAATAACACGAGAATAACACGAGGGAATATTCCTCGTGTTACTCCGCGATTAGCGGTGTTTTGGGCGGAATAACACGGGGAATATTCCTCCGTGTTATTCCGCGTTATTCATGTGTTATTGCGGTAGTATTGTAACATAGAGAATATTCCGTGTTATTCAGCGTTATTCAAGTGTTATTCGCGTAGTATTGATGTGTTATTGTGGTGGTGTTTACAATACACCACGATAATGCGGAATAATACGGGAATAACACAGAAAATATTCTCCGTGTTATTCCACGTTATTCCAGATTTATTCGCGCAGGAGCGCCGCTAGCAGCGGAATAACGAGGAATATTCCTTCGTGTTATTCCTGTGTTATTGTGTGTTATTGCGGGATTACACGTGTCTCTCATGGATTGGGCTCCGCACGTACCTCTACGTGCGTAGTCTGGACGTAATATTTTCCCTCCGATAATGAGTCTCAAGGGACTGTTTGCCCTGGTTCCACCCCTGCTAATATTTTATTGGTATTTATAATTATAATATTTTAATATTACTATATTATACATGAAAACAAAAATATTTTGTTTTTAAACGTTAATTATAATGACATTTATCTGATCATAATACTTGAATGTTATATATATGTAATATGAGATATATAAATATTAAAAAAAAGTGTGTCATACATGTAAAGGCCAAGAAAATCCCAAAAAATTCATCTAAGTTTCTAAATAAATGAAAAAAGGGGATCTAACAGCAAAACATTCATATTTCTTAGTATATATCATTTAAATTTTTAATATCATAATAAAAATAATACCTTTGTTATCTTTTTAAAATAAAATACATTTTTTCATCAATAAGTTTATGTATGTAAAAATAAAATTTTATGTGTTAGTTATTTAAATGCATAAAATGGGTGGTACGTACGTAAATTTTCCAAAAGGAAAAAAAAACAACAACTAAGTGTCTGTTTAGGGCAGCTACATGTTATCCTGATAAGTTATTGATTAACAGTTGATTCAAATAAGCTGTATCGCTGTTTGGTTTGTGCATTTGGAAAACAACTGATTTGCATATGTTTCTGGATAAATGATTATTTTGTTCCTGATGTGGATAAGCTGGCTAGCTGTTTGGTTTGTGAAATTGAAAAACAATTGATTTGCAGTTGTTTCTAGATAAATGTGTTAGTAACTTTAATCTGTAAAACTTTAATTTTCGTTCACATTCTTGTTGGAGAAAAAACAACAAAACTTAAATCTATCTTTGATCTTAAGACGGAAGCGTACCTGAATCCATTTGATCGATTGCAAGCAAAGATCTTCCAATCTGCAATTTATCCGGAGTTTTCCTTAGTTTCTCTCGTTGATGGGAAACAAGAGAATTTTAAAAGTATACATATGAGGGACCATTACCCCTGTATTTATTGTAACCAACTAGTGGTTACAAAAGATTGCTTAATTCCAATTCTGCCCCTCATTAAATTGGAATTTGCTCTTATGGTATCCACACTTATAATTTCATGACAAATGTGCCTAAAGTCATAAGCTTTATTAATTAATTAGACCATGATAATTTTGACTTGTTAAATAATGACCTAACACATTTATTAATTACATTGTAGTCCATAAATTATCCAACGATCTCCTTGGACTATATATGTAAAAAATAAATGTGTCGACCTTAGAGCGCTCAAAAATTTGTTGTCATTATTATAAAGGCACATTCAATCTCGTCAATTAATCATATCGATATAGGATCGAAAGCGATATTCATTGTATCCGTCACAACTAAACCCATCGATGGTTCGCATATATTAATATAATCGAATGACATAGATCGATCATGAATGTGTGGAATAAAAATTACATGCGAGGTGGTCGAGTTCATATCGATTTTCAGTCGGTCCTACTTTACTTAAGTGAGATCAAACTTTAATTATACAGAGTGTACTGAACTAAATAAAATACCATATTTCTGATCAGAAAATATCCAAATATGTTTTGTACACAAAATAAAACATAGAGCTAAAAATATAAATTAACAAACTCCTCCAGGATATAGCTCCACCACTTAATAAAAATATGTAGCCTGATGTGGATCTTCTGCTGTCTTGGCATCCAGCAGAATCGGAGTCAGAATACCCAATGATCTTCAAATGATCTGATCTCCTATATGTAAGCATGTAATCTTTTATTCTCCTTAAGTACCTCATAACCCTTTTGGCTGTTTTCCAATGATCCATTCCCAGGTTACTTAAGTATACTGCTTAAAACTCCAACAATGTACGCGATATTCGACCGCGTACAAACTTGAGCATACATAAGACTCCCTATTGCTTGAAGCATAGGGAATCTTTTGCATTTCTCGAATCTCGAGGTTTCCTTTTGGCACTGATTGAGACTGAACTTGTCTCCTTTAGCGACAGGGGTGTATATTGGTCTACAATTCTGCATGTCATATCTTTTAAGCACTTTATCAATATAGCCTCTTTGTGACAATCCAAGAATACACTGAGAACGATCTCGGTGAATTTGAATTCCTAAAACAAATGAGGCATCACCAAGATCTTTCATCTCAAAATTATTTGATAGAAATCTTTTGGTTTCCTGCAACATGTCTATATCATTTGTAGCGAAGCGGTATGTCATCCACATACAAAATCAGAAAAATATGCTTTATACCACTGAATTTATGATACACACGATCATCAACTGCATTCATTTCAAAACCAAATGATAGAATCACTTGATGTAATTTGTGATACCATTGACAGGAAGCTTGTATGAGCCCATAAATGGATTTCGTCAGTTTGCAAACCATATTCTTTGGGTCTCCTATTACAAAGTTTTCTGGTTGCACCATATAGATCGTTTCATCAATGTCTCCATTGAGAAATGCGGTCTTGACATCCATTTGATTTAGCTCCATATCATAATGAGCAATAAGTGCCATGATTACTCTAAAAGAGTCATTTGTTGAAACTGGAGAAAATGTCTCTTTATAGTCAATCCCTTCCTTTTGAGTAAAGCCTTTAGCTACAAGACGAGTTTTATGTCTTTCCACATTGCCTTTTGAATCCCTTTTAGTTTTAAAAATCCATTTACAATCAATGAGTTTCTTTCCTTTTGGCAATGGAACAAGTTCCCAAACTTTATTGTCTTGCATAGACTTATACTCCTTTTTCATTGCTTTGATCAATTTTTCTGAATTGGAACTTTGCATAACTTGATGAAAGTTGATAGGATCATCTTCCATCATACTAATATTTTCCTCATGTTCCTGAAGAAATACAATATAATCATCTGAAATAGCATTTCTTCTTTCACTAGTGGATCGTCGCAAAAGCACTTGCTCTTAAACTTGTTCTTGAGGTTGTTGAATTTGTTCCTCAAGGGTTCTTGATTTAGCGACTTGATCGATGTCGGGAGTAAGATCCTGATCATTATCGAAAGCAATTACAGGAATAGAAACCAATTCCTCTTCAATAAGAGTAGTATGGTCGATTCCTCCTCGAAGACAAAGTCTCCAGCTTTGATTTCTCCCCCGAATTCGATATCCTCGAAGAACAACTGCGGTTCCCGTCTCAAAAATTATCTTTAATTTGGGATCATAAAACTTGAAACCACTAGATCGCTCCGAATAACTCAACAAAATAGTTGCTTCATTGTTTTAGGGTCTAACTTTTTCTCGAGGGGCTTGTAAGGCCTTGCCTCGAGTAGGCGACTGAACATGAAAATGCTTTAAACTGGGTTTTCGCCCTGTCTAAAGCTCATAAGGTGTAATTGCAGCTGCTTTAGTTAGTACTCTATTTAGAATGTAGGCTGTTGTCTTGAGTACTTCTCCCCAGAGTGAATTTGGTAAGGTAGAATGACTGATCATACTTCTTACCATGTCTTTAAGAGTGCGATTTCGTCTTTCAGCTACACCATTCATGCTAGGTGAACCTGGCATAGTGTATTGTGGGACAATTCCACACTCCTCTAGGAATTTAGCAAATGGTCCCGGACGTTGTTCACCTGAACCGTCATATCTACCGTAGTATTCACCACCACGATCAGATTTGACTTTCTTTATTCTTTTGCTTAGTTGGTTTTCAACTTCAGCCTTATAAGATTTGAACACGTCCAATACTTGAGACTTCTCATTAATAAGAAATAGGTATGCATATCTTGAATAATCATCTATGAATGATACAAAATATTGTTGACCATTCCAAGAAGCTGTAGAAAATGGTCCACTGAGCATCCGTATGTATCGATTCTAAGACTTGTAACTCATATGCACATAATTTCTTCCTTTTGGTCGTATTTTCCTTAATGCATTCAATACGGACATCAAAGTACGTAAAATCAATGGAATTTAGAATTCCGCCTGACACAAATCTTTCAACTCTATTTCTAGAGATGTGACCTAAACGCTTGTGCCATAATGCTCCTGAATTTTTCATTATTAATTTTTTTCTTAGTACCTCGTGATTCCATATTCAGAGTTTCATTATAAGAAGCAACGATATCAAGCGAATAAAAATTGTCGTATACCACAAGAGAACCGAGTTCAACAATATTGGAATTAATAGATAAGCTGAAATAACTGTTTTGAAATGAACAACGATAACTCTAATTTGTCCAAACAACAAACGAGAAACAAAATTCCGTCTAAATGATCGGTACAACGAAAGTATCTATCAAATCCGAATAGTAACTGATACATAATAACAATCTAAAATGCCCGATTGCTTCCACTTCTACTGATTTTCCATCTCCACATAAATGCATCTTTCGGCATCATTTGGTTTTCGGTAGCTCGAGCGACCTCGCATTGAAACACTTATGTTAGTGGTAGCACCGCAGTCTAACCACCAAGTGTTTCTAGATGCGAAGCCAAATTTACCTCGGAACGAGACCAAAGTTAGAAATGTACCTTTCTTTACACGCAAGCATGATATTTAGCACATTCCTTCTTCTGATGTCCTTCTTTGTTGCAAAAGAAACAACTGATATTTTACGAATTTTGAGCTTTATTTTGTTTCTTTTGAGAATGACCCTTACTCTTAAGCAGCTTCATTCTTTCTTTTAGAGCCCCTTTCCTTAGAGGTGTTTATCGGATGAGCACTATCGGTCTTTCCTTGCTTCGACCTTTCTTCCTCTTGCACACAATGAGAAATAAGCTCATTAAGAGTCCATTTCTCCTTTTGCATATTATAGTCGACCGAAATTAGCCAAACTTATGGAGGAAGAGAAATAAGAACTAAATGCGCGAGTAAGTCATCCGTCGACTCGAGATTTAGTTTCTTTAATTTTGAAGCAATATTAGACATCTCCATGATGTACTCCCTTATATTTTCCTTGCCTCCGAACTTCATTGAAATCAGTTTTTTAAAAGAATACCGAGTTTCAGCCTTATCGCTCTTTGCAAAGCGTTTCTCAATTTCAGCAAGGAAAATTGCAGCATCAGTGATCTCACTAGACACCGCACCTCTAAAGGCCTCAGGTATGCCGCGCTTTATGATCATTAGACACAAGCGATTAGAACGATCCCACTTTTCAAAGTTCCTCCTATCCTCGGAGGAACTTGCATCCGTAAGAGGAGCGGGCTTTTCTATTCTTAATGCTAGATCTAGATCCATGCAGCCAAGAACAATGAGAATGTTCTCTTCCAATCCTTAAAACTATCACCCTTAAGGATTGGAACCGAATTGAGATTAGCGGATACATTAGCAACAATCGAAAAATGAACAAAAGATTTAATTAATAAAATGTTTAAATTCAATTAATGGTAAATCCCATCTCGGGACACCTAATGCAACATTAATATCGAGTCTTTGGACAATAATATTAGTCTAGTGGTAATCTTGTTGTAATGATCGAAACATTAACAATAACGTATATCGAGTAATAAATCTATCTTTGGATCGATTTATTACTTATATATAATTCCTTATAATTGTTACATGTTTACTTATCACGAAGTGTGTATGCGGTTCGACCAAGTATTAATTTTCCTTTGGGCGATTAATACTCACATTAACCTACATACACACAACATCCATCATTCGTCGTGAACTATCTACACATGAGAAGTCGACTTTGGCAACATCATGCTTCGATAAGTTCATTAAAAATGATGGACAATTTTAAAGTACTCATTTATTTGAATTTAATTCAAACATTAATTTAATTTTACAAAATCTTAATTTTATAAACAATGGACTAAATTTTAAAACCTTAAAGTCCATAATTTACAAAAATTGATTGATTTTAATTAACTTATTTATTTAATCTACTCATTAAATTAAATGACTCATTTTATTTTCCAAATTAAAATGAGTTAATTAATTAATTAATTAATGAGTAAATTAAAATTTAAATTAAACAAAATAAAATAAAATCAAGAAAATCAATTTAAAACTAAACAAAATAAAATAAAATTGATTTTATTTTATTTTATTTTATTTTATTTTTCTGATTTTTTTATTATTATTATTTTTTTATTTTTTATTTTTCCGCGAACCGGGTCCACGGAACGGGTCCGTGAACCAGTTTCGTGGACCGGGTCCACGGAATGGGTCCACGAACCGGTTCCGCGAACCGTCGCGGATCGGTTCTCGAACCGTCGCGGATCGCAAAGGCGCGAACTGAGGCGCCACCCGGCTCCGCCTCCGGCGGCGCCTCCCTCCGACGCCGATTTCGGAGCCATTTCCGGCGGCTCCCTTTCGCCGCTCGTTTCGATTTTCGCCGAATTTTGCCGCCGTCGAAGGACGCGCCACCGCACCCACCGACGTCGCAGTCCCGCTGCGGCATTCCTTTCTCCGTAGTCCCGCCGCCGCAACCTTTTGAGGGTGAATCCTTCGCGGGTAAAGGTGAACGAAAGGGATAAAAAACACGAAAGAGGAGGGGAATCTCAACAAGAACATGAACGGGAGGCTCTGATACCAATTGTTAGAAACTTTAATCCGTAAAACTTTAATTTCCGTTCACATTCTTGTTGGAGAAAAAACAACAAAACTTAAATCTATCTTTGATCTTAAGGCGGAAGCGTACCTGAATCCATTTGATCGATTGCAAGCAATGATCTTCCAATCTGCAATTTATCCGGAGTTTTCGTAGTTTCTCTCGTTGATGGGGAACGAGAATTTTAAAAGTATACGGATCGGGGACCATTACACTCGTATTTATTATAACTCAACTGGTGGTTACGAAAGATTGCTTAATTCAAGTACGCACCTCATTAAATTGGAATTTGCTCTTATGGTATCCACACTTATAATTTCATGACAAATGTGCTTAAAGTCATAAACTTTATTAATTAATTAGACCACAATAATTTTGACTTGTTAAATAATGACCCAACACATTTATTAATTACATTGTAGTCCCATAAATTATCCAACAAAATGATCATTCAGTCCCTGTGTCGTTGTGTTCTTTGCAGCAGAACTGTCATGACTATACAATTGATAATATAGAACAAAAAACTAACTATTTAAATTACCAATAAGCCAAATAACCTGTTAAACGCTAATAATATATTTATCCACATCGGATACTCTACCCAATTTGTCACGGAAAAGTTAGGATGGAAGATAATTATTTTATTATATCTCAAAACCTGTATTGAGTTCAAAACCTAAGGCACAAGTAAATAATTTTGGTCCAGGAACTAGGAGCAATTGTATTGAAACATCTATTGTCTATTCTTAGAGCAATAGATGTTGGGCTATTCACTTTTTTGCTCGATGTTTGAAGGGGAATATAAGTCTCTTGAAATCCTGAGTTTATTACTATTTTCTCGAAAACAAAAAGAAACAGCAAGCTGCAATATTGTGGATTGGATGCTCCCTAATCACCAAACAAGAATTCGACATAAAACAACCACAAATAGTACAAAGAACATGACACTAATTCACAAAGCTGACATAAGAAATTGGTGTTGCTTCGAGCTTATCATGGTAACTGACCACGACAACCTAAAAAGAAAGGGGCATTTACATACACGGCACATAACTGTTATGTATTTCCATATCTCACATCTAGACTTTCATACTTACGTAGCACTCAACTCTTTAATATCACATAAAAAATTGTGCAATAACTCCTTTATAAAAATGAAATACACATTCCATGCATAAAGTTCAAAGCACCAAGTTCTATGTATGTAAATATGAAAACTTAGGCGTAAGATATGTAAGCACATAAGAATTGTGTGAAAGCTATGTAAGTTTCCCAAAAAGAAAACATAATAGTGTAGTTCAGCGGCTGCTTTACTCCAAAAGCTACTATCCAACAGTTCCACCGAAGTTTGAATAGTCCAATGTCTGGTTTTCAATGTAACATTTTTCCACCAATGAACTATAAAAAGTTGATAATGGCAAACTTTCATGGATGAGACAGATTAGTAAATGAAATAAAAAAATCACGCACAATTACCGCTAATGATTAAAACACCATAACTCTCATATGTGAGTGAAAAATATATAAAGAAATGTGGAGTTGAAAGGCTACAACATATTAATCTCAGGAAAAAATATTACATTAGAATTACGTGTGGAGTTTCGATCACAGCCACACATCGCGGCAGATCAATTTTTTTTTTTTTAAATTTGCAGAGGGACTCACTCCCAATCTCGCGGTGTGCGGCCAGATGGGACTCCGCACATAGCTGTACATGCGAGTCCTGATGTAATATTTTTTCCTAATCTCAATGTTCTCCGTTGCGGAAAAGAAAAACCAAGCCAAAAACAAGAAAATAAGCAAAACCTAATCTAAGAACCAAAACTTGATTCCACCCATCCTTCCAATAAATATCTACTTTACCAGCGAACATCTACAATAAAATGTTATAGAAGTGAACAAATTTACTGTTATTTTTCAAATTGCACGATGAAACATTTCATTTGGCCCCAACGGAAAATAACACATTTTTCAAAGGTGAGCAGTTCACAAATTTATGCGTAACATAAGACTACCAGAAAGCAATAATCACATTAAAGATTGAAACAGGCCGGAATATACCACATCCAGAGCACCATTGCAGCTTGTTATGTCCAAGCAATTGTCGCCTCTAGCTTTGCTTGGCGCTCAATCCCCTGCTTCAGATAGATCGATTCGCCCACCTCACTCGTCACAGCCCGCAACCACCAAAAATACAGCTAATTGGAAGCCATTAACATCAAATCCAGATTACACTCCCAATTTCATCCCTTCCACTGGATTGGAAGCCATTAGATTCCGAAGGATAAAGATACAGCCAATAGAGCAGTGAAAATTAGAGACAAATAGAAATCTACGGATAAAAAGTAGACAGATGCTAAGCAGACTCGCCTGAACCATCTCAACCAGTGGAAAATACTCACCGTGCAGGGAGAGGCGAGGGATGTTACTATGATTGATCGTCTTAGGGCCTCTGAGATTCGGAAAATTATTCCATACCGACGATAAATCATGAATAACGTTAAAATGAAACTGCAGGGGTTATTGGCAGGTTATTAGGAAGTTATTGCAACGTTATTTGAGCAATAACTTCTATAACCTCACAATACCCCGAATAACAGATAAAAAATATAAAAGTGAAACTGCGAAGGTTATTTGGACGTTATTAGTAGGTTATTTGCTGGTTATTCGGAATAATACCTCAATAACCTCCTAATAACATCTCGATAATCCTGAAATACACGATCTCGAAGGTTATTCGATGGTTATTTGCAGATACCGTACACAGCGCTACGTACGTTGTCCGTATAAAATAATTTTTTCTGAGATTGAGCGAGGGAGAAGACAACAAAGGCACGACGCGGCCGCATGCTCTATCCCGCAGCTCTATAAAGAATCAAAAACGGTGTCTCAATAATTTTTTTTAACGCACAAATCAAATAGTATAATGCACTTTTAAAATGTTGCCCGCGCCTATAAACTATCCCAAACGGCCGCTAAGTTTCTCCTGATAACATAATAAATATAAAAGTTGATATGACCGCTGAATATTAATGAACACTGTATGCTCCAGTTGGAATCCATGAATAGCGTACTGCTTGATTATTGCTACCTTCGCCATTGAATTGTTATCGCACCATTCCTAAATAGATAAAGCGATAAAAATTTAAGTATAAAACATAACTTTGAAATGCTCAAAGAATAATGAGCATGGATCGCGTCTTATATTTTGTACGCTCTGTATAAGATTTCTCCGAATTAATTAAGTTGTTGTATGTCTCATTCATTATTATATTTATTTGATAAATACTTGTTATAATATTTATATTTTACATATTTATAAAATTAATTTATTTACCTCTATTTAGAAGAATGTCATTTAATTTCTATAAACTAACAAAATCTCAATTTTTATTTTCCTCTTTGAGCAAATTCTCAATAAACTAATCATAGCATGCATCAATCTGAATTCAATGGTTCATTTTAAGGAAAAAATTTACTACACAGAATTGTGTACGTAAAATGTTACAACGATGTTACAGTGAGGTTATTGAGAGGGTACAGTGAAGTTATTGGGAGGGTACAGTGAAGTTATTGGGATGTTATTTTTCAATAACCTCACTGTGACCTCTATTAACCTTCCGCGTTACAGTGAGGTTATTGAAAAATAACATCTCAATAACTTTATT
Source organism: Papilionanthe hookeriana x Papilionanthe teres (assembly GCA_022702705.1). Classification (NCBI taxonomy): domain Eukaryota; kingdom Viridiplantae; phylum Streptophyta; class Magnoliopsida; order Asparagales; family Orchidaceae; genus Papilionanthe; species Papilionanthe hookeriana x Papilionanthe teres. Next base: position 38,340,909 of record CM040426.1, on the reverse strand, counting down.
GTAACCTCCCAATAAGCTCATTGTAATCTATTATATACACAATTCTGTGTACATTTTATGTACGCAAATTTTTCCCTCATTTTAGGACAAATTATAGGAATGAACACTACTTTCGTTGAAATGTGGGGAAGGATCACCAAAAAAATATATATATAAATAAATAATAAAAAATAAAAATTGAGGAGCATAAATGCCCTGAAGGGGTCATTTGCATTGATGGGAACAAGAAATACTCCCCACATGGGTGTTTCCTGTCATTATTCACAGGGAAAGTCCACACGGTAGACATTTCTTGCTCCACCAAAGCAAATGCCCCCTCTGCTTAAACTGCAGATTCCTTTCCTCTTCTCTCTCAGCTAACCAAGACTCTGCTCCTCCCGTTCTTACTTTTAATATTCTTCTTCTCTCCAGCTCCCTCTCTTCTTTGAAAAAAATTTGCATACGGAGGGCGTACGCAGCACTATGTACGCCCTCCAATAACAGGAGGCCACATCAGCATCCAAAATAACAGGGATGGTACATGGATAGTACATGGAGGTTACATGAAATAATACATGAAACCCTCCATGTACCATCCATGTATCACGGAAACCGTACGCAGCGCTGCGTACGGTCTCGGTATGCAAATTTTTTTCCTCTTCTTCCTCGTTAAATTTTGTATTCCTATAATTGTAAGTTTTTAAAATTTGTTTCTCTAATATGAATTCTAATTATGTTATTTTTTTATATTAATTTTTTACACTATGTTGATATAATGTCTATTATTTTCTTAAATTCTTTATTTATTTTAAGTTATTTGCAATATGCTGAAATGTTGCCCGTATTTTTTTCTGAAATTATTTGCACCACATCGAAATGATGCTCGTAATTTTCCTAAGTTATGACATGTTAAAATGTTGACCATAATAAATGGATATATTATTTGCGATATGCTGAAATGTTACACACAGTTTTTCTTAATTTATTTGCACTATGTGGAAATGTTGTTCGTAATTTTTTATATGTTATTTACGACATGTGAAAGTGTTGCCTATAAAACATAACAAAGTATTTCTTGTAATTATTTTAATTACATTTACATACGTCGAAAGTCTGCCTCCAGTTTTTTTGTTCTAAACTATTAATTAAATATAGTAGAAATCATTTTAATTATGTTAAAAAACATGTTACATAATTAATTACTTATTTAATAAATTTAATATAATTGTAATGTTGCCCCTAAATTTACGTTTATATTAATAATTAAATACAATAATTGTAATAATTTAAACATTATAGTAATCTGTATATGAGTTTTTCTTTGCATAAAATGTTAAGGGAGTTAATATTTGGAAATCTCAAACCACCACAATGTTTGGGTTTAGCTGAATTGTGCTTTATGAATTTTGTTATTAGAGTTTCCAAAAAGCAGAAATTTATTAATTATGGAAGTAATAGCCCTTCTCAAGTCTTTTGGAATAATTGAAGCCTACCAACAAAACATAATAGCTTTTGTTTCCAACCGCCAAAAATGTATTGTTTCTTTTCAAGATTTCTACATTAATTATAGATAATGATTCTAAAGAGGTGAATAGAGATTCCTAAATATTTTCAGAGGATGTGTTTTGGTCGAAACACAATCTACTCACATAAATGAATTATGTCCTGATCTTGGACAAATTTGGAGAAACAAATATAGGATTTGGCATTATTAGCATACATGTTAGATGCCTCTCGAAACATAGAAATTACGTGTGAGAGCATCTTTAGAGTGATGCTTTGTCAAAAACTAAGAGATTATCTTCATAAATTAGTTGCTTAAAAGAGGGGCTGAAGTGTGAGATATTTTGACATTGATGAACTGGTAATTTAGAAAAGAAGTTGGTGACTGTGGTGAAGAGATAGTGGGATAATGGACAGCTCTATCTAAGGCCCGAAGAATAAGAGAAATATCCAAGAAGTTCCTTATTGATAATGATAAAGAATTTACCATTTTTTTTACATGATTTGATCCAATTGGTGAATTTGGTTAGGAATCCAAAAGATTCCATTCTTGCATAAGAGAAACATCAGTTCACACTGCCAAAATCTTTTCTCAAGTCAATTATTGAGCAAAATAGCTTGGTACTTTTTGAAACTTGAATCCATGAAACAATTTGTTTGCTAGGATAAAATTATCAGTAATATTTCTACCAAACATTTAAAATTCTTGAGCATGAGGGATTTTAGGAATAACTATAAAGATAGTATGTTCGATTCTCTCAAGTAGATAAGTAGTATAGAAAAATTAGTTAACCAAAGAGATACAAGTGGGTGCTATGATTTCCCAACTATGTTTGAAATTTTTGGAAGAGAAATTATCAGGCCCCAGGATCAGAGGGGATGCCAAATAAAGCTTTTTTTATGTCTCAGTCTAAGAATTCAAGAGCAAGCAAATTAGAGAATGTACTAGAGAGATTGCAACCAGTAGGGAAGGTGGAGTGGGGAGGAGAGGTGCGAGTTTGGGCAGTTTAACAAATTAGAGAAATAGCTGATCGACTCAAAAGAAATGAATTCTTAGTAGTTAAGAATAGAGCCTTTTACAATGATTTCTTTAATGCAATTGATCTTTTGGTAAATAAACTTTAAGTCGTCTTCCGCTTTGGTAAATATACTTTAAGTCAATTTTGAGTTGATCTCTGCTTGACTCCAAATTGGATTATTAAGAGCTATTGGGCTATGAATTTAGCAAATTGAATTCAAATATCGTTAATCGCTCAAAAATTGATTCGAATTTTGACTTGGATCGAGATCAGATCAAAATAAATGAGTCGAGCTACGAGCTAAAATTTTGGATTGAATTTCTTTCGAGTCAAACCTAGCTCGGCTCGAAATTGGATCATTCATAGCCCTAATAAAACTTCATCAGAAAATATAGAGAAATGTTGGTTAGAAAAGGGGTAAGGTGAGGTATTTTGAGGTTGGTTTCCATTAAATAGAGCAGATCTGAGTTGTGTTCTTTAGCAAATTTTGATAGTGAGTGATTCTAATATCACAATTAAACCCTCTAATATTCCAAACAGTAAGTATGGGGTAAAACATGGAGGATTGGGATTTCCTTAGGAGGGAGGGGGTGGGGGAGTTGGTGGGAGGCACTATTCTTTGGCCTTGATTTTTTTTTCTTTATTAGGGGTTGGGAAAAGGGGGGCTGAGAGAGGAGGATATAAGAGGCTTAAATTAGTAGTTGGTATGATGCCTTGAAGGATTTATGGTGGGAGAAACTAGAGACCGAGGATGCTGATTCTCAGGTTGGAGGTTGGGGGGAGGGGGAGTTGTTTCAATCTCTCTATGAGGGGTGGAAGTGGTGGAGGAGGAGTTGTATTTGTGGAGGGGGTTGGTACATTAATTTTTGGAGTGAGGGGGGTGGGAGGGTGGAGAGAGGAGGAGGGACTGTCGAGGGAGGAGTTACTCTATTTTTGGCTTCGACTATTAGAGGATAGGTATAGTTCTTTCTTTGTTTGGTTCACCTCCCCAGAGAGACTATATGGGTGGGTCAAGAGGATGAGGATTTTGAGCATGAGAATTATCATTAGTGTCGATGTTGCGAGTCTTATAGGGTTGTGTTTCCATTCACATTGGACGGGCTATCTAATTTCATTACCATTCATTGATATAATGATAAACTTTGGCAAGGTAGAATCAGTGTTAACTTGGTACCTTTGGCAGTAAGGGGATCGATTGCAAAAGGGATGCCAATTTTCCTCTAACAGACATAGGGGCAGATTAGGCAGCTTTACCCATATTGGGATCTCCTTAAATTCCTCTCTAAAAAGTTGAAATTTAGGAGTACATTTCTTAAATATGAAGTGTCTCCCGTTTAAGAACAAAGGACCACCTTCTAGAACCATTTTCATGTCCTCCATATAGGTAAAATTGAAGGGAAAGAATTCTTATGTTGCGGCATCTACATACATGCCACCCAATTCCTATGTATTTACATATCTAACACTAAAATTTTGCTTGATATATATATATATATATATATGTATATATATATATATATATATATATATATATATATATATATATATATAAAGAGAAAAAAATCAATGCTAGGGGCCTTAGCGCAAGCGATATATTCGTTCATTATGTTGCAAGTTTAGACACAAGGAAAAGCTTCTTCGGTCAATGCAGGTTTAAATCTATATTTAACATTGTACCCATCTTATTTTTGAATAAAATACAGAATATTAATTTTTTTAATTTAAATTAATTTATTAAATACTATATTTTATTATTTTATTAACTTAACTTTGGGGGGTTAGATATCGAACATGTAAATACATAAGAATTATGTGGTATGTTTGTAAATTACCCATTAAACATATGTATGAAGCTTGTGAAAGCACATCAGTTGAGATAGCTTTGTTATGCCTGATTTTTTAAATTTTCTTATTATTTAAGGGGGTCAATATGTTATATTGATTATTATGCCTATTCATTAGAAATTACTATACTTCCTTGATAATTTTGAATGCTTATCAACTGCTTCCTTTTTGAGTTGGTGTGCTTCATTTTTCACTTCATTGAAAAATAATAACAAGCTTTATTTGAGTTTGTCTCATTAATTTTCTTACAGTCTGTTTACTATTCATTGATGTTTGATATTGTCTGTTAAGGCTTGATTTGTTATTATTTTACTAGTACGTGTTTGAATCACTAAAAACTCTGCAGGCAAATTTAACCTCATTTTAGATTTCAATGCATCAAATTATCTAAGACTTCTTTTGAGAAGATGGTGAAGCTCTGTTGTGTTGTAGTGAACGCTGACTTGTGGAAAAGTTTTTTTCTTTGGTGAAGCAGTTTCTCTCAATCGCCTCACGAAGTTGTTTCTCAAGAACGATAATTTTTTATCATTTTAGATTGTAGATAGCCATCTTCGTTTTGCCGACGCGGCTTTTAAAGAAGCTTCTTCAAATGTAGCCTAAACCACAGAGCGATTAAATTATTATTTAATTTGAGATTGAACTGCACAAAAAATAATGTAGATAGCTTAACAACCTCTTAGCAAACTAAAGATCAATTAACAAAGTTATATTTACGCTTAGTTTATCAATGTACCGATTGCTAAATATTATATTAATGTTTCATCTACTGGTTAATGATTGCATCGAACACGAGCTATTTGATATGTTTGGCGTAACTGCAGTTCTAGCTTTTCAATTACTAGCTACAATGCCTAGTAAAGTTCGTTGTGGGAAAGTCATTGATCGTTTGGTTGCTGATATCGTGCGAAACCAACTGTGGGGCACCTGTATGTAAAAATATTGACCTACATAAAATGAATTGCTGAATGATCGTAGGTTTACAATTATAGGCAACTGAATTATAAATAATTATAAAATGAATTGAGATGTATAAAATGAATTATAAAATAATTATAAGCAATCCAATAAATAAATAGGTTTATAAATCCCTATGATCTTCACAATAGAGATGCATAAAATGAATTGTAAATAACTATAAGCAATCCAATAAGATCAAGCAGGAAGAAGGGCGGAGGAAGAAGAAGATCGGGCAGGAAGAAGTGCGGAGGAAGAAGAAGATCGGAGAAGGAAGCTGAGAGGAGGAAGAAGGGTGGGCTGGAGGAAGAAGATCGGAGGAGGAAGAAGCTCGGAGGACGAAGAAGAAGCTCGGAGGAGGAAGAAGCGCGGGCAGGAAGAAGAAGATCGGAGGAGGAAGAAGTTCCTCGCAGCTCACAATCACGAACGCAGTGGAGAAACCACGGGCCAAAGCCAGGCCGCGGGGTCAATCCCGCGGTCGGCTTCTTCGTAACTTCGCGGCAGCTGTGCCGCGAAGTCGTTAAACAAACGAAGAAAAAAAGGGCGCGGCGGCTTTCGCTGCCCGCGCCGCGCCCTAAAGCTTCAACCAAACATACCCTCAAGCTTCATGAAAACTCCAAAATGAAAGAGAAGTTCTAAAACATATTATTTGTTCTTATCAATATGTAGAACATTACCTCTTTATTTCTTCATAAACATTGTCATTTGCCTGATTTATGTTTTTTATAGTCATGTTTACCCTTAAATGTAGAAAAAATTTGCTCAGTACTAAGCTCATTTGGCTTCAGCTGAACCAAAATTCAATTCAATATTGTAACAATCTTCAAGCTAAAATTTCAACTCTAATATCTGTTTTGCTAGAGGATCAGTCGATTGTTAAGGGAAAGCATTCGACCGGCTTAGGGTTTGTTTGGGGCAGCTGCAGCTTATTGAATAATTTGCTGATAAGCTGATTAAAAATAATCAGCTGATCAGCTAGGTGTGGTGGCTATTATAAACTTTTATTTTTTTGTAAAAGTCAAATTATAGCCATAAAGCTCTCACCGCACCTAGGTGGGTTCGGTGTGATGCAGTTTACCCAAACAGTCCAGGTGCGTTTTCAAAACGTTACCGCACCAAATAACCTGCCCCAAACAGACCCTAGTTGGATCAATTTTCAAATTAATCAAAATAATTACAACTGAAATTTGAAAACCAAAAATCCAACCAATCAAATTTTGGATATAGCCAAATAGACTGAAACAAAATTTAATTTGATTCAAATTTAATTTTAGTTTTAGTTCTGTAAATCTTATATATATATATATATATATATATATATAATCAGTTTAATTTCATGGATTCTTCATTCCATTTATATGTTCTTATAGATAAACGTTCAATACGTTCTTATAGATAAACGTTCTCATTTATATTATAAAATCTTCTCCTTGCTCGATTTGAAATCAGATCGTTAATAATCTTAGTGATATTATAGCTTAAATTTAGCAAATAGCTTGAAGATCGTTAATAACCTTAGTGATATTTTTTTTCAAGTCAATTTTGAGCCAACCTCAACTCAGCTCGAAACCGGATCGTTAACAACCCTAGTCAAATGAATCTAATTATGCGGCAAAAAGTGTTCGAATATCATCAATTTTTTAGCTATTTTTTTGTATTAGTGTAAATATTATTAATAAATAATTTTGATCAACTATGTTATTTTGTATTTATGCCTTTTATTTTAATTAAAGGGTAATTTGGTCTTCTTGTTTTATTTATTTATATGCTCTAATGCTTCTCTATAAAAGAGACTTAGGGTTCATCAGAGAGGTGTTGTTAGAAGGGTAGAAGTTGTAATCCTGCCCATTTTTCTTTCTCTTATCCGTGTTAGTGGAATCTTTCCCCCATGGACGTAGGGGAATCAACTTAACTTCGAACCACATAAATCTTTTATGTATGATTATTATAGAACAAAATTCTTTGTTTCTGCATCATTTTAACATAACAATTAGTGTCAAAGCTTTAGGTTCTACTTTGACATCAACAAATCCAGCATGTGTAACAATTTTTGCAGTGTGGTTCGGCAAGCTTTGCTTCGACAGAGAATTCAGCAGCAAACGAGCGGCGCCGGCGATCCCAGTGGCCAACCAGCGGGTTCGGCGGCAGATCAATGCCAGGTCAGTGGCTTGGACTTGAAGATTCGAACGCGCTACAGAAGGCGTCGCGGCAGTAGGGGACTATGGTTGTTCTGGCGGAGACAAGCGGCTGCTCCGGTGGTGGTTCCAGCATGGAACAAGCGCATGTGGAAGATGCGTAGGAGGAAGATTTGCATGGAGCAAAGAGCAAAAAAAGAAAATTTTTAAAGGGGAAAGAGGAGATTTTGGGAAAGAAGAAGAAAAATGATTTCTTTTTTTTATGGAATTCGGCTATGAGGCAAGAGAATTCGGGAAATAGAGAAAAAAAAATTTTTTTTCTTAAAAGATAGGAGGAAATTTTGGGGAAGAGAAAAAAAAAAAAAAAAGGAAATTTCAAAATAAAAATAAAAATTTTTATTTTCTGAAAATCTTTTTTGAGGTTAATTTCTTTTTCTTTGTTTTTTTTTTGGGTTTCCAAAATAAAAGGAAAGAATATTCCAAGAATATTTTATTCTATTAGAGGAACATATTTTTGGAATGAGATTTTAATAAAAGTAGCAATGAATGATAGCACAATATCATGTTCTTCAACGTTCAATGTGGTGGTGGAAAAGTCAATTCATCATGTGGTTCCACATTCTGACAAAATTGATTTGATGAAATTCGATGACAAAGGGGATTGTCGAATATGGCGATGCGAGATGATGGGTGTTCTCTGAATATGGAGAATGTCCTAAATAGCAGGAAATGTCCTGAAGAGATGTCAGAGAAAGATTGGTTGAAAATGAACCTGAGTGTTTGTGTCTTTATCTAATATTACTTTGCCCAGAATATCAAATATTGGGTAATAATGAAGGTTTATACAGGGAAATTGTAGAAAATGCTGGAGAAAAAAATATCTTATAAAGAACGTGGAGAACTGTTTCCATATGAAGCGTCAACTCTACGGATTATAAATGAGAATGGTGGTTGAATGACTTCACAAAATTATTAGCAGATCTATTAAATTAGATGAGGAGGTTGAAGATTAAAATAAGATGTTCCTTCTATTTAATTTGCTCATGGATGAGAATTTAAAATTCAAGATGACATTCATTCATGGGAATGAGATCTTAAATTATAGTGAAGTAACTGTGATGTTGTTTAATCACAAGTTTTTCAAACGAATTAGTAGTCCACAAAGATGGAGTCAGCTGAGGCACTTACACTTCAACGTAGCATATATGAGAAGAAGAAGAAGATTTTGATAAGGAAATGTGGCAATGGTGACTCTTCTCAAAAGCACAATATATCTCGTGGGCATAGTCTTGGGAAAAATCAATATATTTTCTACTTAGAGAAGGATAAGGGAAAGGAATTTGCATCTTAGGCAAAAGCCAGTTTTGTTGTGGAAAGATGTGAAGAGGCCGGATTCAAATATATCATTCTAAATAGTTTCTCACCACTTGTTTATAAATGATTCATGCCGAATTCTGGAGATAGGTGCTACCTATCACATATATTTTCATCGAGGGTAGTTTTGTACGTACAAGGAGTTGGATAGTGGTGTAGTGACTATGATCAACGATTAAGAATCTTATAATATTGGTATGGAGAGTATCTTTATCAAGATGCAAGACGGTAGTGTGAGGGAGTTGACCGATATTAAACATGTTCCATAAATAAAAAAGAATTTGTTGTCAGTTGGGGTATTAGAGTCTAAGGGCTGCAAGGTAGTTATTGAGGCAGGAGTTCTAGGATATGTGGTGAAGCACTAGTTCTTTTGAAGGGAGTTCGTCTATACAACCATTACTATCTTCTGAATAGTATAGTGGCTGGAACAGCTGTAGTTGCTTTTGATTCTTCTAACGCTACTATGGAATATGTGGTTAGCTCATATTGAAGAGGTTTCATTTCATGTTTTAGTAAAACAAGGTTTAATAAAATGAGCGAGCACCTCTAACCTTGATTTAATTGATCATTGTGTATTTGACAAAGAGAGAAGGGTATCTTTGGTATTGTCATCCATAGTACAAAAAGTATTTTAGAGCATGTTTACATAGATATTTGGGGCCCAACGAAGACAACAACATTTAGCTGGAAAAAAATATTTTATCTTTTTTATTGATGATTATTCTAGGTATGTTTGGGTGTAAACATGAAGCGCAAAACCGAAGTGCTGAAGATTTTCATAACTTGGAAGAAGTTGATTGAGATTCAGACTGGTAAAAATATCCGGTGTATCAGATCAGACAATAGCATGTGATAGAAGAGCCTGCTAGGGATGACATAATAAATCTGTCTCACAATCAAATTTACTAAATCTAGATTTACATCTTAAAAGAGACGAAATGTGAGGAAGCAAAGACAGAAAATGCTAAAATTCAATTTAACGGAACGTTAGATTTTAACATTTGGCTGAGTTTAAGTTAAATCCATGGCTAAATCCTATTAATAGCATGCTACCAAAGACCGCCTAAGACTCATCTTACATTTATATCAACTTGAAAGGTTAAAAAAAAAAAAATTAAGTAATGTTAATTGGATTAGATTTTGGTTAGGTTGAAATAAAAATTTGAATCATTTTGATTCTACTTTCATATATTTTTATTAAAATCTAATAAAGCTAGCTAGTATAAATTGAATACAATCAAACTCGATAATGATTGAACATGACCAATAAAGATCATCTCTTGATCGGCTGAATAAAAATTCACACTCCACGTATTCGTTAATGTTCGACTCGTTTTAATAAATGAAACGAACACAAACTTCTTAGGAAATCAAAACTGACCTGTTTAGAAATTACAAATTTTTTTCACATCTCCCCAGCTCTAAAATGGCTATAAGAATGCCGCTATAATGATAGAATTTATTTACTTACTATGTAATGGACTAGGTCATTCTTCTTTAAGGCAGTGGTCCCATAAGGCACCATATCACTCTTTAATCATATTTCTAAGGGTATTTAAACAAATGTCCTTACTTTTAATTATATAAAGCGTCTTAATATAAATAACACTATGTTAATCATGGTTGAGGATGCCATCATTTACAACGAAGCATAATCTTGACTTCAGTATATTATATCTCTTATTTCACTCTAGAAAAGCTCTCTATAATTCTTTATTTTTTAAATTCTTATCTATGCCAAGCAATTGCTGAGCAGTCTATTGTTTATGTCCATCTATAGTATCTATTTATTAGATAAGAATTTCATAAAGTTCAGCCTAATGACTAAGTCGAATTTAGTCCAAATTTTATTTTTTTTCCTTCTAATATTGAATATAATGAAGTGCCTCTCTTTTTAGAGAAAATATTACATCAGGAGTCCACACGTAGAACTACATGCGGAGTCCAATGAAATCACGTCACGTGGCGCGTGGAAAAAAAATTGCCCAGTAACGCAGGGAATATTCCCCTCGTATTATTATACATTATTCAAGTGTTATTGTGTGTTTTTTATTCAGGTGGTATTCTGTTTTGAGAATATTCTCGGTGTTATAATAACAGAATAACACTGAGAATATTCTCGGTGTTATTCCCCCCATTTTATTTTTTTCTGTCACGCGCCACGTGACGTGATTTTTTTGGACTGCTCACGTAACTCTACGTGCGGAGTCCTGATGTAATATTTTCTCCTCTTTTTATTATCATTTACCATCTTTAAAAGTGATTGATTTACTAAGAGAACCAAAAAAGTTTATATGATTTAAAAAATGGCGTAAATGGGAATTTCTTTGCTTTGATAAGGAAAACATTAGTATCAATTTGTCTATCTAGTTTTCATCACACCCTCAGTCTTGTATGTAATTTGAGCACTAGAATATATTTCAGCCAGTATGATTAGATCAAACATTTATATACAAAATAGTGCAACATAAATGAGTTAATTTTAAAGAGTAAATGAGTAAATAACTTGATTAAGAATCAAATTCAAATCAATGAATACGATCAAACATGAATCGAATAAAAATGAACAAGGATAAAACATTATTTTAAACATTTTAGAATATTGATCAAACAAAATTCAAACAAAAATCAAATAAGATTACAATATCCTCAAAGTATCTTCAAATAATGATCGAATAATCTTTAAATAATAACTGAAATATCTTTTATTCATATTTGAAAATTCTTTGAAGTATCATCAAATGATTTATTATGGTCCTTTGAATAATGGTTGAGTCATCTTTAAATAAGTTTGAATCATCTTTAAACCATTTTCAAACAATGATCTATTCATCTTCAGTTTTAAACGATCTATGTTCAATTATTATCTAATTATTATCAGATCATTTTTTTATAATGATTTGAACATAGACTGAATAAACTTCATTTTATCATTGATCGTGATTTATATATGCGCAACATGCCTTAATTATTATTTAAAAAAAAATTGATGTTGATTTAATCATTGTTTAATGATAAATCTATCAAATTTCTAGCAAACTATATGTTATCTTCTAGTGCTCAAGATTTTGTATGTTTATTGATGTTCTTGATTTAGGATTTAAAATGAGAATATCATATCCAATCTTAAAGGAAAATAACATCACTAGTCATTATAAATGATGAAAGGAGAGGTGGAAGATAAAAAATTATGCGTCCTCAACAATTTTTTATCAAACATGAATCTCGATGCATCTTTTATAAATGATCTTTTAATATTCAAATTCAATATCATTTGAGCCCATGTGTCAAAAATTTAAAGTAAAATTGGCTCTCTTGACAAAAGGGATTCAATGGTACCAAAGTTGGGTCAATTTGGGTCCAGTGAAGCCTAGATCAAACCATTAAAAAACATTTAGAGGCTTTAGATCATCAATTAGATGGTCAAATAGACTCCAAATTTAAGTATAGAGGAATTCAATGGGTTTAAGATTGCTAAATTTTGAGAACATTAAGTCATTCAATTCATCAAAAAAATCATTATGATTGAGGGGGGTCAATATGGGTCGTCTGATTAGGTGGTTGGTGAATTTATTCGCCAAAATACTAAAACATTCCTAACCAAGAGAATATATATAAACACTCTCTCTTCACTTGAAGGGAGAGAAGTAGAAGTGAAATTTTAGAGCCAGTTGTAGGGAGAAGTCCCGATGATAACCACTGACCTTTGTAGATGCCAACCGTCGTCGACCACCGCAGACCATAATAGGACATCACTACTGGCCACCAACTACTGTCGTATCCCAAATACGACTGTAACATATTGTGGCATCAAATTTCAATGTCACATGAGAGGGATGTCCATCTGAGGATACGTGATTTCGCTTAGCTTCTCGTCGTCTAAGACATCTTACCAGACTCCCCGGTATGTGTCATGAGCACGAAACCAAGACCGATACTAATTTTGCCTTGCCCGTGTAATATTCACCATGGGATGGGGTTGGTTCTTGCTCGATAAATGTTTGAAAGTTGTAACGATGTATAGAGACCTTATCCCATCGATCTCAGCCCATCTCTGGCCAACTAGAGCCACAAAGTTCGCCCACGGGCACTACGGGGTGAAAGTTAGACTCTCGGACCACTTTGCGTCGTCTGGCGATGACTGCCATTTGAGGAGTTATTCCAGTGTTATGACACATCTGTAGGCCTTCTACGATGGTTAGGGATCATTTTCCATTTATTCAGAACCTTCTGACGCCAATTAAACTCTTTCAGAACCTCCTCTTGCACATCTAGGGCATGAAACCAGAAATTTGAACTGGCGTGACCATGCCCAGTTCTGGCATAATTACTCCATTAATGTTGCGTAGCCAAGCCAGTTTTGGGCGTGGTCATGCCGGCCTTCAGTAAAATCAGGGTAAGCCCTTTGGTCTAGCATGACCACACTAGTTTCGTGCGTGGTCACGCCAAGACAACACCTTGCCCAGCTGAAATTTTTAACCATTTCATGATTAGTTTTTAAGGTCAATTAAGAGTGTTAGATGTGGCATCCACCTCCCAAGGAGCCTATGGATGAATGGCATGTGGAATTTTCATCATATTTTAAGCATTGGAGGAAAATTTCCCTCCAATTTGATTAATGCCTTGGTTTAGTAAAGGACCAGTCTAAAAATAGCAGAGGGGAGAGTTCATTTCGGTAAAGTGAGGGTACGTAAACTCAGACATAGCCAGGAGACTTGTTGCTAGAGCTGAAGGGAGAGCATAGGTATCACACAGGTTTTTTTTCTTAGATAGCACACGGATTACGCAAGTACCTGCAGCCTTCTCCTATGAAAATCTTTCAAACTTTGCAAAGTTACTCTTCTATAGTTTTCATTTCTACAAATTATTAAAAAAATATGGAGAAATTCAAAGCTAACGCATAAAGTGCATTTGTAAGAAAAAAATCCAGAAATTGAATTGAATATGTGAGATGTCCATTTCTGTTTTCTCCAATAAACACCAAACAACAAACAAAAAAAAAACCAAAGCTGTAGGGTGCTATGTAGTAAAGACTGGTAATGGGATTTAATGTCAAACCTTTCTTCTGAAGGAGGACCCGAACCGACCTGAAGCTTCTGCAAATATTTCAGTAACCTTAACTTGTCAGTGCCACAAATAACGGCAACAAGAAAAGCTGCAACAAGCATCATGGCTTTGAGCATTTGAATAAATGCAACTGAAATATGCAAATATGCAGTGTTACTAAACCAAAGACTGGAAGCAAAAAAAGTGCTAATAGGTATCACACAGGTTGCATGTATTTAAAACATCACCTTGACTGGCACAACAACCGTTAAAACGCGAACGACAATGACAACAGCAAAAGCAGAAAATCCCATATGAATCATTGTAAGTATCATCAGCAGGGGAATTTGAAATTCTTTGGAGAAAGAACCCACCAAAAGAAAAAAATTTATTCACTTCAGAGAAAAAAAAGATTAAGAAAACACAACAAAGGGCGAAGCTTTTGCGTTCGCCATTGTATACTTCCTCTCATCTTTCCCTGTTAGCACATTCTCCTCTCGTATAGAGAAAGAAAAGCGTAAGGGAGAGTTTCATCGAGGAGAGGGCTTCTCCTATCCTTATGGAAACTCGACCTGAGTTTCGATATATTGGTTTCGATCGACTCAACTGAACGTTGAGGATTTGAAACTACACATATGAGACTACAAGGAGTCAAAAAGCGGCTTGAATTTTCTAATTGGTGTGGGTCCTGACATTAGTCTTCTAGGAGAGGTAGTAGGGAAATCCTATAACCATATCTTAGGCTCTAGAGAGAGAAACACATCTCACCAAAAATGAGGTCAATAGTGGTCAGTGATTACCCTGATTGGATGAATTTATAAATATGGCCAGAGACTGTAAACAGAGAAAATTAAAACAAATATTAATATTTTCATGATGGGATACCTAACTTTGGTGCTTCTGAGGCCTCGATTGGTGTGGCAGAATGGGAATTACTTTCCCATTTCATTTCGGACAAAGACTGAGCTGATAGCCTCGGGCTGAGCTCCCAAATACAAAGAGAGTTCTTGCTCCAGTTTTGGACTTTGTAGTAGTAGTGGTGAGACTAAATCACTTTCGAATCCAAAATGTTTGCTCACATATGGTTGACCATTCAAAGCTCTTGACTTTCTTGAGCATTCTTTAAGAATGTTGGTCATTTGTTACTTGACATCTAAATGAATCAGTTGAGTGTTGTTATTTTGTCAATCAGTTTTTGAACTTTCTTAATATTTTGGGGAAAGGGCATATTGAACAGTGCTTGTACTTTCTACTGGTTGATAATTATACCTTCAAATGTCATAAAGTATTCGAAGAATTTGTTGGTTGAAGCTCCGAACGTACAGTTTAGTGGGTTTAGCCTCATATTAAATTTCTTAGCATTCGAATGGTTTATTTTAAGTCATTAATACGCTATTCAACCAACTAGCTCTTAACCAACACATCATCCATATACACCTCAATATTATTCCCTTTCTAATTAGTAAAGATTGCATTCATGGGGCATTGATAACTTTCAATAATATTTTTGACCCCAAAGGGCGTTACATTATAACAATATAAATATTTGGTAGCAATAAATGTCAATTTTTTTGCATGGGCAGGATGTGTCTTTATCCGATGGTAGTCAGAGAAAACATTTAAGAAACTCATCACTAATTGGACGACCACCGAATCCACTAGAGAGTCGATCCTTGACAGAAGATAGCTATCCTTTGGGTAGACATAGTTCAAATGAAGTCCATGTACATTATCTATTTATCGTTCGCATTTTAGACCGTTACTATGTTTGAGACCCAGGTCGCTACTATACCCAAATGTAGCTAGTCTTTTTAGCTTTTGCAACACCTCATAGATCGACCCAGCCAATATGATGGTTGATGTTCTCATCTTCTACTTCATCGGCTAGGAGTCTGAATTAACGTTCAGACGGTGGCTGGCTATGTCAATTAGAATGCTTGGAATTTTAGCATCTGACTAAGCAAAAATATTTTGATGCTTCTGGAGTGTTTGATAAAAAATTCTTTGTATCCTGCACCAAAATTTCACAAAGTATAAATATATTATCTGGTTTTTCGTTGCTAATAAGAATCTCAATAGTGGACTCATTGGTCTCGAGACCACCTTCTCATTGGTTCTAAATGACAAACTACTCCTATTCTATATTACCGACCACCCGGAGGTAGCCTGTCCGGAACTGCTCCAAGTTCCCTTGCACGGTGATGATTTCTCCATTGTATGGAAAATTTACTTCAATGTTGTATGTGGATATCGCAACTTTGACGTCATTTAGTTGTGGGTGACTGAAGATGGTATTATAGGCCAACATTGTATCAACTATTGGGAAGTCTTCTATATTTGTAAACTAGTTGTCACCTTCTTTCAAGGTAATTGATAGCCTGATTATTCATAGGGCTTCATTTTGTTCGCCCGAGAAACTATATAGTGGGTTGGTCGACACCACCAACCGGTCAGCTAATAGATGCATCTTGTTGAAAGTTGATGTTGACCTCATTTTTGATGAGGTCTTCTCTTCTTCTCTTTAGTACTTAGGGTCTAGCCTTAGGCTTTTCCTTTGACTATCTTAGAGGACTAGAATTGGGACCCACCTTTTAGAAATTCAAACCACTTCTTAACTCCTTGCAAACTCCACAAACTTGACTATAGACCCCTAATCACCTAGAGGGTTGAAATCAAATGTGGAAGTTTAAAGGATGAGTTCCTATAGGACTCTTTGGCCTTAGGGCCCTGCCAGGTGGCTGCAGTGAAGTGCGCCGACTTACACACACACTACACTTATACACTACACCTACACACTACACTTCCACACACCTCCTAAAACTACACCCATACCCAACTTGACCTCCGACTCATGTAGGTGATTCACATGGATGGTCCTTAACCCACGAGCCGTCGGTCAGAGGTTAGGAGCAACATAGTGAATGCCTCAAATGAGTCCCTTCATAGCTTATATGGGCTTGATGTGGCTTCATGGCTCAACCAAAATGATTTCATTCCACTTATATCCACCCGATCTTCAATTTCCCAAATTTTCGATTTTTGACCCAGGACCTCTACACCTGCTAACTTCTACTCAAACCCTTGAAACTACCCAAAATTCTCAAAAATTTTCAAATTACCCAAAATTCCTCAAAATAAATCCCAAACATTTCCACATCACTTAAATTGATCATCTATACCCAAAAATACCAAAAATTCCAAAAATACCTCCCAATACCCTCCAAATACCCAAAATACTCCTCTTGGCCAAAAAATCCAAAAATTCAGAAAATTCCCAGAAAATTTCAAAAAATTCCAAATATTCCCAATTTCATTTTGTCCAACTACACCATGGGCCAATTTTGTCAATTTACCCTACTTTTGTCAAAACCCCAATTTGACCCATTTTAACCCAAAGTGAACCCAATGTCAAACCAAACCTACCCAATTGACCCAAATTCTGGTCCAATTCAATTCTAAACTTCAATTCAACATTCCCAACACCAATATAGGCCAAATCCAAGTTCAATTTGATTGATATTTGGATCCAATTTCACTTTTGGCCTTAAAGCCCAATTTGGACCCATGACCCAAACCTAACCCAAACTCACCCAATTCAGCTCCAATTTAACCCAAATCTTTTCTAAAATCTTCCTAACATCCCCAAAAGCAAAACACTAACATGATTTGCCCAAAATTTAGACCCAAACCCCACTCAAATTCAACCCAAAGCTAAAAGGCCCATTTTTGACCTAAACCCAAACCTAACCCAAATGAGCCCAAACCCCAAAATCAAAGCCCAACCAAAGCCAAAACCTCTTTGAAACACTCCCATAAATATTTCTCAACATTGATTTTACATCAATTTCAACCCTAGCCCAACATTAGCCCAACTTGGCCCACTTGGACCCATCTAGGCCCACTTACCAGAATAAACCCAGATTCGAACCAATTCGACTCCAAATCACACCAAATTGACTCCAAGCCCTTCATAGAACATCCCTAAACCAATTATGAAATTTATTTGACAAAGTTCTTCACAAAATCTTTACCCATATGCCCATCCTAAAATCAAAAAGCCCATTTCCCTTAAACTTTCCTAAGAGCCACTTCCTTGAATTCAAAAGCCCAAAATCTACCCTAAAGCCCACATGACATCTCCATTTGCCATCCACTTAATTAAAGCCATTACCTAAGTCCTAAATTCACCATCAAATTATTCCAAATCAAGTTTCATACAAATTTCCATCAAATTACCAAAAATTCCTAAAATCGATTTTCATGAAATTGACCGAACCTTTTCCCAAGCCAAAGGTGAGCCATGCAAGCCATGGACAAGCCACATGAAGCCATGGAAGGCTTGACATGTGATCAAGCCATTAATGGAAAAAGGAGGGGCCCCTTTCCTAATCCTCCTTAACCCCTTTTTACCTTAAGCATGTCGCACACTAAACCATGCTTAGCCGCCTCATCATGGATGGAGACCACACCATTCTCTCTTGCACGACCCAAGTGACCCTTTTCGGCCGAAGACCGGGCCTTGGGTGGTGAACCTAGCCCAAAACCATGGGTTGACTCATTTGAACCAAAAATGGTCTTCCCACATTCCATTTCAATCCAAGCTCTTTACACATGACAATTGCCGATTGCTTGCACCAAGTCCCGACCACGACCCACTTGACCTTGAGGGTGACCCATGCACTAGCCGGCCGGCCACCAGGCCGCCGGAAAACACCATGGCCGAGAGCTCGCATGTGAGCCCGACTTGGAATTCTCACCTGCTGAGCTACCCCATCCCCAGGTGGCCATTGGAGTTGTTCTTCTCTTGCAAGAGCGGTCGATCCCGAGCCCTAACTCTCCACAGGAGGCCCTCCACCCTCTCTGATTTAAACACCACCCCTCTCGGCCATGAGAGGAGCTGAAAACAAACCTTAAGGAAACTACGCCAAAATTGTTCCGGACTCCTCCCCATACGCGAGCACTTGATCCCAGGTGAGATCCCCTGCCATTTCTTCTCCGCGAGCTCGATTTCGAGTTGAAATTCCACCCAAAACCGGGACACTTCTCCACGGTGAGCCAATCCCCAAATTGATTGGTTCTACACCTTCACCGGACGAGGGAAGGTGTCCGCCGAGCAAAGCCCCATCTCCGGGCCTCCCGGTTGCTCCGACCTCCAAGCTTTGTGATCGGGCTTGGTCGAAATCACACACTGAGACGATTCACTGGACCGGAAGACTTCATCCGGAGCTTGTTGGGACCCGATCGAAGGTGCAACAACTCTCGGATCGAAGCCACACTTCTACGAGCAAAGGTATGAACTAATTCTTCATCCCGAAGCTTCGGAGATTCTCCATTTCAAATGCTTTAATTTCGATGCATTATAACCGTATAGATGTGTTCGTCTTCTCGAGACGAATCCGTGAAGCATAAGAACATGAAAATTCATTGAGTATCGAGTGAGATCTTAGAGATTTAGTGTGGACGGCTCTCGGGTGAGGACACTCGGGGACGATGAACGGATGCGCGTCCATTCGATACACGCGCGGACGGACGGCTCGGATGGCGTCGGACCGGGAGACGATACGAGAACCGCGGGGCCCGGAGCGCCGAGTCAGATGGCGGCGTCGAATGGGAGCGCGACGCGTGTGCGTTCGGAGATGCCGAGGATGAGTTGGCGCCGCGTGGATAAATAGAAAATTAGGGGTATTTTCTATTTATTTAATTCCCTAAACTTCAAAAATTCATATCTTTGTGTAGAAAAATCAGAAAAATAAAATAAAAATACCCTCTTGCTCAGTGAACAGAGGAGAATAATGTGGAAAAGAAATCATTTAATTTCATCAAGTATTTTATTTTTTATAATTTATTTACTCTCTGCATACTTTTAATTCTCCATGCATGTATACAATTCACCATGGCATGAGACCATAGGACTTTTGAAGCCTCTGAATTTGGGAACATTCCCTGAATTTTCCAAAGTCAGAGGCCATCCCTATCAAAAGTTATTGATTTTTCAAATTCATGTTGCTGTTTTGAGTATTTTAATTCCAATAAATAGCATGTTGTGAAATAAATTCTAAGAAAATTTGATGATGTTCCTTATGACCAGAGAACCCTAGAAAAAATAGGTTTTGAGTTAGTTCATTTAAAACAACCCTAATTGGCTTAAACACTCAAAATAGGTCTCTAATTAATTACAGTTAACCATACATCAAATTGACTTGAAATCAATTCTCCACTGAACTTTAGGATCAGAGGAACCCACCATAAAAATTTGAGGTCAATTGGACTTGGTTAGCCCTACTAATTGGGTTGATTAAGCCACTTAGTCATTTTAAACTTTAAAAATCCATAACTTTCAAAATATCTTTCAAAAATTCACCAAATTGGTTTTGGAGCCTCTCTGATATTAGGGGAATTTAAGAAAATTAAAATTTCAATTTTCTAAAAAAGTTGATTTTTAATATTATTTTAATATTTTTTAATAATTAAAAAATAATAAAAATCACAAAAATAATAAAATTCACCAAAATGTCACATTTTCAATTTTAATCACTTAGGAACAAATCCCATATTTTTCTTAGGTCTATTTAGTGAGATATTAAATTTTAAAGCTCTAAGGTAATTTTAAAATTAAAAAAAAATGTATTTTCTAGCATTTTCACTAAAATTATTGTAATAAATCATAGAAAAATCAGAAAATTGCAAAATTTGCTTCTCTGATTTCCTTGATATCAGAGAGATTTTTGAAAAATATAAAATTCATTTTTCAACATTTATTTTATTTTTAAATTAATTAATACTCCAAAACTTAAAATAATTATAATAAAAATAATATAATTCAAAAAATCATCAAAATTGGTCCAAGTGGTCCTCTGGTCATTAGAAATGTCCCCTAATTTTCTTAAGGACATAAACTTTCCCTTGGTCATGTTATTAAATTTTCCTTTAAAATCTTTATTTTCTACCAAAAATAATTATATAAATAAATTAAATACAGAAAAATCACATTTTCTCCTCTCATGTCTTTATTGACATATGAGTGAAGTCACATAAAAATCTCAAATTCATTTGAGTTCAATTTAGTGAGTTATGAAATTATTAAGTTTAAAGGGTAAAATGGTAATTAAATTTTAATCCTTAATTAAAACTTTAGGTTTAATAAAAAAAATAACAAGTAAAATATTTGATCTTAATCTGATTTGGATGATTGAAATTTAAATAATTAAAGGGTAGAAACCCATTAAACAATTTAAAATGATTAAACCTTAATTAAATAATTGATTAAATTTGGGAAGAATAATAAAATTGGAATTATTAAAATAGGGATATTATTAGGAAGAGATTTATTCTTTAATTTAAAATTCCCTAAATTAATCATTTCATTAATGTTTAATTCTTAATTAAAATGATAACTCAAATTCAAAACATTAAAAGACTTAATCATTAAACTAAAATTAAATTATTAAACTCTTTTAAAAAATTTCAATTAAAATTAAAAAATAAAATTAGATTAAGTAAATTAAATTAAATTAAATTAAATTAAATTAAATTAAAATTAAAAGTTGAATTAAATTAAATTAAATTAAAGATTAAATTAAATTAAATAAACAAATTAAATTAAATTAAATAACTTAAATTAAATCAAATTAAATTAAACTAAATTAAATCAAATTAAATGAATTAAATTAAATAAAATTAAATTAAACTAAATTAAATCAAATTAAATGAATTAAATAAAATAAAATTAAATTAAATTAAATTAAATCAAATTAAATCAAGTTAAATTAAATTAAATTAGTTTAATTTAACATCAAATCAAACTAAATTGAATTAAATTGAATTAAATAAATTAAAAACTCAATTAAATTAAATTAAATTAAATTAAGTTGAATTAAATATAACATCACCAAAGACATAAAGAATTCAAAATAAATCTAAAATAACTTGAACAACTATTCCAAATTAATTGAAATTAAGCTAAATCGCAAATCGTTTGAATACTGAATTTACCCTCGAAAGGTTTGATTATTATAACTCCTAAACGAACATTAAATGAAATGTAACTTCACTTATAGGATATTCAAATGTCCTAGTTCACTGAAGTAAGATAACAACGAAACTTGAATTCTCGGACGATTAATTCATTTGTATAATTAAACCCATTTGGACTTAAAACAATCCTAGAAATATTGAAAAGATGTTTAAGATTATTCTTAAACACTTCCTCAATATGATAGGACATTTATAAGAACAATTGGACTTAATTGTTCTTTGATGAAGAAAATCGTCCTTAAACTAAAACACAAAGAACACAGACGTCATAGGAGATGATAGCATATATGGATTAGGAATTTGGTAGAAAACCATAACCCTTACCTTAGCTTTACTAGAAACTTGCTTAAATATTCTAATTGTATTTTAAGTGCGAGCTTGGGATGACGGGAAGACCCTCAGGGTACGCTTTTATTTTATTGCGATTTACTTTCTTGCAATTTACATTATTGCGATTTATTCAATCGCATTGCACTTACTTTTCTTGCATGATAAACAAGCTAGTTGCATGAAAACTCACACCTTTAGGATAGACCACAAAAGCGAAACCAAAACTAAGTTAAAAGTCATTGCTAAGATAAAATTCACCGCCACGACATTTCAAAATATAAAACAACTCGAAATTTAATCACAAACGAGAACACGAAAACTACGATTACGATTAAATTAAAACGTCCTGTTGGATGATCGGGAATACCTCGGATGATGTAACCTACGTGTTGCTTAACGGGATTTCCGCAGTGCTAAATGAAAGTGTGGAACTCATTCGGTTGAGTTTAGCAAATTCATCCGGGTAAGTGAATCCGATAAAAATAATGATGACGGAAGGATGGAACGGTGGGATCTTAACCGGTGTCGTTATAATCAACTTTAAGATTTGTTTTAATTAAAATATTGAAAACACTTGGAAATTAAGATTTTCTCTAAACCAAAACACTTTTCTCATCCCACGATTTATGATTTCTAAAACTAAACCTCTGCAACAACAAGGAGCTCGGAGCATAGTGGGCGGCACGGCCATCGTCATCAATGAAACACGAGTCTACTTCGAGAAAACTTTCTTAGAATTAAAATAACCAAGCCATAGGATTTCGAGGTAGTTTGCCTAGTGCGACATAAATCCTCAACTCTTCGTTAGGCACTTGCATTGCAAATTAAGCCCTAACCTAGGTCTTAGGATTCCGAGGTAGTCGTCCGTACGACAATAAACCCTCGCATCTTCGAGATTTATTTGTTTGATTTTACCACACAAATATAAGCCCTAATTAATTAAAATTGACAAGATCAAAACATTTAAATAAATATTAGGACTTTCCTAAATCCAAACCAAACAATAGGATAGTCGGGAGATTACCGAAGTTCACTTCGAATCTGTAATTTCTCCTACTTTTCTTTCTTTGAATTCCCAAAACAAAATGTTCCAAATTTGATCCATTCCCTATTGAAATTCCAAACTTCGATCCTTTGAGAACTTAAACCTTGGAATTCTTGAGAGCGGAATTATTGATTATTATCGAGAGTTTTCTTAGGTGATTCCAGTCACTTAAGATGTAATTAACTATAGGGGCTTACCCTTATAGGGAATTTTAAAGAACCCGGGTAATATAAACCCTGTTTAATGCTTTCATATTAAGCGAGGGAATTTTTCGGCTTATAAAATTGGTTCGCGGACCAAACGGATGTCACGAAATCTTCTAGTTTATTTAATCGAGCCCCACCATTAAGCGGTGTGTCATCCTAGGGATAGGTACACGGTTTGTGGTGCGGTGCTCGTTTATATAAACTATTTGGGATGTGAGATCGGTTTAATCTCATATCTTAAAATCTTCAAATTTAAAATTATTTTCAAAATCAAATATTATTTTTTCAAATTATTTATTTAAATTAAATTAAAATTCGCCGACAACTTCTGTTAAGGCGACCCCTTTTCAAAATAAACACACAAACCTAAAATAGTGCCGACAATTGGCTTGAGCAGGATATTCCCTGAACTGCAGGTGCCAACTAAATTACAACCTACATGGTAGTTGACTATCATCATTATGGCCACGACGACGTTGTTGAAGTTCTTCCCCTTCTGAGATAAGTTTGCATTAGTACAAATTATAGAAGGATGAGGCTTGCACTTTGGAGTGAAAGCTATGACACAAAGTCTCCTATCAGAATGGTTGGCACTATCCACATTATCTGGATAGCATTGGCTCGAACACGCTCATCAAAATCTTCTTCTACTGGGGCTTTTCCCTGTCTTCGGTTAAGGCCCCTGGTGCCACAAACTCTTTGAGTATGCAGACCTGAATTAGTTCTTCAACTAGGCTCCGGAGGTGTATAAACACTTTCGTATCATAGCCATGGTCTCTATGGTACTTACAAAATTTATTTATGTCATGGGTCCAAAAGGCATTATATACCTATCAGATGGTCAAAAAGGCGTTTCGTGGGGGTCAAAAAGGCAAAAATCCTATCAGATGGTCAAAAAGGCGTTTCGTGGGGGTCCTTTGGCCATTTCATGAAGAGTTCCAGAATAAACTGAGGGAGCTAGTCATGAATTACTGTCTTTCCTTTTGGACTCCTTCTATTTCTTTGTTCTGCTATGTTTCCGTTCGTTCGGTGCAGAGTTCTGACAGAATGAAGCAACACTTGATGTTTCCGTCTTTTGACAATTCTACTATATTATTCTTTGGTGTTAAGGGTGCGTTTGGTTGAAGCTTTTAGAGCGGCGCGGCGCGTTATCGCGGCTTCGAAAAAAAATTTGGATTTTGTTTTACGGCTTTGCAGCACCGCCACCGCGAAGCTTTCACGAAGCCGACCGCGGGATAACACTCGCGTCCCGACTTACACCCTGTGACGTTTACCCTTTACCCTTTACCCTTTACCCTTATTTCGCGTCCTCGCTTCCTCGCTCTCTCCCTGCCTCCTCCCCGTCTCTCTCACAAACCCTATCTCTGTCGATCTTTAAGGTATAGTTTCCTCTCTTCCTCCTTTTTCTCTGTTATTTTTGGCAAACCTTGTATGGACTTCTACCTTTTTCATTCTTTGTTATTTAAGGCGAATTTTTGGTTCTCTCTACCTTATTTCTCTGTTCGTATGTTGATCTCTGCAGGTTCTTAAGAAAAAAAAATTTAAAGCCCTGTTGGGGAGTTTTGGTTATGCAATTCCGTGGTTTATTTCTTGATGCTTGTTGCACTATTCAGTTGAATTTGTTAGGTGTATGTCTGCTCATGCTTGTGAGAGAAAAATGAGATCCATAGTTTTGGATCATGGCATTTGAAACAGTTTTCAGATAAAGGGGTAGAAAGGTGATTTTTCAACATAAAACATCCCCACAATTGGTTTCGCATAGTTGCAACCAAACAGACAACCAGCTTCCCTGCAGTTCTTCCCATGATTGCTTCACTGCAAGATAACATGATTGCAATGCTACGAAACGAGCTCTAAAAGTGAGACCCGTTAGATTTTCCTTGAAATTTGTGTAGATATAGTTTTGATGTGCACATAAGAAGTAGGTGTATGTTTGTAGATGCCATAAAAATAAAGGATAGTTTTTGGCTCTTCCATGTGGTCCAACCTTTTATGTAGATATTGTGAAAACATAAAAATTGCGTGGGCTGTATGTAAACATAAAAAAAATTATAACTGTGGGTCTCGCATTTCGTTTAGCCCCGAACGCTTATTCTGTCCGGACTCTGGACATAGAGGTACGCCCGAAGTCAAATTAAATCTCGCCACACGTAGCCCACCGTGAAATCGCAGAATAACACGAGAGAATATTCTTTCTGAGTTATTATGTGTTATTCAGGTGTTATTGTGATAAAATAACGCATAATACCACGTGAGAATATTATCCCGTGCTATTATGTGATATTCTGGACTCACAATGGTGTTATAATAATACAATAACACCTGAATAACACAAAATAACACAAGAGAAATATTACCCCCGTGTTATTCCGTGGTTTGAAATGCCAAGCAACGCGACATCATTTGATTCGACTCCTGATGTATCTCTAAGTCATAATTTTTCTTTAGCCCCACACCCCTCCTACAAGAATTAGTTTCACATCGTGAGTATTGAAATAAAAACTTAAACTACTCTATATAAAAAAAAAAAAAAAAACAAGGAGAAAGCATGTGCTTTCTCAAAACCAATCTTTTGAATTGAATATGAGCTTAATTTGAACAAATAAGCGAATCAAATCAAACATGAACATAATTTTAAATAAAATATTTTGAACATAAGCACAAAAAAAAAAAAAAAAGAAAAAAAAAAAAAGAACCAGCCAAACACGAGGTTCGCTCAAGCTCGGCTCAGCCAAAAACTTTAAATGGGGCGGCTGCAAAGCATTCGAAAAAAAAGGACTTTTTGATAAATCACGACAGCGAATTTCGAAGGGCCGAATCGTTAGAAGACAAAGGCGATAATCAATCGACGGCGACCCGCAAAGCCACAACAGCTAAACAATTCCGGATTAAGAGGGTGGGGGCAGTCTCGTATCGGGACCTTGATTTGGTTCTCGTCGGAGCTTTAGCGGCATTCGGATTACCCGTTTAGTGTTCTGCATCGTGATTCCAATCTCATTGTAAGACCTATGAAGATCGATATCGATTTCATTTGACAGCGTTTGTCACTTGTTCTGTTTGTTTAGGACTGCAGGATCTAAATTTTCAGCAGTTTAATTGACTTTTATCTGGGTTTTAATGAGATTTGCTCGGTCTTGCGGGTAGATTTATGTATTGGGGGTGGTTGGTTTATATTTTGAATTTGCTTGCAAAAAAGTCAAATCTAAGTTTTTGCGATTTTTGACGTTGGTTTGGTTTGATTTGAGTTGGGTTTGGCGGTTGATTTGATGGCATTTTCTGGTAGAGTTGGGGCTATTGGAGTGGGAGCTTGTTAATTTCTTTGGTTTTGCATGATGGTTTATATATTTTTATTCTTAACCTATCAATTATCTTTCTGACTTATTTACCCTTTAATGTGCTTTTTTGATGGCAGAGCGACCATGAGTGATCATGGAGATAAGACTTGCCCTCTCTGTGCTGAGGAGATGGACCTCACTGACCAGCAATTGAAGCCTTGCAAATGTGGTTATGAGGTGTTGGGCACAGAAAAACCTTGTTTTTTTCTCCTTCCTTCTTTATACATATGCTCTTTGTTGTTGTTGTTTTTCTAAACAATGATTGTGTGCATAATTATTGAATTGTTTTACAACCATTAATCATTCATTTTATCTTATAAAATTTTGGACTTTCTTTGTGTAATGTATAGTAACACTCAATCTATACAGCTGCCTTATTGATACATGGTTTTGAGATTGTCACCCTAACAATTCTTCCTGTTTTTCTTCTGTATAGATATGCGTTTGGTGTTGGCATCAAATAATGGACATGGCTGAGAAAGAAAATACAGAAGGGCGTTGCCCTGCTTGTCGTACTTTATACAATAAAGAGCGGATTGTTGCAATGGCTGTGAATTGTGAAAGGTTTGTGGGTTGTCAAACCTTTTATTATCTTAACTTCAAGGTATTAGTTTTGTGATATGCAGTGGGAAGTTTATTTCTACAGATTGATGACTGAAAATAACACAGAAAAAAGATACAAGACTCAAAAGACGAAGTTGAAAATATCAGCAAATGCACGGAAGAATCTTAGCAGGGTGCGTGTGGTACAACGAAACCTTGTTTACATAATGGGATTGCCTGCCCATTTGGCTGATGAGAGTGTGAGTACACTTGGATTTGGAGCCACAACTAATCTCAGTTCTCTTTTATGTTATATGATGGAGAGCTTTCACATGAAATTTTTTATTCAGAAATGTCTTGTATTACTGGCAGCTACTGGAGCGTAAAGAATATTTTGGTAAGTATGGAAAAATATTGAAGTTGTCTATTTCTCGTCCGACAACAGCCACACAGCAAGCTTCCAGTAATTGTTATAGTGTGTAAGTGTTGTAGTCTTCTGATAGTCTTTGCATAGGAAGTGTAAGCTTTTAATAATATTAGGAACTTAAACTGGAAGCTTTTTTTTGTCTTTCCTGAAAATCTTTCATACTTAATTGTGAGCAAACTGTCTCCCCTTTCATATTTATTAGTTTCAGGCTTCAGGCTGATGAAGCTCTTGATATACCTAGTTAAGGAACAGGGTTTTATCCTTGTGTTTTGCCTACACAGGTACATTACATATTCTAGAGAGGAGGATGCAGTTCGTTGTATTCAATCTGTTCACAACTATACAATCGATGGTAAATCCTTAAGGTATGCCTGTCACAGTTTTTTATGCCATAGATTTTCATTCTTTCTATCCATTATTACAGTTTCATGGGGTTCCAATGTGTGCTGCAGGGCAAGCTTTGGTACTACTAAATATTGCCATTCTTGGTTGAGGAACATGGTATACAAAATAATCATGTATGGTTTGATTTCTCCATATTCATATTTAACTCAATTTATGTTGAATTTTTGCCTTAATTGATCCAGATTTGCAGCAATCCAGATTGCTTGTATTTGCATGATATAGGTTGCCAAGAGGACAGCTTTAGTAAAGATGAGATAATTTCTGCTTGTTCTAGGTATTTCTTCACTGTCCTCCATAAATTACTGATATTATATGTCATCCAAAATATCCAACAGCTAATCTTTCTTTTTAGTTATGTTTCATTTGATATTTAAACTTCTAATACAACCCAGAAACTTTTCTTGGGCATTTCTCTGCCATAGTTTTATGTTGGGTCTCAGTTTTGAGTCAACTTAATGTTCTTTTTTATTTTTTATATTTGCATGCACATTTCTTATCTTCTTTCAGTTTTAACTCAAAAATTCAGTAGAAAAAGTTGTGAGACATAGTTGGAAAGAAGGCTCATGAAGGGTTGGATAAATGAGAGCTAAAGAAGCATTGCTAGACAAAGTGAGTGATCTCGCTCAACCTTATAATATGGAATGGTTCCATCTGGTTCATTTGCTGAATCTTCAAGAAAGTTTTAGAGTTGTATTGCTAAATTGGGCTATTCAGCACAAAGAAAATTAATTTTAAGGAAATTTTCTTTTGGCCCTTTGGTCCATGAATTGGACTGTTAGATTTTTTAGGTTTTAATTGCATGATATCTCAAGCTCTCAACTCTAACCGTACCCTTTTTGTTAATATTGAATATCTCTAGCACCAATACTTGTCGATGTTCTTCTCTTGTTCTTGTTCTGAGGCTACAACCATTCACTGTTTTGAAGATGGTGATGTTGTGGACAATGATGGTTGGTGAGAAGATCACGTCGAGGAGGTCCAGTTTTGGCATGACTTACTTGCAAGTGGTAATGAAGTGATTGAGCTGTGTCTTTTCACGGAGAAGTATGGGAAGGCAGGCAATGGGGATATTGTCTAAAAGGTTGGCATAGCTACTTAAGGACAAAACATCAAATAATTTTATTATGAAATAAAGAGAATATTGTATTCAAAATGTTGTCAATCAACTACAACTATTGCTATGTCAATAGGATTGAAGGGTATAAGAATGCATAGCTTCCTATGTGCCAAATGGCTATAATACTAATATAGCAATAATTATAAATAAGATTTAGGGTACTGTTTAGGGCAATTGCAGACTTATCCAAACTTATCCAGGATAAGTTGACGATCTGAATAATTCTGTGATAAGTGAGTCGATTCGGATAAGTTGTCAATCTGCTTTGGTTTATGACTATGAAACAACAGTGATTCTGGAAAATTGACCATTCTCGCACTCGTTACGAATAAATTTGTTTAGATTGTTTGATTTGTGCGTTTTATAAACAGCTTATTTGCAATTTTTTTTTAATTAAATAAATAATCTGTGCAACATAATTTGTTATTTTCTCAACAAAATCAAAGAAAAATTTTGAGATTTTATTCACAAATATCCTAGTGGTTTAGCAAAAATCTATACATAATGAAGGAATAACAAAGTTATTTCAGCAAAAAAGATGTACGCCTATAAAAAGCACATTCGTGATTTATGAAATAAACTCCATGATCCAGA
The DNA here is from genome assembly GCA_022702705.1 of Papilionanthe hookeriana x Papilionanthe teres. NCBI lineage: Eukaryota > Viridiplantae > Streptophyta > Magnoliopsida > Asparagales > Orchidaceae > Papilionanthe > Papilionanthe hookeriana x Papilionanthe teres. The sequence goes on along the minus strand of CM040426.1, from coordinate 38,311,018 downwards.
GAACTCACAGAAGGAAAAAACCATAACTAAGCTAAAAGCATGAATGCATGAATGCAAAAGATCAAAGAATGAAAATTATAAAAGCGATTGGATTGATAAGAAGAATTCCAAGCAGCAAAAGATCAGAGCATGAAAATTACAAATCTAGATAAGTAAGGGGTGTAAGCAAAAAATAAAAGCATTTGAAAGAAGGCTCTACCAGTCAACCATTTTTCAGGTTCAGAACTCCAGCGAGATGCAATGTGAATCAATGTTCCCTTTGGAAATGCCTAAACAAACTTTTCTGACCACTCAACTGATCCCTGCAAACCCCCGACGTCCATCTCCTCTCCCTTCCTCCTCCCTTCCAAAACCAAATACAGTAGCTCACCCAAATTAGCCATATGTTGCGCCATGCACAAACTCTGGTAGCTCCTTATCCAGTCCCTCCACTGTCCTCCACTCATCTTTGGTGAAATCATACCCTTTGATCTTCCTCATGTAACTGTACGAGTACAGAATTTCCCCCACAGCAGCTGTCCTACCCCTCCAACCCAAATTCAGTGGTGTAGGCACCAAACTCCATGCCTTCTCCTCGCTAATACTACCTCTGTCGTTTGGGGCACCAAACTCCATACCGTTTGGGTACAGGCAAGGGGCGGCGCAGGTAGGGGGTGAGAGGAGGGGAATGATTCCGGCAGAGGCGATCATGGAGATACCAGTGAGATTGGCCCTTGGGGGTGCGGAGATTGATGAAGAAGAAGTGTTGGAAGGCATCGACGACGAGGCGGACGGAGAAAAGAAGCGGGGAGCGAAGGAAGAAGAGCCATGCACGTGATACAGCGGCGAGGAAGAGATGATGCGATTCCGGGACTCGAGCGATGCAGAGGATGGCAAAGTCATCTGGAAGTAAAGGTATCAGGCTTTCCATTGTAGCCTGCAGTGCCGTGTCCAACGGCTGCCTCTTGCGAGCGGAAGAAGAAGCGGGGCATCGAAGGAGGCTTTGCAAGCTCGATCGCGAGGCTGAGGGGGCAGGGGAGTAAAAGAGGCATCGCCCGCGATCGAAACAGCGGCCCACGGGGGTCGCCCCGCGGGTCGCGTGTAATACAAAATTCGAACCTCCGTTTTTAAATCCGCTGATCAAAGAAATGGCAAACTATACATCCTTACTAAGGTAGTATGTAGATATCAGTTAAATAACTAGTAGATAGCTGCATCAAGTGCCCTACACTTTAGAAGAAATCAACGCAAGTTTAGTGAGCTATGTTTGACCATTTTTGGTGGGCGCTATAATTAAATATTGACAAAAATTGAACATGGTCGAAATATTTAGCTATGTTGGCAAAGTGACAAGCATTATGATTTATACTAGCTGCACTAAGAGAGAGCCAGAATATGGACTGATTTAATTTAAAGTACTGATTGTAAATATTTTTTGGTGCAAATTAATGGTCACTACTCGCTGACATTAAATCATTTCAGCAAGCGGTGGCAATCAACTTGCTTATTATAAGCATTAGTGCTTGTAATCAATTTGGCCTTGACCTTCTCAAAATTTGTAGCAATAACAGTAACAACTTGGTTGTGCAGCTTATGAATAATGGCCAACTCTATGTTTTGATTTAATTTTTTAATGTACACTATGGTAAAGGGCAGTCTTCAATTAGAATGGCTAACCATGGAGTTATAACTTATAAGAAAAGATAGCTTGTCCGAATATTTTATCCAACTATTTAAGGTGATTGACCAATATCATGTTTGTTACAGTTTGGTTCACTTCTTGTTGGTCATTTGTTTTGGGATGAAAAGTAGAGCTCAAATTGATTTCAGTTTGTAGCATCTTCCATAACTAAATATAGCTTATGAATTGAACGTCTAGTCAGAGGTAAGGCATCTCAATAGCCCATTAATCAATGTAATGGAAGTTTGGCCTGCTACCATCATAATTGAATCTACTTCATTTTCAGTAAAGCTGAAACAAAAGCCAAGTTCAAATCTTCCCATATATAAAGTCGAGTACAGCTAATGGTGTATACAACTCGACGTTCCGATTGGCTCGCTTGTAAGTTTGATAAACTTGGCAACATTCAACAAATCTACTCACATCTTGATGTAATTATGGCTATAGAATTTGGCTTCCATGAGTGATAACATCGCGTCACACCCCAAATGCTTTGAGTGACCTCCGACATGTAAACCTGTAACTTTTGGGCTCTTTGGAAGGTGATTGGGATGCAAAGTTGAGTTCTTTTAAACATATACTCTTGTATATGGAATAATCACTAGTTGGTCTCTTTCAATTACATAAAGACTGGTTCTGTAAAGTTAGGATCATTTGGATACTATTCCTTTAATGATTCAAGCCGTGTTGTAGTCTGAATAGAGATGAGGAGATTTGCTCAAAAGCTTAAGACATCGGTAGCATGGTTACTATTAAATGCTTAATGCTTTTAAACAAAACTAAATTTTTGAAAACACCATTTATCTAACATGACCAACTAACATAGTGTACGCAAGTGCAGGTGTGCTCCCATCATGATTACCATTATATCTCAGGTAAGTCAATGATTAATACTTATTATGCTCAATTTTTATTCAGCATATAAAATATTCCATATTAATTTAAAACATAAATCATAACTAGAACAAGAGATATCAATTGGAGAGCTCACCCTGAACTTGTGATACACTTGTACTAATTTTCTACAAACCTTTGAATTTACGATTTTAAAATGTCAATCATGAACACTGTGATCTCCTAATCTCTGTCCATAATTAGAAGTTATAATTAATCTTTCCTAATTTTATATATGTCTATAAAAGTTAAAGGAATCAATTTCATTAAAAATAGTTCTCCAATAGTTGCAAATTCTTAAATAGGTATATATGATATTCGAGAAGTTGTAAAATTGCTTCCAGTTATTCCTATATGACTCTGTTGATATCTATAGACCACAAACAATTGAAATAAACTTGTTACCATTAGTGATTTAAATAAATTTTCTTCATGCAATGCAGCCAAATCAAAGGATATGCAAAATAGTTGCTGAGTAAACACAAATTCAATGTTTGAATGAATTAGTTCATGATTTGGATATTAAAAAAACTGCACTTATTCGTTACTGCAGAAAATAAATGTAACTACAGGAGTTAGAAAGTTAAAACCAACAAAAGTTTTATAAAATTACTCCTTGAAGTGTATTTCCTCTTGCACTTCTTTGCTTTCTTTCTCCAAATGTTTTCTCTCTGCACTTACTACTCTCTCTATACTCTAAGTGTCACTAGCAATATCACTCCCATTCTCTCTTACTCTCTCTACTATCAACACTTGACCCCACCTGAATAACTTGCTAAACTCCCTAAGAGACTCTTCCAACCTTCTCTTAAACTACTTCAAAAGTGGATGGTCATGTCCGTTGTGTCGTGGCATTGCATTGAATAGCATTTTGGTGCTATCCTCTTTAACAGTGCCAACTCTTAGTGCTGAGGCGCTAAAGTCTCTGTCTATTTGGCTTATTTTGCTCCATTTTAGCATCAATGCGCTCCAACTTGAATTATTGAGGCGATCGATTCTCTATCATGGAATCCTTTTTTTTTTCATGCATTTGGCATTGTAACACTATAATTTAGTGTTGAAGCACCAAACTTTTTGGTTTTGAATATTTTTGATACCTTTGCATCGTTGTAATGCTGTAAATTTGGCATTGAGGCGCCGGCTCTCCAGTGCTCAAGCTTCATGCTTCATGTTCCTTGGCCATTTTCTGTCTATTGTGGCGTCTCAGTGCGATTTAATACAACACATGAGAGCTATCTTGTCCTTTTTAAATATTCTTTTAGTTTCTTATCCTGTGAAAATTTCTACAAAAATTAACATAATTAGTGACCACAAATTACAAAATGATTTAATTTTTAACAAATTATTATTATTAATAATTAATTCCCCCAGCTTATTCAATAATATACGGCTCAATTTTTTTAGTGAATCTAAAAACTATATTGATTGATCTTTGAATAAAATGAAATCCTAGTGTAGAAGATGATGCTTACATTGTTTGAGTGTCACCGCAATTGCATAGAATTATTATTTGTAAGTGGACCCTTATTCTCTTGCAGCTTTTAGCTTCTCACTAAAAAAATTGGCTGATCTGCCTTATAGGGATAAAACCGTTCCAATTCTCACACCTAGGTAGAGCATAATTGCCACTTAATTGTATCAAAATTATGCTATTATTTAGCAATACATGCAGTAGAGTTTTGTTTTAAATATTTGGTAATGGGAACCATGCAATGCTGAGTCCATGAATAAATTGCATTTAAAAATTTGCAAGTTTGTGGAAGCTGCGGATGTTTATTATAGTAATTGTTGTTTACACGAATGTCAAGTTGCTTACATGTTCTTTGAGGTGACGCAATTGGTTAAAAACGTAGCTTTGAGAAACTTGTAATTTTAAGTTTGTTTTAACATTTAGAAGCTTGCATAAGTATTATGGCATTAAGCCACATGCAAGGTTTAAATTTAAGTTTTTGATTTCGCCTTCCGTTCACTCATGTGTATGTTGTGGATTCAGTGGCTATGTTGGGACGAGTGGGAATCTTTCGTATACTATAGAATATATTTGTTGGTGTTTCTATATGTCAAACACTTAATGCGATGGGCTTTCGAGCATTTTTTTTTTCCTTTCATAAATTGAGTGAAGGGGATTGTCCATTTCACGACCATTTTAGCTTGTTTTCTGTAAAGTTTTGGTTTGTTCAGAGATTTCAATAGAATCCAGGAGGTTATGTTCGAGTTGCAAGTTTTTAAAATTATAAGTCTCCTGTAAGTTCTGCTTAATATTTTTATTTTGTAATTTACGTTATTTTTATTAGATCATTTTGTATTTGATAAGCTCATTTTAAGTTTTGTTCAAGTCCTATTTTGGTTCAAATTTTGATAGTTTTTGGCATCTCCCTCGTGTGGAGAGTATTGTTGTGTTGGCTAGGACTTCCTTTCACACCTAAAAGGGTCCACATGCCATTATTCTTTGCAATAACATGGCCTTATACCTTTAATCCACAATGCTTAAAAAAGCTCACATAGGCCTATAAGTACTTGTGCAAGCGAAGCATAAAACAAGCTAAGTGTTGTTGAGATGAGAATGCTTTGGTGGATGGTGGCTTGATATTTAGTGATAAAATGCGAAACAAATATATCCGTGAAAGCTTGGTGTAGCTCCAGTGGTAGACAGGATTAGAGATAGCCGTTTTAGATGGTTTGGTCACATTAAACGTCAACCATCTAATGATCCGGTTAGGAGAGTAGATGTTTTAGATTCGACTTAGTTAAGAAGGGAAGAGGTAGACCTAAAAAGAATTGTATATATTGTATAAAAATGATCATAACTTTTTAGAATTAAATAAAATTATGACTCAATAGAACATAATGGAGGAAAAAATTCATGTAGCCGACCCCACTTAGTGGGATAAAAACTTGTTCTTTTTGTTGTATTTTAGAAAAATGCTAACAAGTACTTAATGCAGATTTTTACGCCGTATTGGAAGAATGTGAACTATATATTGTTTTCATTCTTTTCTCTCTTACTTTTTTCCCTTATTCGAGTAAATCTCCCTCTCGGATGAAATGAATATCCGAAGAAGAGAGGAACCGGAAGGAGGGATATAAGACGAACGATAAACAAATGGAGGAGGAATGTGAAGAATATTCGTAAAGTGAACTTCGTGTGGATAACCCCAATGCATACAAATCCGAAACGAGATCGGATCGAAAATACCTTTGAGAATATCCGCGAAGAGGACCTTACGAAAGCAACTCACAACCAGAGAATCAAGTATAAATGCTTGTTATGGGCCCAAAGGAATGCATTTCTTTGATTAATTACATCTTGGGGATATCCAAAAAAAAACTCGCGATAAAAAAGGATCTTGCTTACATGATTTAATAAAACCCGGTTATTTGGAATGCCAATGGATTTAAATCATTTCAAAGGAAAATCACGATGCTTTCGATATCTATACCTGGCCATAGGGAAGTGCGTGAATCACTGTAACCACTAAAGGCGATGACGCCTAGGCTTGTGGGGCCCAAAAGATGATATCAACAATACGTCAAAGGAATCGATAGGGCTCAAAAGAGGTGTCAACGGGAAGGAAAATATCTCCTAAAAAGGTAGAGGTAGCTAGTTTAGGGTACCACTAATCCATCATCCGACGCTATGTTGATCTTAAGTCTATCTGGTTGTGAAGGTAGTCGACCCAAAACAACTGGAGGCTCCTTGTCAACAATCAGTGAATTGCTTTGTCCATGGAAGTCTCGGTAGCCTTAAAATCAAAGGAAGGAAACTTTAATTTTAATGACCCTAAACAGGTAGAGCTCAAAGAGATGTGGCTTAGAAAAATGATAGAGTTGTCGCTGGAAAAAAATTGGAAAAGAGGTTCAGCTACAAAGCTGGAAATACTCTGCACAAAATACTTATATCTCATCTGGGTCGGGGATGCCTCTAACACCTTAGTCGTACTGGACAGCCTCCTAGGTAATAATTTATGCTTGGCCAAGTCTGGTATGGAGAAACATGGGGACTTCTCACCGGGTATATGCATATGATGCAGTTGTCTACCACAATCCTATGACGTGAAGGCTTTATTAGAATGACTTGAGTGATATCTAAGCTATGCAACCCATTTTAAAACCGACTCGAAGGTTATATAGAAAAGTAAAGTGCAGGTTTTGAAAAATCTAAAATATTTTAACTCTAAATTTTAATTAATCGTAATATTTTGTTATTAAGATTTTGTAAAAAGTTTAAAATTTTAGGGTCATTAATGAGTCTAGATTATTTTCCGTAATCGACCTCAGACGAACAACCAATAGAAAGAAACATGAAAATAAAGCAATTACAAAATAAAAATGAGGACAACCAATCAAAATATAAGAACAGGCCGTTCCATTTGGTCGACATCTTCCAGGAAGGCAGTAAAAACGATCGGACTCCACATATATATGCCTGGTTCTAATTCTGTACAAGAATATAAATTCAAAATTAAGATACGAGACACGAGCTATTGCTTCCGGTTCCTATCACGTGGTTCAACATGTCATCCGCCTCGAAATTCATGCCCATTCTGATACAAAATCGATCCCAAGACTCTATCAAATACACGATAAAAGAAAAATAGAGGACTCTGTCTGCAGAAAAAGTTAGTACATGTTATCTTATGCAACTTATATGAACCATGCCTGACGGGAGGAGCTTATAGCAGCGTTTGCAAGAAAGAGTTAGTATGAAATCATGACTTTGCTCCTCCCTTATTAAATATGTGTGTGTGTATGTTTAGGCATGACCCCTGCAAGAAAACCGCCTTTAATATATTATTGCGCATGTCCACACTCAGTAAACACACAAAAGTACAAGTAAAATAATAACTGACTAGGGCAACTAAACCAACCAAGAACAATTGCTAGACATCGTAAAAAACCATCTAACACCCTAATCCTAACCTAGCATATCATCTAACGAAAAGTGTCCTAACCAGCATCTAAGTGCTTAGGGTAAAGTCTCCGGGTATATGATTTTAACGGGTCGTCACACCGACCCCCGTTCTGAAGATCAAAGTGATCTAAAGAGTGTCACCCATGATGAATTTTGAAAAATTTTTGGCCTCACATTTAATTCACTATTTGCATAGTTTTAAGTTATGGTGGATACCATAAGTAAGGAAAACATTTATTTTTTTTTTATTTTTCAAATTATGTCATTAAATGAGACCCGTGGCATGCAATGTGACATCAGTTAGATTCGTTAAATCTTTAGCACAGTCATACCTGTGCTGATCTCGATGCAATAACTCGCATTGTTCATCAGGATTCACCCGACAGACAATGCTCGTTAAAGCATCACAATCAACACAACTTCACTCAGCTAACAAGTCTAATTTGTATCACGACACATAAGACAATGCACTTGCAGATGACAAAGTTGTGAGCACACTTTGTGTGTTGAAGGGATTCAATGGATCTATGGCGTGACCCGAATTGAGCGCATGTACAGTGAAGTGATATTATTCTCGCTAGAGAAAATTGCACGTTTAATGTATACATGAGTGTCGTAGTGAGTGTACGAGAAACAATGACTCAAAAAAGACACATGAGTGTCATGAACATGCAAGATGTTACGCGAGCAAAACATACAGAGGTGTACAAGTGAAAATGTGAACACATGCAACATGTAGGTGACCAGTTGATCGGGTCTTGGTGGCTGATCAAACCGAAGTGGTTTGGTTTTGTGACCGAATCTTGCCGGCCGATTGAACCAAAAGACTGATTTTGTGATCGGGCCTTAGTTGCCGATCAAACCGAAGTATGTGGTTTTATAATCAGGCCTTCGTAGCTGGTCGAACCAAAGTGATCGGTCAATTGGGCCGAAGCGGCCGATCGAACCGAGATGGGTGCATTTGCATAGGTGCCATGCAAGACATGAATGCACAAAAATATGTAAGGGACATGACATGCAAGTGAAGTTAGCCAATTGACGCTTTAGGTTGACCAGAGCAGTCGACCGAGTGTTATGATAAAAAAGGGTCAGCCGGACCAGGGCAGCCAATTGGCCTAAAGTGATCGATCGACTGGCCGGTCTGCCGGTTAGACCTAAGTGATCGGTCGACGAGGCCAGGGCGGTCAGTTGGACCTAAGTAATCAGTCGACCCGGCCGGTGAGGCCGGTTAGACCTATGTGGTCTGTTTGTCGACCGGGTCGAGGGCGATTGGTTGGACCTAAGTCATCGGTCGATCAGGTCGAGGCGGCTGGTTGGACCGAAGTGGTTAGTTGACCTGGCTGGGGCAACAGATCGGACTGAAGTGACATGCAAAATGCGGTCAAACATACAAGCATATGCAAACATACATGCTTGATAGCGAGTTTTTACTCATTCTAATGATCTCACGGGTAAACCTTAAGGGTAGTTGATGGGATTGAGCGTGTGTTACTACAAAGCGACGAGTGGCTGCTTCCATTTGCCTGGTGCGAAGGATCTGAGTTGGGGAAGACTTTTGCGACATAAGGAACATCAAAGTCTTGAAACTTTCCATTCTCTACGCCCAAACTATAGATTTTGCTCTTCTCGTCACGAGAGCGAAATCACCTAAGCAAACATGAGATTGAATGATCCCGACGTTTTGGATTTGAGTCTAGAAAGAAATGGGTAGGTTCGATCTTATGATTCACAAGGGAAAGTCCACGAAAGGCTCCTAATCCTACATTGTCTTCCTATAGGCACAACAAAACTCTAATCTAATGTCTCTAACAACTAGACCTTAGGGGGCTCTCAGAAGGTAGATCACAAAGGACCGAGAAGTTTTACCTTCATGATGGTTGCTCGTAGTGTTCTCTTTGATTATTTGAGCTCCGATGAAGTTCCGACGAGGTTTTATGTGCTCCTCTAAAGGATGAAGATGGTCCCTAGGAGAGTCCAGTGAGGTTCCAACAGAGATCCGAGCTCCGGCGATCCTTCCCCGAAGTATGAAGAAGCTCTCCTTCCGTGTAGGAGAGTAGAAGCCTTCCACCAAGCTAGGATGAAGCTTTCCTAGCCTTGACTCATGTAGAGTTCTGTCGGAGAGAAAAAAGATGGCCGAAAAAGAAGAAGAAGAAGAAGAAGGTTGTAGGAAGCCAATCCTTTTCTCTGCCTTTCTCCCAAGCTTCTCACCTTAGCCTCCAAGAAGATCTTCTAGCTCTAAGGAAGAAGAAGCTCAAGTATCTCTAAGAATAAGAGGAACATCGTCTCCCCCTACTCTCATGCCAAAGATATAGGTTTGGAGAAGCCTAAGGGAGATACGCCAACCAACCCAAAAATTTCTCCACTTTTTGCTTAAAGTGGCATGCCATCTTACCTAAGACCCTTCCAAAAGAGGTATAATTAGTCCTTTATCTCCCCCAAGAAAATCTCTACATTTGCCAAGACATCCTGCAATTCCGGCTGCCTAGGGAGGTGTGTTGTGGTCACAATAATGGAAATCGCGCCAAAAATCTTGCGCTACGACCCTGGCGCCTAGGCACCAACAGGGTGGCAGCTACTATCCCATGGCTTGGGAAAATGCCAATTTTAGGGCATTTTGGGCTTCTAGGCGCCTGAGACTGGCGTCTGCTTTTCCATTGCTCGGGAAAATACTCCGGAAGACAGTTTTGGGCGCTTAGGTGCCCGGGACTGGTGCCTAGGTGCTAGTCTGGCCCAAAAAACTGATTTTCCCGTAGATTGTCCGACAGAGAGTTTCTTCAATCTGCGAGCTATGGAGGAAAACTATAGGAGCAATAATTTTAGGTGAGAGATGGTAGTCTTTAATGACAGAGCTAAAAAGATCACTGTTTGAGAGTTAAGATGGTAGGAGATACAAGTGAGGGTTTTTCCATGAGGTAGAGTGGAGCTAGTAGTTGCTAGCTAAGAGGTGAGATGATAGGAGATTTAGTGAGTAATGTCGATGAGGGTTGGAATGAAAATGGGGAGAGAAGTTTCAAGGCTTGGAGATGTGGGTGGAGAGGCTTCATGAGTTGCTCAAAATGGAGGGAGGTAAAAATTTAGGTCGGATTTCAGGCGTTTGAGACCAAGGGAGCTCATTGTAGCTTCACGCGAAGGAGACGGACATGGAAGTTTTGATCTGTAAGAGAGATGAGAGCAATAATAAAAATTGGGAAACATGATGGGGTAAGGGCTACTGTCATTTGAGAATTAATAGGAGTGAGTTAGTTTTAAGATATTTTTATTGTTTTCCATCTGTGTTTTAATTTATCATAGAAGTTTGGAAATATTTAGGAGATTTGAGAATTTCTTTGGCCTGAGAAGTGGAGGAAGATTATTTGGTTCCAATTTTAAGGATGAAGGAGATGCACAATAGTATGCAAATTATAGAGGAATTAAGTTAATGTGTCATGCAATAAAATTATGGGAGACAATAATTGATAATAGTAATTGACAATAGGTTAAGAAGTGATACAAAGATTTCTCATAATTAATCTAGACTTATGCCAGACAAGTTTACTATGAAAGTTATAAATTTATTGAGAGATTTGATAGAAAAATATCGAGAGGGTAAGGAGGATCTACATATGATTTTTATTAATTTAGAAAAAGCTTAGGATAATGTTCCAAGAGGTGTTTTTGGAGAATTCTAGAGAAGAAAGGTGTTGATATGATTTACATTTAAGTCATTAAAGATATGTATACTAGAGCTATTACTTGTGTTTGAATTGAAGGAGGATTGCTAAAGTATTTTCCTATTTCGGTTGGAATACATCAGGGATCGATTTTAGGCCCATATCTTTTTGCTTTAGTTATGTATGCTCTTACTAGACATTTTTAGGAGGATGTATCTTCGTGTATGCTTTTCGCTGATGATATCCTTCTTATGGATAAGACTAGAGAAATAGTTCAGGAAAAAAATTGAATTATGACGGTTCACTTTAGAGTCTAAAGGGCCTGCATTTGACTGGATTTAAAATTGAATACATGAAATGTAATTTTAACAGTCCAGTGGAAGAGTTGTAATAATGGGCGATCAAATCATTAAAAGTAGTGAATGTTTGAGATTTCTTGAATCTATTCTTCAAAGTAATGGTGATATAAACGAGGATGCTATTAGTAGAATTCAAGTTGGATGGTTGAGTCGAGGAATGCATCGAGCATACTGTGTGATAGAAAAATACCACTTAGACTTAAATGACAAATTTATAAGATGGCCGGGATACCTGCAATGCTTTTTGACGCAGAATGTTGGCCTATAAAAGAGAAGTATAAAACTAAGTTGTGTTGTTGAGATGAGAATACTCAGGTGGATGAGCGGCTTTACACTTAGAGATAAAATGCGAAATGAATATATTCGTGAAAGGGTTGGTGTAGCTTTATGGCACAGAATGTTAGCCTATAAAAGAGAAGCATAAAACTATGTTAAGTGTCGTTGACATGAGAATGCTTAGGTGGACGAGTGACTTTACACTTAGAGATAAAGTGCGAAATGAATATATTCGTGAAAGGGTTGGTGCAGCTTTAGTTGTAGACAAGATTAGAGAGAGTCCATCTTAGATGGTTTGATTACATTAAACGTTGTCATTTGATGATCTTGTTAGGAAAGTAGATGTTTTAGATTCGACTTGTGTTAAGAAAGGTAGGGTGACGTAAAAAGACCCGAGCATGTTGTATAAAAAATGATATTAAATAAAAATATGACACTCCATAGGACATAATGGAGAAAAAGGGCTGATGTAGTCGACCCACTTAGTGCGATAAATGCTTATTATTGTTGTTTTTTTAAATATTTTTATTTATTGGGCATATGTTGGATGAAGATAGAGGGAATATGTTTGGGGTATATTGAGATTCAAATTTTATTTTATTTGTTTTTTATATATAATTGCATAAATTTTAATATTATCTTATTTAATATAAAATAATAACTTTTAATTAATTAATTGATATTATATTTAATTTATTTAATTAATTTGATATCATTGTTTTTTTATCCCATCGTTACTTGTAAGTGGGTGATGTCTTGCATCTAATATTGTTGTCTCATTATGTGCCATATAAAGATCTATCACTCATTTTTTGGCTTTTGCCACACATTTGTCTGGCATGATGATCCCTAATATTGTGAAGAATGCTTTGAAAATTTCTAATTGGAAAGAGGTCGTCTTCGAGGAGATGAAAGTTTTGGAAAAAAATGGCATGTGGGAATTAGTTGATCTACTTGGAAGAAAATTGTCGAATGCAAATGGTGTTTGCAGTCAATTATAATTTTGATGGTTCTCTAGAATTGTACAAGAGTTGATTGGTTGCCAAGGGATTCACTCGGACTAATGACATTAATTACTTAGAGACATTTGTTCTACTGGCAAAAATACACTTTATAAGAGTCCATCTATCAATTGCAGCTGATCTTGACTGGCCCCTTCAATAGTTGGATATAAAAAATATTTCTTAATGGGACCTAGAAGAAGAAGTGTAAATGGATGCATCTTCAGGATTTAGTGGGAAGTTCGACACAAAGATGTGTAAACTAAAAAAATTCCTTGTACAGGTTGAAACAATCACAGAGATTATGGTTTGAGAAATTTATACTATTGGTTAAAAATCAGGGGTATACTCAAGGGCAATGAGATCATATAATATTTTTCAAACATTCAAAGGATGGGAAGATAGCCATATTAATTGTGTGTGTGGACGATATAATTCTCACCGGAGATGACATATGAACTAAACCCGTTGAAGAATTATCTATCATCAATTTTTTAGACCAATGGCTTAGGTTCTTTGAGGTATATTTTTGGCATTGAGGTTGTTAGATTGAAGAAAGGGATTGTTGTTTCCCAACGAAATAATATTCTTGATCTTCTAAAGGAAACATTGATTAGTGGTTGTTGGCTTGTAAACACTCCAATTGATCCCATTCACAAACTAGAAGATGAGGAGGGTGACTTAGTGAGTACAACTTGATATCAAAAGTTGGTTGGAAAGTTGATATGCTTATCGCATACACGACTATATATTGTCTTTTTTGTAAATTTGGTAAGCAATTTATGCACATTTATCTTCTGAAAAACACCTTGAAGCAGTGAACAAGATTCTTAGATACCTAAAAAGTATATAAGGTAAGGGTTTACTTTTTCAGAATACCATACACCAATACATGGAAGCATAAGCCGATGCAGATTGGGCGGGCTCAAATGTTGACTGGAGATTGTGTCCGGATACTATACTTATGTGTGAGGAATCTGGTTACATGACAAAGTAAGAAACATACTGTGGTGGCAAGGAGTAGTGCCAAGGTGTAATATCAAGTTATGGTTAATGTAGTATGCGAGATGTTATGGTTGAAGAAAATTCTTGAAGAGCTACAGATCTCAATAAACATGCCAATTTAGTTGTACTATGTCAATAAAGCTGTCATAAGCATTGCAAAAAAATTCAATGCAATATGATCACACAAAACATGTGGAAATTGATAGACATTTCATAAAAGAGAATATTGATTGTGGAGCTATTTGCACGCCTTTCACCCCGACGGTGCAACAAATAGCATATATGTTCACCAAATGATTTTTCAGGCCTAGTTTTGAGTTCCTTGTAAGCAAGTTGGGCATGATAGATATCTATCTCCAACTTGAGAGAGGGTGTTGGAATTTTAGGGATTTTTTCCTTTTTGCCATCTATTTTTATTATTTTTAAATTTTTTAGCAGTTTCTACTTCTTGGATTAGTTATTGTTGGTAATTTCTATTTCTATTTTCTAGCATGAGGATTTTATGGCTTTCCCAATGTGGTGGACTTGCTGTGCTGTTTAGCTTGGAACCGAGTCTAAGGAAGTTGAAGAGGAATAATTATTTTTCCCTTGCCAAAAACCACAAATTGATTATATTTTCTCTCATCTTTTAGAATTTATGATGATATATATTTGAGTGAAAACGTTCTAAATTAAATTTACGAAGCATTTTTTTTTAATTCATTTGTTTTTTCATCATTATTATCTTTATTTCTCTCTTGGTTTAATGCATTTTGGATTGATCTACTAGGAATAGGGCCCCGCAAGTTGCTATGAACAATTTGCAACAGCGTGCAGGAAACTTTTTACCTGCAGCAGAAGATGATATAGGCACGAACGGAACACCTTCCAGCAAAAGTTGTTTGAGAATGTCCTCAAATGTAAGAAATAATGGCATGTGAATCTATCACTTTACACATTATGCTCTTGCTATTATATTTGAAGGCACTGATATGGGCTTTGCTTCCTCTGTATCCAGAATACTACCAAACATGTAAAATCTGCTAATGTTTCTAGTGAAAGGTGCTTAGTACTTCCCGCTTCTGCTTCATGGTATGCTGCTTCTCATCTCTTTTTTTGGAAGGATTTCCTATTTATGTTTGTGTCTGTTTTACAGGGGTTCTCGAGTGCCAAATAAATGTTCACCACCAATGACTACACCATGCCTGAAAAACCCTGTCAGGCAGAAGCCAGATTTTTTGAATTCTTCAACTTCAGTTCATTCATCAGTTTCGAGCATTAAATGTATTTCCGCATGGGATGATCATGTTCCTGTATTATCAAAGGAACCTGACAACAATACTGTGGAGAATGGGTCAACGACCTCAGAAGTTTTGAACCTTGTTTCTTCTATGCCTGACCAACCAGTTGTATCAGATGACTCCTCAAAGGCTACTGTGGTTGCAGAAAGTTCTTTAATGATTTCTGCTTGGGAAGATGATACCCAAATGAAGCCGCCTGAAGGAAGAAATATAATGGATTCTCCATCAAGTCCTATGGAAATGACATCTAGTTTATGCAAATCAACGGAGATTGTGTTTGATGTAGAATGTAATTATGCTTGGGATGATGATGTTGATGCAGCATCAAACCAAATCACAGATCCATGTTTTTATCAAATGGATGGAAAAACTACTTCGTTAGAAGTATTGAGATGTTGTAGTAATGGGGATTCCGAGACCTCTCTATCAGAAGATACTATGTTGTGTGATACTTCTTGTACCTCTGGTATTTCATGTTCTCCTTCCCAACTTTCAGACACATCAACTGGAAAAAAAGTTCGATCTCTCACACAAGAAATCGTTAGTGTGGACTCAGTTAATGTCAAAGATGAGTATCAGAGCAAAGATGAGTATCAAGTCGTGTCATCTAATAATTGTTCTAACTTTAGCGATGAAAGTTCTGATGCTAAATTTTGTCAAACTCATGCGAACAGGGAAGCTGACAGGCAAAGTTCAATGGCCTCTTCTCTTCCATCTGTTGCGACCGACTCAGAATGCTTTTTGATAGACATACCTGGCTGGGCCTCCAATCAACAAAGTGATGCTCCATTTTCTGTGATAAAAGCTGATAATTATAGTTTGGCCAATGATGATCAGAGAGAAGAAGCATCAAATGTTTCCACTCAAAAAACATTTTTATGCTGCAGTCTAAATCCTCCTAAAATGTCATTCATTCCAACAAGCAATTCTTTTGAAGAAGATCCTTTTGATTTGCAATATCCAGATGATGCAAATTATTTACCCATGGATGAAGGGTTCTCTAGGTTAAGGGATCATAGTGTGGTGCCTCTAGCTGTGCCCAAGCAGGACCGACAAGATGATTATACCATGCATAGGGAGGTTTTTGAGACACCTGACACGAGACAAACTGGAAATAAACCAAGTTATGTAGTGAAGTCTGATGATTTAACGAAAGTAAAGACTGAAGACATTGATTCTGGCGAGAGAAGCATTATATCCAATATGTTGTCACTAGATTTCGATCCATGGGATGATTCTTTACATTCCTCTGACAATTTGGCCAAATTTCTTAGTGGCATGGGTAAGAAAGTCGGCTCTTCGGCTCTGTCATGGAAATTGCAAAATAATAATCAATCTAGATTTTCATTTGCCCGTCAGGAAAATTTAGCAAATGATTTTTCTTTGGAGAAATCGAGCAGTTCAACACAAGAGTCATTTAAAGATGCTTATTACAACAATATTTTGCATGATACAACGGGGGGTCCCAGTGTTTTTTTGAAAAGCAGTTCTTTCTCATCATCTAATAACCCTGCTGGTATGTCTTTATAGATTATGCTTTAAACGTACTGCATATTTCTATGCTTATCATTTTATTTCTTTGGGCAGTTAGTTGTCCACATCCATATTAAAGTTTTTCTTGTCATTTGTATATTCCTTCTATGCCCGTTTTTAGAAGTGCTTTCAATTTGAATCTTAAAGACCTTTTTGGAAATTCAATGTTGGCCATGAAATAAAACAATTATTTGGATTAAATAGGTTACCTTTGGTTGAGTAGATCCAAGAAATAGATCTTCATAAGGAGATCCAAGAATGGAGTGAGGAGGTGCAAAAGGTATTAAAGAAAATTATATACTTTTCAAGAATGATAAATTAATGATTGTTTAGACATAATAATAGTAAATATGCTAAAAGATATGCGGAGGTGTAGTAGGCAAAGACAAAGCTACAACACTTGATTATTTGTATTGTATGCTAAATAATAGGTGAAAATGAAATATATAACATCACCAAAGTAAAAGAAAAGAGATTTAGGTTATTTATAAGTAAAATAAATTTGTTAATTCTACCGGAAGGGATATTAAAATGATAATTGTGAAAATAATGAAATGTTTTGAACAGGAACAATTTATTAAGAATATTCAAGATGAAATTTCTCAAAATAAAAAATCAATAAATTAATGATGTTATAGAAATGATACAATAGTGAACTTGATCAAGCTTTTAGGAAGATGCATAAAGGTAATGCTTTGAGTTTTATGAGATATCCTTTAAAGTTGACGAGTTATTAGAATTATTGGATTAATATGGTTAACCAATCTTTTTTTAAAATCCAAAATTTAAAGATTGTCAAATTATGGGGAGAAACACATTGGTGCCAATCTTTGAGAATAAAGGAGACTTTTATGGTCGTGGCATTAAAAGAAAATTCAAATTTATGAGCAATATAATGAAGTAGCAGAAGGTATTTAAAGAAAGACGTGAAAAATATCATGGCGATAATAGTGAATTAATTAATAATTATGTCAGAAAAAGTTATAATGAAGCTGATTTTGTGCTAAGATAATATTGAAAAGCGAAAATTGGGTTAAAGTTATTAAAGAGATGTATAAGTTAGCAATGGCAAACAATTAGTACTAGTTGTTAGAGAATTAACGAGTTTAAAATTACAATAGGATTTCGACAACAACAAACAAAACCATTATCCTGCTAAGTGGGGTCGGCTACATTCATCCTTTTTATCCATTATGTCCTATTTAGTGTCACATTTTCATATAATTTAAAAAATAAATTAACATCATTTTTCATACAATATGCCCAAATCTTCTTAAGTCTGCCTCTGTCTTTCTTAACATAAGTCGAATTTAAAACATCTACTATTCTAATCGGATCATCAGATGGTCGAAGTTCAATGTTAACAAACCATCTAAGACGATTCTCTCTAATTTTGTCCGTCACTGGAGCTACACCAACCTTATCACTGATATATTTATTTTACATTTTGTCTCTAAGTATAAAACCGCTCATCCACCTAATCATTCTCATCTCGACAACACTAAACTTAGTTTTATGCTTCTCTTTAAAAGCCAACATTTAGCGCCATATAGCATTGTAGGTCTCACTACCATCTTATAAATTTTTTTTTCAGTCTCAGCGGTACTTTTCTATCACACAATAGGTCCAAAGCATTCCTCCACTTCAAGCAACCAACTTGAATTCTACTAATAACATCCCCATCAATATCACCATCACTTTGAACAGTAGACTCGAGAAATCTAAAGCATTCACACCTTTTAAATATTTGATCACTCATAGTTACATTTCTGTCACAAGAGCTACTACTACTAAAATCTCTTTCTATGTATTCAGTTTTAGTTCTACTCAAACGAAGGCCTTTAGGTTCCAAGTTAGACATCCATAATTCTAGTTTTTCCTGAGCTTTTTCTCTCGTCTTATCCACGAGAAGGATATCATCAACAAAAAGCATAAACCAATATACATCCTTCTGTAAGTGTCCGGTAAGACCATCCATAACTAAAGCAAAAAGATATGGGCTTAAAGCCGATCCCTGATGTAAACCAACAGAGATAGGAAAATATATGCTCAATCCTCCTCTTCGAACACAAGTAACAACTCTTGTATACATATCTTTAATGACTTGAATATAAGTCATATCAACACCTTTCTTCTCAAGAACTCTCCAAAGGATATCTCTTGGAACCTTACGTAAGCTTTTTCTAAATCAATAAAAATCATATGTAGATCCTTCTTATTATTATCTTTGAACTTCTCCATCAAAACCCGTAATAAATGTATAGCATCCATAGTAGACTTGCACGACATAAATCCAAATTGATTATGAGAAATCTTTGTAATACGTCCTAACCTATGTTCAATTATCCTCTCTCATAATTTTGAAGTGTGACACATCAACTTAATTCCTATATAATTTGCACACTTTTGTGCATCCACTTTATTCTTAAAATTGGGGACTAAAATACTCTTTTTCCACTCCTCAGACATCTTTTTAGTTTTTAAAAGAATATTAAATTGTTTAGTAAGCCAAAAAACTCCCAAATCTCCTAAATATTTTCACACTTCAATTGGGATATCATCAGGTCCTACATGCTTTCCACCGTTAGTTTTCTTTAAAGACTCCTCAACTTCTTTTATTCAAATGCGACGGTAAAAATGAAACATTTTATTATTATTAATGCTATTAAGATCATTAAGGTCAATCGTATTTTCCGAAACTTCATTAAAAAATTTATTAAAATAACTCACCCACCTATTTTGAATATTTTTTTATAAGAAAAGCACTTTTTGATTTTCATCTTTAATGCACTTGAGTTAAATCTTTACTTTTTTTTTTTCTCTTTGTCTGGCTAGTTTATACATATTTTTTTCACCCTCCTTAGTATCTAATCTATTATAAAGATCACTAAAGGCAAAATTTTTAGCATCACATATTGTTCTCTTAGACTCCCTACGGGCCGTTTGAAACTTCTCCAATAGGATTGTATCATAAAAAATCGATATTCTCAGAGGTCTTCATGGCATAGTTCCAATTGATAAGACTTCTCTTGAAGTAAAAAAAAAACGCATCGGAGGAATTTATGTAAGGTAGAAGCTTTGGAATTAGTACAAGAAAGAATGAGCAGTGAATATCACATTATTTCGTAACTATCAATGCTGCAGGCATCAAGTTTTGGCAAGTTTGAAGACCTTAAATTAAGTTTTTCAAAAATGAAAATATGGCTTAGGGTATAACTTCTAGATTTTAAGAGATTCTATAATTATTTATTTATTTATTTTTATTTGTTTTTGAAAACTGGAGATTCTATAAAGTTGGGAGTGCAGAGTATGTAATAAGGAGATATGATGAAGACCTTAGTTTAATAAAATTGAAAATAATTGAATATGTTTTATATCCAATGAGTGGGCAACTAGTTAGTGAGCAAGAGGCTAACAAAGATGATAATGCTAAGATGCATATGGTATAAAGCTAATAACGATGGGGTAAGAAATGGTTATATTTGAAAGACAAAAGTAAAGCATATAACATATCAGTAAGGTGGGTAGATATAATTAACATATTAAATGATTAGAATGGTAAATTTTTACTGTACAGGTAAGATTACTAGTGGATCATTGGTGTGAATTAGAATTAATTCCTCCTGTTGCAGAAGAATGATCGGAAAAGTTTATTCAAATGCCAATCCCCTATAGTTGAGGTAAAGCTGTGATGATAAAGATGAACTCGTTTGGTGCTGCTTGTCGCACGCATCATGGAAGTGCTTTTTGCTATGATGTGTGAGATATCCTTTTGAGTTCTTGCAATCTGGGTGCAATCAAGGTGTGTTAGATAATGGTTGGCCTATTTTGGTTGGACAACTTTCTCTTTTGATCATCTTTGTTGAGAAGCGTTGCTATTACGATTGAGGTATCATTATCAGAAAAGTTGGCGTGGCCTTCCTGCGCTAAAACAACACTTCTATGGCAAATGCGCTCTTAATGTTTACATCAATTTGATATTTTTTGCTAATGAAGATATCAATTTCATTCACATTTGATTTGGAAACTGTAAATATAATGATTAAATTATTTTCAAAAGCGTTTCATTCTTTGTATTCAATATGGTCATCTAAATATGGATGGGCTTATAATGCATGCATGTATGGATGGAACAAATTCACTGCTGAATCATACAAAGTGGTGATGAAACGTATAACTTGTACAAATTGTACAAATCTTTTCATTTTCCAATTCAATCCGATCTATTCGTTCGTGGAGCTATTTACTCGATCGCAGACATTTCTGCAACACCTCTAACAGAGGAACAAATAGTCAACTTGGAAAAAACTTATTGTCAGCCTCTTTCAGATATGAATTTATCCGATTCAGAAGGGAATAACTTGCATCAGTATCTCAGTTTCAATTCAAACATGGGTTTGATTCACACTCCATGTTCTGAGAAGTATATACCATCCGGAAATACGAAAAAACGTAGTTTTTTTCTAAAGAAATGTGTTGAGAAAGGGCAGATGTATAGAACCTTTCAACGAGATAGTGCTTTTTCAAATCTCTCAAAATAGAATCTGTTCCAAACGTATATGCAATGGTTCCTTACTTCGACAGGGTGCAAATATCTCAATTTCACCCCTTTAGATACTCTTTCAGACCCATTGCCTATACTGAGTAGTAGTAAAAAATTTGTATACATTTTTCATGATATGATGCATGGATCATAATTGATATGTATCAATATGTTAACTAATCTTAAGATTGATATATTGATTCATGATGGATGAATAGAAACTTCTCATATGTGTGATTTTTTTTTGGTTGAGTTTTTTAACTCCTATGTTGTCTTTGTTCTACATTCCTTCATGCCAAATAGGCCAATACTACTGGTAAACATACTGTCAAGATTAGATAACATCATAGGCTGGCCATCAAGTTACCTATCATTGATCCATTAGCTGAGAGCGTGTGGATATTAGCATGTATTGTATAAAATGTGTAAATGAAATGTGAGTTAATCAATAACACAACATGCTGTGATTGTTTATTAGAACGGTTAAGCTTGGTTAAGCAGATTGGAGCAAATGTAGCTTGGGCATGTATAAGCTTGTTTTTGGTTAAAGTGAGGCGAAGATTGCAGAAGTATGTGGGTATGTCTGAAAAAGTTTATATTACTGTTTTTAGAAGCTCACTTTATGAGGTAAGCGAAGCAACATGCTTTCTTTGCATATCATTGTGAAATGCTAATTTATAGAAAATTGCATGTGTCACACTGCTTGTCACGTTGCATTATATTGTTGTGTACTCTTGATTAGAGCAATTCGTGGGTCAGTGTAGTATTCACTGCATATTTTAGATAAAATGTTTTGCTTCTCATTAGTATTTATTGTTGTCATCAAGCAAACTAATTGATTCTTCATTCTCTCCTATCAAAGCTCACCGCTTCTTGGTGGTTCTTCTCTTTCATAATTTTCCCATTCTTATAATATTTTCACTAGTTATTGTTTTCAGAGCTAATTGCCTATTGATTACAAAAGTTTTTTCTTGAGAATCATCTCGATTGGCTATGGCATCTCTAATTGATCCTTATCAAGCTTTTTTAACCAAAGAATTCTCTAAAAAATTTTAATTCAATTAAAATGTGTTATTGTCATTGTCGGGTTCCAAATCCTGAATGCAAAAAAAGAAGGATTGCATTTCGTAGTTGACAAACAACATAAATTTTTTATCGAAAAACTATTATATAACTTTTTTAATTATTGTGTCAATACTAATGCATTGTATTGCTTGAATACAATGAAAAATGTGTAAAGACAAATGGATCGGCATCCGAGTGTAGTATTAAATAAGCAAGCGTTCCCACATTATGTATGAAAGTGGGCAAAAAGGTTAGTCCATGAAACTAATATTATGATATAAATTTGGAATGTAGATATTCTTATAAATAAGTTAATTGAATTAGTAGATATTATGATACATAGGAAGATAACTATTTTATGTTGGAGAATAGGGTAAGGAGATTGATAGCTTTGCTTTTAAAATTTGATATTCAAGTAAGAGCTGTATTAGAAATTTAGGTGTAATTATAGATAAGAGGTTGAAAAATAATGTTGTAAAGATTGATAGAATTAAAATTATATCTCCAAAAATTATTGTTGATACTAAGATGCTTAATATTTTAAGTGCTTATGCTCTCCTAATAGGTTTGAATATATGTTAAAAATTTTTTTTTGGGATAACCTATAAATGTTAATATAAAGGATACTTTTGAAAAAGAATTTTAATTGGATGAGATTTAAATGAATATATCGGTACAGTAATAGAATATTTTAAATCATTCATGGAGAATATGATTTTGGAATGATTAATAAAGAAGATAGAGTCATATTGGATTTTGTTTTAAATTATAATTTTGTTATTTCTAATACTTCATTTAAGAAGATAGATGAGCATATTTCACTTATAAAAATAGATCTAATAAACAATAAATTGATTATTTTTTATGAGAAAATTACATTGTTGAGATTGTGAAGATTATAAGGTCATTCAAAGTAAAAATATAAGTATCTAACATCGATTATTAGTTTTGAATTTTAAGATGAAGTGTTGGAATAAATGAGAAATATAATAAAATGTTATTAAAGAATTATTTGGGATGCTTAAAAGACAAATAAAATTATTTTTATGAGTCAAATTCAAGATCATAAGATTCGAGATGTTCATGAAGAAATTGATTCTATATTGTATAAATAACAAGTACTATTATGTAAGTTGTAAAAGATGTTTCTTGAGAATTTAAATAAAGAACTCTTATGAATAAACATAGTTGGTGATTAAATAATAATGTGCAAGAAAAGATAAGTAATAAAAAATTTTGTTATAAAATTTGGTTTTAATTATAAAAGTTTGGAGACTTGGAAAAAATATAAAGTGACCCATAGGGAGTGTAAGAGAATAATTTTTGAAGCTAAGAATTCTGTTTTTAATGATATTTATAATAGATTAGATATCGAATATAGTGAAATATATTTGTATAAACTCGTCAAACAAAGAGATAAAATAAGTAAATATTGAGTTCAAATTAAATATAGTAAAGATGAAATAGAAAAGTACTATTACATGAGGATATTCGACATAGTTATGTGGGATATTTTGATAAGTTTTTCTATGAAGAATTAAAATATGATCAACTTTATAGATCTTAATATCGTAAATAATAATATTTTCAACATCACGTTTGTAAAATAGAAATTGAGGTGCTTTAAATAAAATGAAGTGCGAAAAAGCAGTACGACCTGATAGTATTCTAATGGAAATGTGAAAAGTATTTAAGAGATCTAGAAATCTCTTGGCTAAACATTTTAGTATTAGTTTAAAAACTAAAAAGATGCTTGATGAGTGGAAAAAGAGTCTATTAGTTCTTATTATTAAGAATAAAAGGGATGCACAAGATTGTCCAAATTACAGAGGAATTGAGTTCATGTGTCATACATTAAAGATATGGGAGAGAATAAATGAACATAGGTTTCGACATGTTAACTAAGTCTACTATGGAAGCTATATATTTATTGAGAGGTTTGATGACCAAGTACAGAGAGAGTAAAGAAAATTTATATATGATTTTTATTGATTTAGAAAAAAACTTATAATAAGGTTCCAAGAGAAATACTTTGGAGAGTCTAAAAGAGAAAGGTGTTGATATTGTTTATATTCCTTTCATTTAAGATATGTATACTAGGTCACTTGTGTTCGAACACTAGGAGGATTGACCAAGTGTTTTTCTATTTCTGTTGGAGTACATCAAGGATCGGTTTTAAGCCCATATATTTTGCTTTAGTTATGGATGTTTTTATTAGACATTTACTGGAGGAGGTATCTTGGTGTATGCTTTTGATGATATTCTTCTTGTGGATAAGATTTGGGAGAGTTTAGAAAGAACTTGATTAATGAATGTCAACATTATAATCTAAATGCTTTCATTTTGAGTAGATCTAAAATTAAATACATGGAATGTAATTTTAGTAGTAGTAGATCTAGTGGTGGGGTTGTAACATTCGGTGATCGAGTCCTTAAAAAGAGTGAACCTTTTAGATATCTGGGATCTATTGTTCAAAGTAATGGTGATATAGATGATGATGTTATTAGTATAATTCAAGTGAGATGGTTTAAGTGGAGGAGTGCATCGGGCCTGTTGTGTGATAAAAAATACCGCTTAAACTTATATGAAAATTTTAGAAGATGGTGGGAGTCCTGCAATGTTTTATGATGCAGAATATTGACCTAAAAAGAGAAGCATAAAATTAAGTATTGTTGAGATGAGAATGCTTGGTTGATGAGTGGCTTTACATTTCAGACATAAAATTCAAATATATCAGTGAAAGGGTTGGAGTAGCTCTTGTGGCACAAGATTAGAGAGAGTCGCCTTAGATGGTTTGGTCACGTTAAACGTCGACCATCTGATGACCCTGTTAGGAGAGTAGATGCTTTAGATTTGATTTTTAAGAAAGGTATACCAAAAAAGACTTGGGTATGCTGAAAAAATAATCTTAATTTATTAGAATTAAATGAAAATATAACACTCACTAGGACATAATGGAGAAAAAGGATTTATGCAGCCGACCCCACTTAGTAGGATAAAGACTTGTTGTTGTTGTTGTTGTTTTGGTTGTAAAATGTGTTAAAATTTCTCCTAGTTTAAATGACTTCGACCAATCTATAATGTACTTCAAATGCATTGTATATCATCATACAATTTGGAGACTCACCTCATTCCAAGAAAAAATAATTTTCCTTTCTGCTAACCTGTAAAAAAAAGATTGTTATCAATTTTTAGGCATATAGGCTATTATAAAAGCCTTTGTCCTTATAAATAATAAAAGAAAATACTTTTGGAGGTTCATAATTGTTAAAGAAATATAGATCAAAGAAATCCCAACATATTTCTACAAACGACGAAAATACTTCAGGACAGAACTTGAGATCCTATATAATCCAATTAAAGGAAAATATGATATTTTGGTCGAGATATCAGCCAAGATAAGAGCAATAAAAATCTATCAACAAATCCAAGGGCACTGCCTAACAAATCCAAGGGCACTGCCGCAAATCAATATTGATGAAAAGTTAATGCAGATTAATGTGTTCTTAAAAACTTATGAAGTGACTGTCCCTAGTTAAAAATAAAAGCTTTAGTTTATATTTAAAAAAAAATTTGTAAAGGCTTAAAGTGAAATAATTCACATAAATTGTTTGAACAGATTAAAAAGTGAATTATTCAAAGTTGTCAAGTACCGCTTTTTAAATTGCTTTAGGCACCAATCTTAGTTACTGGGAGTAACGATGCTACATCACAAGACTGCGAACCTATGGGAGTCTCAGAAATGAAGGCATGATGGACCAATATTGAACAAGAAGACATTAGATAGAGCATCAAGCCCAAGCCATTAAAGCTCGAGATTAAACCCAAGCTATCCTGGACCATGTAATTATGGGCCAAAAGACAATCAGCATTAGTGAAGTGTTAGCAGTGATGAACACCAAGCACTAAATTGAAAAATAACTTTTTGTGCCAATAATTTCTCCAACTAATTAAAGGGGTTGTCTTTAAAAAAAATTTATTTGATTTTAAGTTTTGTGACTGTCTTTTTGATGAAGTCCTTCTTTAAAAAGTGTCTTTTGTTAGTTGGAAGGTAATATTTTGAAGTCTCTTTGATCTTATATAGAGGTATGAGAGTTTCATTGTGTGGGGTGCAAGTTTTTCGAGTCTTTTGGCGTGTGCTCTCTCAGTCTGAGATATAGTTTGATTTAAGCTAGTCAGTGCCTTCTTAATTTTATGTTCTTATTATTAACAAATTTTAGTTTTAATTATTTATTTTTATCTATTTGTACTTTTATTCATTTTACGTGGGTCTATTGGTATCAGAGCCATGCTAGGCTAATTTTGTTTTCGAACTCTTATATGTTGATTTTTTTATTAATACGAGTTAATTTGGTTATTTGGTATCCAAGTGAAAGTAAAGTTGAGTTAGATTGTGACTAATCTTATTAACTTTTTTAATCTCATTTTCACAAAGGAACTAAACAACTCATTTTAAAGTTATGTTGTGATTAATGCAAGGGGTTTCAAATACTACAACAACAACAACAACAACAACAAAGCCTTAATCCCACTAAGTGGGGTCGGCTACATGAATCATTTTTCTCCATTGCGTCCTATTTAGTATTAAATTTCCGTTTATTTCTAATAAATTAAGATCATTTTTTATGCAATAAGCCCAAATTTTCCTAGGTCTACCTCTGCCTTTCTTAACATAAGTTGTATCTAAAACATCTACTCTCCTAATCGGATCATCAGGTGGTCGACGTTTAATGTGAACAAACCATCTAAGGCGACTCTCTCTAATTTTATCTGTCACTGGTGCAACACCAAACCTATTACGGATATATTCATTTCGCATTTTCTAACTGTAAAGCC
Source organism: Papilionanthe hookeriana x Papilionanthe teres (assembly GCA_022702705.1). Classification (NCBI taxonomy): domain Eukaryota; kingdom Viridiplantae; phylum Streptophyta; class Magnoliopsida; order Asparagales; family Orchidaceae; genus Papilionanthe; species Papilionanthe hookeriana x Papilionanthe teres. Next base: position 38,284,004 of record CM040426.1, on the reverse strand, counting down.
ACTCATCCACTTAATCATTCTCATCTCGGTAACACTTAACATTATGCTTCTCTTTTAAAGGCCAACATTCAGCACCATAGATCATTGCAGGCCTCATTAGCATCTTATAAAATTTTCCTTTCAGTCTAAGCGGTACTTTTCTATCACACAATAGGCCGGACGCATTCCTCCACTTCAACCAACCAACCTGAATTCTACTATAACATCCCCATCTATATCACCATCGCTTTGAACAACGGACCCGAGATATCTAAATCTTTCACACCTTTTAGTAATTTGATCACCCAAAGTTACACTTCTGTCACTAGACCTACTATTACTAAAATTACATTCCATGTATTCAGTTTTAGTTCTACTCAAATGAAGACCTTTATACTCCAAAGTAGACCTCCATAATTCAAGTTTTTCCTGGGTTTTTTCTCTCGTCTTATCCACGAGGATATCATCAGCACAAAGCATACACCAAGGTACATCCTCTTGTAAATGCCCTGTAAGACCATCCGTAAATAAAGCAAAAAGATATGGGCTTAAGGTCGATCCTTGATGTAAACCAACAGAAATAGTAAAATATTTGGTCAATCCTCCTTCAGTTCGAACACATGTAATGGTTCTAGCATACATATCTTTGATGACTTGAATATAAGTCATATCAACACCTTTCTTCTCAAGGACTCTCCAAATAACATCTCTAGGAACCTTATCGTAAGCTTTTTCTAAATCAATAAAAATCAAATGTAGATCCTCCTTATTATCTCTGTACTTCTCCATCAAACCTCTCAATAAATGTATAGCTTCCATAGTAGACCTGCCCGGCATAATCCAAATTGATTATGAGAAACCTTGGTAATACGTCTTAACCTATGTTCAATTATCCTCTCCCATAATTTTAAAGTATGACACATCAATTTAATTCCTATATAATTTGCACACTCTTGTGCATCTTCTTTATTCTTAAAAATGGGATTACATGAGGTTTTAAATCCCATGAAAGATGATGAATTGGTTGTCAGTCTTTTATTAGATTGACTTTATTTTATTATGTTAATTCCTGAATAAATTATAGTGGACTCATTAACTCATCTCAATATATTAATCTACCTATAAGGGTTTCTTATTATCTTATGGCTTCTTGTTCGACTTCTAATTTATTTGTTATATCAAGGATGTTCTCAATGAGAACAAATAATATTAATGCTACAAATATTTGAACTAATCGAATCAGATGACCTAAATATATGGTTTATTCCCAAAGTTGAAAACTATTTAATATATAAAATAGGAACTTCTGATTTTAAAGAGGAATACTCTATCAAAATTTTAGAATAATACATTTCAATTGATACAACAACAAAAACAACAACAAAGCCTTAATCCCACTAAGTGGGGTCGGCTACATGAATCCTTTTTCTCCATTGCGTCCTATTTAGTGTCAAATTTTCGTTTAATTCTAATAAATTAAGATCATTTTTTTGCAATAAGCCCAAGTTTTTCTAGGTCTACCTCTGCCTTTCTTAACATAAGTTGTATTTAAAACATATACTCTCCTAATCAGATCATCAGGTGGTCGACGTTTAATGTGTCCAAACCATCTAAGGCGACTCTCTCTAATTTTATCCGTCACTGGTGCAACACCAACCCTATTACAGATATATTCATTTCACATTTTGTCTCTAAGTGTAAAGCCACTCATCCACCTAATCATTCTCATCTCGGCAACACTTAACTTAACATTATGCTTCTTTTTAAAGGCCAACATTCGACACCATAGAGCATTGAAGGTCTCACCACCATCTTATAAAATTTTTCTTTCGATCCAAGCGGTACTTTTCTATCACACAATAGGCCGGACGCATTCCTCCACTTCAACCAACCAACCTGAATTCTACTATTAACATCCCCATCTATATCACCATCGCTTTGAACAATGGACCCGAGATATCTAAATCGTTCACACCTTTTAATAATTTGATCACCCAAAGTTACACTTCGTCACTAGACCTACTATTACTAAAATTACATTCCATGTATTCAGTTTAGTTCTACTCAAACGAAGACCTTTAGACTCCAATGTAGACCTCCATAATTCAAGTTTTTCCTGGACTTTTTCTCTTGTCTTATCTACAAGGAGGATATTATCAACAAAAAGCATACACCAAGGTACATCCTCTTGTAAATGCCCAGTAAGACCATCCATAAATAAAGCAAAAAGATAAGGGCTTAAAGTCGATCCTTGATGTAAACCAACAGAAATAGTAAAATATTTGGTCAATCCTCCTTCAGTTCGAACACATGTAACAACTCTAACATACATATCTTTAATGACTTGAATATAAGTCATATCAACACCTTTCTTCTCAATGACTCTCCAAAGAACATCTCTAGGAACCTTATCGTAAGCTTTTTCTAAATCAATAAAAATCAAATGTAGATCCTCCTTATTATCTCTGTACTTCTCCATCAAACCTCTCAATAAATGTATAGCTTCCATGGTAGACCTGCCCGACATAAATCCAAATTGATTATTAGAAACCTTCGTAATACGTCTTAACCTATGTTCAATTACCCTCTCCCATAATTTTAAAGTATGACACATCAATTTAATTCCTCTATAATTTGCACACTCTTGTGCATCTCCTTTATTGTTAAAAATGGGGACCAAAATGCTCTTTCTCCACTCCTCATGCATCTTTTTAGTTTTTAAAATAATATTAAAAAGTTTAGTAAGCTAGGAAACCCCCAAATCACCTAAACATTTTCACACTTCAATTGGGATATCATCAGGTCCTACAGACTTCCCCCCTTGGTTTTCTTTAAGGCCTCATCAACATTTTTTTACTAATGCGACGGTAAAAATGAAAAGTTTTATTATTATTAACGATATTAAGATCACTAAGGTCGATCGTACTTTCAGCATCTTCATTAAAAAGTTTATCAAAATAACTCACCTACCTATGTTGAATATTTTTCAGCATCTACATTTCAATTGATAAAGCAAATAAAATGATTAACCACAATTAAATAGTCATGGCTTGCAAAGTGATAAGCAAGTTTACAAATATGCACATATAGGTTTATTCCAATTAGCATTTAAACTTTTTACTTTTCAAAGATTAAATGTATTAATCTTTTTCTGTCTTAGAGATAGTAGATGTTTGAAATGGTGCTCAATCTTTGATGTGAAGAATTAAAACTAGTCTGCGCATGGACCAATCTATGTCAATAATTTTTCAAGTTTAAGTTTATCCCAATATAATATTAATTTGTTTGAGACAGCAAAATTATAAATTCAATTTTATGGTTATGATTTTCTCTCTAATTGAGCTTTAGGGTCTGTTTGGGATAGCTTTCTGTCTACATTGCTCTTCAGACTACCACTACAATTCTGTTCGGGGAACTGATTTTTAGGAATTTTTGTGATAGAAAAATGTTTTCTTCAACCCGAGCTGTTAAAGTGTGGTAGCTACCAGAAAGTTGCGGTCTAATTTTTTGAAAATAAAATAAACTTGTAATAGTTGAAAAACAGTTTCTTCTGCAGCAGCTTCACAGCTGCTTCTTTAAAATACTGTAGCTGCCTCAAACAGATTCTTAATATATAAAATTCACTTTCAAATAATGAATACTTTTGTCTCAGTATTATTAATTTTTTTTAAACCAATAGAGTGATATACATAATAGAATCAAGTTTTCTTACATAATATATAACTACAAATCAAAAAATTAGATGAAATGAAATTATATTCTGAAATCATGGACAATTCTATATGTTTTTATTCTTATACCTATCGTAGGTCAAAAACTTGTTCAAATACGACAATTTTTTTTATCTATATGTAGAAGTGACATTTAATTCTGAAAAATTAATGACTATTCCCAGAATCTCAACTCCTTCACTAATTAAACAAAATATTCAATAGAAGAACAACTTATCTTAACTATAAATAATATAAAAATGAATTTAAAATCAAATATTACATCCAGGCTGAGATAATTACTTTGATATATTCAGAAATAAATTTTAGCTTTAACGAATTATGAAATAGTAAATAAAAGTATAGAAATCCAATAGTATCTCCACCTGAAATGCAAAAAATTTTGCGAGTGATATAAAATTGCCACAAAATATCAAAGAATTGAAATTTCAAATATTTATTTTAGTGCTTTAATTACTAGAAATGAAAACGAAAAATCTTCAATTTATTTGGTAAAATTCTTTACAATGAATTGTACACAAGGAATAAAGATAGCCATGATTAATAAAAGATGACAATATTAAAAAGAGATTTTATAGAAGCTATTTATCCTCCCATAATTATAGACATTACAAATAATAAATATGAGAATTTTAAAGTATTTACATTCGGTAAAATTAATATTGAAACTTAAGTAGTGAGAATTTGCTACTATAATTAAACATAAAAAAATTTGACAGAGCATATATCACAAATTGATAAAAAACTTCAAAATCATTAAGAGTTAAAAAATTCTAAAAGCAGTTGAACATAAAAAAAACTTTGATAATGAAGCATCTTGCTATCCAATCACATTCTAACAACAACAACAACAAAACCTTTATCCCACTAAGTGGGGTTGGCTACATGAATCCTTTTTCTCCATTGGGTCCTATTTAGTGTCATATTTTCATTTAATTCTAATAAATTAAGATCATTTTTTACACAATATGCCCAAGTCTTCCTAGGTCTACCTCTGTCTTACTTAACATAATTGAAATCTAAAACATCTATTCTTTTAATCAGATCATCAAATGGTCGACGTTTAGTGTGACCAAACCTTCTAAGACGACTCTCAAATTTTGTCTGTCACTGAGCTACACCAACCCTCTCACAGATATATTCATTTCACATTTTGCCTCTAAGTGTAAAGCCGCTTATCCACCTAATCATTCTCATCTCAGCAACACTTAATTTAGTTTTATGCTTCTCTTTTAAAGGCCTACATTCAGCGCCATAGAGTATTGTAGGTCTCGCCACCTTCTTATAAAATTTTTCTTTCAGTATAAGCGGTACTTTTCTATCACACAATAGGTTTGAAACATTCCTCCACTTCAACCAACTAACTTGAATTATACTAATAACATCCCATCAATATCACCATCACTTTGAACAATAGACTCGAGATATCTAAAGCGTTCCACCTTTTAATAATTTGATCACCCATAGTTACATTTATGTTACTAGAGCTACTACTTCTAATATTACACACCATGTATTCAGTTTTAGTTCTACTCAAACGAAGGCCTTTAGACTCCATGGTAAACCTCAAGATTTCAAGTTTTTCTTGAGCTTTTCCTCTCATCCTATCCACGAGAAGGATATATCAGCAAAAAACATACACCAAGGTACATCCTCATGTAAGTGTCCGGTAAGACCATCGATAACTATAGCAAAAGATAAGGGTTTAAAGCCGATCCCTGATGTAAGCCAACAGAAATAGGAAAATATTTGGTCAATCCTCGTGTTCGAACACAAGTAACAACTCTTGTACACAAAGAATATGTCTTGGAACCTTATCGTAATCTTTTTCTAAATCAATAAAAATCATATGTAGATCTTTCTTATTATCTCTGAACTTCTTCATCAAACCTCTCCATAAATGTATAGCTTTCATAGTAGACCTACTCGACTTAAATCCAAATTGATTATGAGAAATCTTTGTAATATGTCTTAACCTATGTTCAATTAGCCTCTCTCATAATTTTAAAGTATGACATCAACTTAATTCCTCTATAATTCGCGCACTCTTGTGCATCCCCTTTATTTTTAAAAATGGGGCCCAAACTACTCTTCCTCTACTCCTCAGACATCTTTCTGGTTTTTAAAACAATATTAAAGAGTTTAGTAAGCCAAGAAAATCCAAAATCTCCTAAATATTTTCACACTTCAATCGGGATATCATCAGGTCCTACAGACTTTCCACCCTTGGTTTTCTTTAAAGTCTCCTCAACCTTTTTTTACCAATGCGACGGTCAAAATGAAACATTTTATTATTATTAACGATATTAAGATCATTAAGGTCGATCGTACTTTCCGAAACTTTATTAAAAAGTTTATCAAAATAACTTACCCACATTTTTTGAATATCTTTTTCTAACAAAACACTTTTTGATTTTCATCTTCCTTAGTATCTAATCTATCACACTTTACTTGAGTTAAATCGTTACTTTTCTTTTCTTATTTGACTAATTTATCCATATATTTTCCATTCTTCTTAGTATCTAATCTATTATAAATATTACTAAAATCAGAATTTTCAGCGTCACAGATTGTTCTCTTAAGACTCCTTACTGGCCGTTTGATATTTTTCTCAGTTCTCTAAACTTTTAGATTTAAACCAATTTTTATAACATAACTTCTTATATTTTATCTTTTCTTGCACATTAATATTCAACCACCAACTATTTTTATTTATATAAACTTTTTATTTTGATTCTCAAGTACAACTTTTGACACATGTTTAATAGTGTTTATTATTTATCTCACATAGAATTTGTTTTTTCATGAACTTCCCAAATTTTGAAATCTTGAATTTTACTCATAAAAATAATTTTATTTGTCTTTCAAGTATCCCCATCTAATTCTAGACGATGATTCATAGTATTCATTATTTAACAATCATTCATCTTAAAATCTAGAACTGATAATCGGTGTTAAGTATTTAAATCATCACTTGAAATGACCTTACAATCTTTACATTATCGACAATCTCTTCTTCTCATAAGAAAATAATCAATTTGTATTTTATTTGATTAATTCTTATAAATAATAATATGCTCATCTCTTTTCTTGAATAATGTATCAGCAATAACAAAATCTCACTCTAAAATAAGATCTAATATAACTCTATCTTCATCCTATCGCATTCTAAATTCAATCTAAATTTAGGAACCAATTTAAAAAATTTTGAAGAAAAATTATCAAAATTGAAAGGTAATAATATTACAACTATTAAAGAAATTTCTTCAAGCATAAAGAAATAGATGAATCATTAGAGTTAAATATGGAAGAATTATATGATCAGTTTACAAACTTTCACATAAATCATTAAGAGGTTAGTAAAGTATCAAGAAAGAACATTAGATCGTCATTATTATAGCAAACGAACATCTCGAGACATTTTATTTGTAGAATATGATGTCAACACATATATGTTGCATCTCAAGTATATAAATAGAATAAATACTAAAAAAAACATCAAATTCAAGAAATAAGATTTAATTTATGAAACTAAATTGAAAAATGTAAATATTTTAAATACATAAGCAAAATATAACTTAATTATAGCTAAACTAGAACATTTTAGAAAATGTTATAGATAATGCAGAAAAAAATTCAATCTTTATTACAAAAATCTAGAAGCTCTACTTTGATATATTTTTGATAGTACAAAATATATTTTAAATCGAGTAATGACACTGAAGATGTGAGCAGCCATACCAGAAATGAAAATATATAGGACTTTCAAAAATATTCGCTAACAAGTTTCCATAACTCGTAAGAGATTCTCAAATTAGGATAATCCCATATGAAAATTTTTATATATGGACACTTGGTTAATATTTGCATTAAGACAGAATTAGAAATATGCTCAGAAATTAGAAAGAGAACAATTAGGAAAATGTTATGAGCAATATGATTGTGTATACCAAATATTAAATCTCCTTAGAAAAAAATTCAAAACATTTTATCAAAAAGAAATCCAAAGCAAAACAAAAATATAAAAAAAAAATGAAAAAAATGTTATAAAAGTGAATATTTAAAACATTATGTTAATAAATGTGCAGTAGAAAAGAAATAGATGAATTAAAAATACATGAAGGGTTATGATAAATACTATTAAAGATACTGCTTACTGATACAACTTCTCAGAATATAAAGAATCTACTAACTCATCTTCCAAAAGTTTAGAAGATGTAGCCAGTTGTAATAATTGGGAAAAGACACATTATTATACAAATATAACTAAAATATCAGGATTATTCACCTTGACAATAAATTAAAAAATCAAAAAATTAAAATCTTATACCAATTATCAAATCATAATACTAGAGATAAAATTATAAACCTTTTGAAAGAAAATAAAAATGATCAAAACCCTGTAATTAATACATCAATTTATGTAATGAAGAAATTATCTAATAGAATAGGTAATACAACATTAAAAACTGAAACTACTATTGATAGCATTGGATCAAAAAGTAATCAGCTCCAAGAAGAGATTAATTTAATTTAAACTAATTAAGAAGAATTAAACAATAGATTGATAAACATCGAATTGAAAATAATTTACATGTAGAAGGCATTGAAGATGAAGAAAATAATGAAAATAAAAATAATTTACAATTAGATAAATTCTTAAAATGTTTGCAAAATGTTATTATACATAGGACATTTCTATTCAGCTAATATTTATTAACGATTATATTATCCCCAATGAGTATATTATCCCTGATATAACAACACTAGTAGATGATGGTGTTGAAATGAATTGTATATATAAGATCTTGTAACATTTAAATATTTTGAAAAGATCACCGAAAAATTAACTTTTACTAGCAAAAATTTGATGCAAATAAAACATAAATTATGTTGTATAGCTTTATGCAAAGATCATACTGAATTATAAAATAAAACAATACAAACCTACTGATAGAATCAAATAGATGACAAATTAAACCAACCGTATCAAATTAATATTGCTCGAATTATTGCTTGATGATTTAACTTTCAATGAGAATAAACATGCAGATTTCTCATCAGCTTCTGCAACTGGATTTGTTTCTTATTGCGGCTCTAAACAGAGAAGACTTAATGAGCTAATAACCAATAGAAGGCTAACAATAGTCTTGGACTATTCTTGTTGTTTTTGTTACCGATAACATAAATTTTTGTATGTCAAATAACAATGCACTAGCTATTCACCATTTGATGTGTTATTTTAAATGTATCAATTCTAATTCCTTGAACATCTGCCCTCTTTGTTTATTAGGAGTTTATGTTACTGCACTGAAGTTGAAGGCGATTGATGATATGGATGCTAGTGTTACTAGTTTCTTCCATCTTTTTTATGCTAATTCCTCGTCAACACATCTCATTCTTCTATTTTTCTATTCATCACAGGCACGCTGAGGCCTAACATGCCAGCACCCCCTGGATTTTCAGTACCAAACAAAGGACCACCTCCGGGGTTTTCTTCACAAGAAAGATATGAAAAGGGTTTTAAGTCTGCGGCTTCAGGTTTCATTCTTTCACGAAGTCTAACACTTCAAATTTTGGTATGCATGCCCAGTCTCATCAAATTATTTCTGCTTTTCTTTGTAGAGAATCAATTTCAGGGCAGTCCACCAAATCCTATCAAATTGCATCCTGCTAGGAATGCTGGTGATGTCGGGTTTATTGATCCGGCAATACTAGCAGTGGGAAAAAACATACTCCCTCTTGAAGCTAATAATTCGGGTTTTGGTTTGAATTCTAATGCTGCTTCACAGTTTTTCACTACAGAAAGCAATAATATACAGCCATTGACGCAGTATTCTATCTCCGCTCTTAAAGATCAAAGGTTTTCTAATAATAATAATATAGAAGGTGGATTGTCAACCGTGAATGATGCATATTTCTCTTCTAGATTTCCAGCGCAGTTCAACAACCCAAGCTATCTGCCATTCGCACAGCCCCAATTAAGCACTTCAACCGTCTTAAATAACCAGTGGAGCGATTTGCGGAATGTATTCAATGACAGGGGACTGGGGATGGCTGAAATTGTTAAAAATGAGAGATTTGGACATGATAATTTTATTATTCCTGGGAAAGAGGAACATAGTTTCAGGTTATCGAGTTCTAATTATCTATATAGTAGACCATATGGAATGTAGTGATGATCATGAAGAGAGGACTCATCCCATCAATGCTTATCAACTGGTGTGAAACAGATTGATTTCTTTGGCCGCTCAATTCTCCTGCTGTTCCTAGAGCACAAATCTCAAGATGCAAAAACTCCTGAGGCAGTTTTCCTGACTAGCTGGTCTGGATTATCTGCATGAATGAAATATGATAATATTATTTGTCAAAACTGTAATAAGTTCAGCTTGTGGTTCTGGTTTGCTCTATAGTATGTGAGTCTTAATTTTGCATTTTTGTAATTAGAATTAAAATCAAAGATTATAGGATACTTGATGGCCTGGTTGATATTATATGTTGTGTTGTTTTGCTATGCTCTGGCTTCGGAAATTTGTGTTTCTTTCTTGGGCTTTTACATACATACCACCTAATTCATATGTATTTACATATCGAACACCTAAACTTTACATTTAAAGATTTATACCACTCAAATCTTTCATATCACATTAAAAAATACCATCATGTTAATTTTTAGCTAGTGAAATAAACTTTTCATGCATAGGTAAGGTGTCTTGAATGTAAAGATTGAAGTTCAGGTGTTGGATATGTAAATACATAGGAATTGAGTGGTATGTATGTAAATCTTATTTTCTTTTAAACTAAAATCGTTAGTCCGGTCACTTGAAAAATATAGAACTTGTTTTCGAGAAAGATCTAGAAAATAGAGCAGATGTTGGCCCAAAAAAGTGGGGGTAAGCAATAGAGAAAATAAGTATTTAAATATCTGAGGATCCTCTCTTGTATTACAATGATCACCTCTATTTATAGAGGGGTTAGCTTATATATTTCAAATAAAGTATTCGTTATACTTGATTCCCAAAAAAATCTTGATATATTTATTATCATCTTCTGATGTAGCATTATAATTAATATTATCATGATAATGTCTTGTATTGATAATCATTTTTTACGAATATTTTTTTTCTTAAAACTACTCTTCTTGTGATGCTTGTGCCCGCCAACTCGACTGATCTTTTTTATGGGACTTGATCATGTGGGGAGTTTGGCCAACTCGGGTGTTGGGCTAGCGGAGTTTTCCGGGAGAATTGTTAAGCTGCCTTAGTTGAGCATTTGTGTGTTGATCAAAAGGTTATCTAGTTTGAGTTACTTGGTCTAATTAATATAGTCAAGTTGTCTAGTTGGCTTGATGAGCTATCTAACTTGACACCTTGAATCTAGCCTTAGGGATTTTGATTATATATATTTACTTCTTCAATTTTCTTGTTCATTTGACGATGAAGTTGCTGAAAGGAAATAGAAGTCTATTTCGATATACAATAAATATTAACAGAATTATATGTTTTTTATAAAGCCCTCTAAGTTCGTTTCAACCACAAGTCTACAAATAAAAAGTGAGGGGTGATCGTTGGAAGAAGAACATCACCATTTTGATAGCAAACTCATCGAGGGGTTGTTCATAAAATAAAAAAAAGGGAATATGAGCCCTACAAAAGAAGAAAGAAAGTTAATGCTTCGAAGGAATTGATAGTGGTTCCTCATGAGACAAGCCCATTACAGACTCAGGCTATTGATGTATTAACTCCTATGAAAGAGCTACCAATTTTGAAATCATATTTGGCAAGCCAAAGGGGATGAGCAGCTTGTCTATGCTTTCACAAATCATGTACGAGTAAGAAGGTATAAGAAAGATTTACAAAACTTATAGAGATGATTATTGAGAATGATGACGAACTTAGAATTATTTTTGCAATCCATTTCACGTTAAGCGAGCTCATGGGTGGCAATCAGGCTTTGGACCAGTACACTAAAAAGGATAAAGTGGGTGGACTGAATTCGAATGAAACACATGCCTTTATAGAGGGCTAAATTAACCCAAATAAGTTGTTTCTCCATCAACTGAAGGGATTGATTTTTGACATAAACAACTTTTTCAGAACACTTTTTTATACCAAAAACACTTTTCATAAAAAAATAATTTTATGACATTAAAGTTTTCCAATTCTAATTTTTTTTTCAACTAAAATTCTCCTTAGATACTTACTGAAACCTCCCCGGCAACGACGCCAAAAATTTGATGCGACTTTTTTATATGTAAGAATTTATGAACCCAGATTTATATATTTATAATGATTTTGTAAAGTTACAATTTCAAACGCAAGTATACGTATCGTATCAAGTAATACAGGGCTCTACTGGAGTCTCGTTTATCGACCCACAGGGAAGCGAGGTAAGAGGTTCTTAGTCAAATTCTAGTCTACTACTATTAGACTTTAGTTTGGAATGTCGATATAAGTGGTTTTTTTTAACAATGACTCTTAAAGGTAAATCTTAATTTTAAAATAACTAATAACAACTCCTAAATGAAAAATATTAATATTAAAGATAATCCTTTCTGGATAAATTGGTTTGAAGAATTTTGAGATAATAAAAACTACTATTCTCAAGTAATGAATTGGATAATGTAAATGAATGAAATGCATTAAATATTGTATGTGTCAAATAGGAACTATCCCATTCTTTACCCTCTTCCGAGTGCATAAAGATCATTGGCTAATCCTAGGTTTAGTCCCTAAATCCGTGGTTAGGGTGGGAGGATATTGGCTCTCACTCCAGAGCTCCCAGTTCCCTTCACCTGAAGGCTAACTCTTGTTTTAGTTTCCAAACACTAGGACTGAATTAGGGATTTTAGTCTGTCACCCTAAAATCTCTAATTCTACGTCCATCAAACCAAATTTCTCTATGTATTTGCACTCAACCCCCATGAACTACGTAATTCATTCATGGACATTGAATGTGGTTCCACTTTGTTGAGAATTACACCGCTCTTTTGAGACAATGCAATTACAACGAATTTTAACAATACAACGGACCCTTATTGTAATGTAAATGAAGTGCAAGTAAAAACCATCACATTTATAATTAAATCCACTTTTAACATGCATCACAACATCCTAAATATGAATCCTACTTATTACAAAAGAAAAACAAAATGAAAACAATGGAATAATCTTCTTAGGCCACTATTTCCAAATAACAAGAAAGAATAAAAGAATGACATCACAAAGCATAAAGAAAGCACAACGGAAAACCTCATTTCAAAGCAAATCCACAAAATAAGTGTTTATAAAATCATAAGATAATAAAGAACACAATATTTAACTTTTTCCCCTTGAAAGAAAGATGAAAATCTCTCCCATAAAGTCTCCCGCTGATCCATCAATGCTAGTACAAACCCGTACAAATTCTCTCATAATCCCCTCACCAATCTCTTCAAAAAGGTAGAAATTTATATTTCTACTCCTATTCTAAAATCTCTAAGCATTCTCCACGTTTTTCCTAACATTCCTCTCACAGACACACTTTTTCTGACCTAAAATCTTTCTTTTAAAGTGTAGGGACGAAGTTTGAAGAGTTGTCACAAGAAACATTTCAAAAAGCGTCCAAATACGTTGAATCTCGGCCCCTAACCGTCCAAAATCGCATCCAAATTATTTGGGCACGGTCCGGCGCCCTATCGGGCGCTGTCCGGTGCTATTTTCCACTTTTTTTTTCATTATTCTCTGTCTTCTGGCATGGTACGGCGCCGAATAGGGCGCTGGTACTGCGCAGCTTCACCATTTCGCTTTGTTTATCTCCGCTTCAGCTCTGATTCACCCCGTTTCAGTTGTGTTGCGTTCCTAACAGATAGCCCTACAAAATAAGAATAAAAATAACCTTTCTTTAAAGTTTAATCTCATTAAAAGATATGGAAGAAGTGTAAAAGAGATTAAGCAGAGAAAGACTTATCAAAATTTGTCAGACCAAAATTTACTTTTTTGCTTATTTTTGGTCCAAATTGCACCATTTTTGTTTCATTTTCTCTAAATAACATTTCTTGTATATAAAACAAAAAAACATACAAAATACATTCCTTTAAAGTGTAATATCATCAAAAAAAGGTTTGAAATAGACATTAAAAAGCTATGAAATTTTTAGTAGATCAACCACATTGACTTATGTTTTCCAAAAAATAATTTCAATCAGGTATCGTATAATAAAACCTCTTGTCCAGGCTCAAAATATTTTATTAAAATCTTCTGATCATACCAAAATTTCAACTTTTCTTTATAAATTATAACATTCTTATAAGATTCATTTCTAAATTCATCAAGCACATTTAACTGCATTAATCATTTATCACCAATATCTTTTAGAATAATATTAAATTCTTTAATAGCCCAATAAGATTTATGCTCTAAGTTCACTGCTATTGACAAGCTTTTCTAAATATGAGCCTATATGTTGTCATTCCTATAGGAGTTTTATAACCAGTTCTAAACCCATAATGCACAATCAAGTCTAGCAGACCAATCTTCTCTGTTAGGATTTACTATATTTTCTAATATTCTTAGAATTTGTCGATTGAATACTTTTGCTAAACCACTAGTCTGTGGGTGATAAGTTGTTGTAATCCAATGCTTAATTCCATATTTCCTTGTTAATGTTTAATTTTATAGTTCCTAAAATGACTTCCCCCATCTATAATAATCACTCTCAACATTCCAAATCTAGTAAAGATATTTATCTTTAAAAATTTTGCAACACTTTTAGCATCACAACAGGGTAAAGCAAAGAGCTTCAATCAATTTAAAAATATAATCCACAGCTAACAAGATATAAATGTTTCTAGAAGATGGTATAAATGGTTCCATAAAATTTAAATCACAATCGTCAAAATTTTAACTTGCAAAGTGAAATTTAGAGGCATTTCATTTCTCTTAGAAATATTTCCTACTCTCTGATATCGATCACATTATTTTACAAAAAAAATATTAACATCCTTAAATAATGTAGATTGAAAAGTTTTAAATGCAGTTTTATCTACTCCAAAATATCCCCTAAAATCTGATTTGTGACATTTCTGAATGATTTCATGGGATTCTTCAATTGATACACATCTTTGGATAACTAAGTCCTTAAATATCTTATATAAATATGGGTCATCCCAAAACTAAAATCTTGCATCGAGTTTAACTTAAATAGGGATCATTTTCCCTTGCCATTTCTATATCATTGGATAAGAAACTCCTTGTAGATTTTTGCTTAATACTCGTGTTAGGATATTGATATGCATAAATATAGTGTTAGTTTGTTTGTCAGACATGTATCTCTATTATTAATTTTATGTGTTTATTAGGCGTGAGACCTATACAATAGTATTTTAAGAGTGTTCTTCTTGTAAGGAGCCATGTCCAATAGAAGTGAGCATAAATTATAAATTAACTAATGATTTTTTTTTGTAGACGCTGCTTAGCTCTACTCCCACCAAACATGGTTTATCATATGTTGCATGCCTATAATTTTCATATTTTTTTTCTCGCAAGTTGAGTCTTTATTTTACCTTTTAATAAGCTTTTTAGAGTTCTAGAGTTGAGACTATTTTGGAAATAAGGCACTATTATGTGTTATTGTGACGCTTGATGTATGGACTTGTGTGGTAAGGACTAGGAGCAGTCTGCTCGTGCCTCATTCTTTAATTCCATATCTTTTTATTATATAGATCTAGGATAAGACATGTATTATGCAAAGCCTGACTACTTTTTTTTTCTGAGATATATTTCTGACTTAGTGTCACCCGACTTGTTTATTATATTATATTATCGCATATTTACTTTGAGTATGTGTGTTCTAATTTTCATCTTTATTTGTTTGTGGTTTGCTTGTGATGTTGTTATGTATAAGCTCCTATGATAAATTATTTTCTATAAAAATTATAATAAAAATTTTAACTTAATAAAATTTAGGATTAAGATTAATCAATTTTAATACATATGCTTACTTTGTTACATGACCCTTTGGGCTGCTTTTAAAATGTGATGTGTTGCATGATTATATACCGTGTCATACTAATAAGGCCTTCATAATTAGGACTTTAGATAGTACTGCACTCTTACTGCATGTCTGGAGTAGTGGTATCATTGCTTTTTCAATATGAATAGCCTAACTTATACACTTAAGCGAATGACTATTATGATTAGGGTGTTAAAGGATTTTCCCATCCATAATGACTGTAAGTCCTTTGTTGTGTGATTTAGCTTATAGTCGATTCATTCATTCCTTTCCACTTTGAAGGATGTCTTATCCCACCCTTAATAAGTATAAGTCCTACTCTTGTCCTTCTTTCTGGATTTTCATAAGAGCTTGAAAGTCTCTTTTCTGTGATTCTAGGTCTATTGAACTGTTTTGGACTATGCAACACATGAGTTGCTGACAAGCCATTTATTGTTATGTTAGTCTGACTACCTCAGAACTAAGTTTACTTAGGGTCTCAATAACCTATGATGATAGATCAACGGAATCTTAATAGGATCTCTACCATCTAGGATTTCTATTACCTATCTATTGACACCTACTTTGGGCCCTACCTACTCTTTATAGAGACCTTCATAACCATTTCGTAGACCCTCTTTTTATTGAGAGATGGATTACGTTTTAGGTTACAGTGATTCATCCTCTACCGAATAAATTCATTTCTACCTTGATAATAAGAGATTTCCCCTTCTCAAATAATAAAACTCTCCATATTAGTTAAAAGTTATTTATAAAAGAGAACACAATAGCTTTTATCAAGAGTCAGTATGGATTTTTCCTAATATGTAATTGACCATTAGAATATTTTGTTGTGGGAGGCCTCATTGAACCCAGAATAAAATAAATTTAATTTTATTCTAATTTTAGATACGAGGATTCTTGTAAATCATCTCTTATATATTTTCTTGGAATGAACAAGATCTTATTGTGGACAAATTTTCTTTGGATCATGTTGCGTTGATTGTTTTATAAGACGTCTTTGTAACCATCCTTTTTGTGTATTCTTGAGTATTTGCTTATCTTAGTTCTTCTTTTATCTCACTCTATCTCCTTCAAAATAGAGTCAATTTGAGAAGGAAGGTCTAAAAGGGAAAACAAAAGGAAATTCTGAATAAAAGGGGCACAATTGTGATCTAGATGATGTGAATAAGAAATTAGTGGTAGACAACAAGAAAACATCCATCATTGGTACACATCAAATAGTTGTCAATGGGGGATATTAAAATCAGGCAATGGTAAGTGATCAATCATTCCTCTAACATAAGAGAAGTATGCTATCAATAAGATGGAAATTTATGGTTGGTAATTGTTGAACACCTACATTGATGGAGGAAATATGTTGAATGTCAATCTTTGATATAAGTGGAAAAGTAGACGATTGAGGTGGTTGACTGGGCCATTCTTCTAATGATAAGAGAGATAAGGTGACCAAGAAAATGGACACTGGTGTAGGTTGATTGTGGGCATCGATATACATTGATGATAAAAGTTAGGCTATGATTGGTAGATATCCAAAATTCTCTATAAATCCATTTTTTTACTGTTATTTCCATAGTAAAAATGTAAAAGAATAAGCATCAGTTATAGATTTGGGATGATATAATTTAATTATTTTTATAAAAGTTTTGAACAACATGTCAAACAACTTAAAAAGGTCCCTTTTAATTTTTTTAATATTTTTTTTTACAAATTAATACCTCAATTTAATCAAAATTAATCATTATTGTGTTTGTTAAATTCATCTCATCTAGATATTAGTTTGACATAAGAACACAACATTTGAAGGGATTCTATCCCCTAAATAATAAAAAAAAATTATACTTATTTATCAATATTTATATTAAACTATTTAGAGTTTGTGTCACATATTTTCTTATATTATTAATTTCTTCTCAATGACTAGTATTCTTTACTATAAAGTCATTTAAATAGATTTTGATGATCAAAGTTTATTCTTTTAAATTAATTTTTCATGTATTTTAAAATATAAAAAAACACTTTAATAATTATGTTTGATAAGATAAATGCTTTTATGAAATAATAATATAAATAGATAAATCAATCATATGACAGGCATAAAGCATGCATTTCAAATTTATAATTCTAAAATTGTGGTAATATCAAACATAATTCAATTAAGTTTTCATTAAAAACTCAAAATAACTATAGGATGATTAATAATTCAGCTACACAAAAAGTATTTATAAGAGAAGAAAGCATGTTGATACAATCAAATAAAATGAAGGTACAAAGGTAGGAGTCTAGAGAATCCTAATTTGAAGTAGTTACTTCATTCAAAGCCATCATGCTTGTTGGTGTGGCATGATATATCTTTAAGAATATGACCAATAAATACAAGCATAATCCTAATTGCAGGCCGAACAAAAACAATGAGATACAACCTTGAATAATCAAAACATGCAAAATTTATAATAAAGCAATACCAAAGAGCTAGCCAATAGCTTCTCATAGTAATAACTGACGAAGGGGACATCCTCAATAAGGTAAGTTGTGTAAAGCCTAATGTTAAGTATTTAAAATGTATAAATATTATGCATATTTCTATATAATTTCTTTATTTTTTTATATTTTTATGTTGTCTATTTTGTGTTTTATTGTAAAAAATTAATAGAATAACAAGTTAAAGGGGACATCACAAAAGTATTGTAGCAATATTACTATAGCAATGTTGAGGTAGCAACACCGTAATGTCATGCATAGTGCCTAGGCATCGTAGAAATTTCTCCAATAACTTTTCAAAGAGAAAGGCACTTCAACACAAAACTTTGTGTGTCATAGTGCAACAAAGAGAGTTGAAATCATTTAATTTGAGCATTGTAGTGTTATCAATGTCAAAAGATAGAGCTAAAAGATAACTAGTTTAGTGTCGCATTTCCAAACATAGTGCACCACAACATTGTACCATTGTCGCAATGTTGTAACCAAAGAATTGCAGAGCAACGACCTGACGATAACAGTTATGCATTTTAAATTCAAGAATTTGGGCTAGAGATTGATGGGTATTTGAATCATAAGGCTTAAAACATACATCAAACTATTGAAGGATGAGTTTATTATAGTATATTGTAGTCTAGAAGAGTATTGGTGTGTGTGTGTGTGTGAGAGAGAGAGAGAGAGAGAGAGAGAGAGAGTGAGTTTGTGAGTGAGTATGTGTGTGCGTGAAGTTTTATGTGGGTGTGTGCATAGCGAAAGGGAGCAAGTGTAAGTGCAGGTTAAAATATAGGAGTCAGGATAGGGATTTAGAGAACTTTCCACTATAAAAATTAGATTTCATTCAAGGATCTTAGGTTCCATAATTTCTTTTTGTTTTTCTTTTATTTTAAATTGTAATCTTTATTGATTATCAGTTTGAATGGAACAATTTCATTAAGTTTAAGTTTTAATCATGCTAGGCTAAACTTTGAATTTTTGGTTTGTATTTCAATTCGCAAGGGATGTGCTCTTTATAATGCAATAAAATAAAATTGCTATTTTATTTTTCTTTCAATTTAGTAATAGTGATAGCGGCACTTTTTCTTAAAATCTAAAGGAGATTAGAGATATCATCTGTGTCCCAATTTAAGCATTAAAGAAATATAACTAGGGCTTAGAGGAATAAATTTATTGCTTCTAAATTTTATCAATTATTTAGGAAAATGCAAAATATCAATTTTAATCTTCTATTTATAAAGACATGAAATAATTAGGGATTTCAAAATTAAGATTTTTAACCAGACTGAAAGTAAATTATATATAAAAAATTATTTCTCTAGATATAAAATTTACAATTTCAAAGGTCTCTCACATTATTGTTATTATCATTTAAAAAAATTTAAAAATAACATTTAAATACTGAAAATTTTGAATAGAAATTTAGGGAATTTAAGAATGTTTAACTTTTTTATCAAATAATCACAGCTTATCCTCGTAGGAATGATTTCTTACTCAAATCTATTATATTTCCTTAAAAAAACTAAATTAAATGCACAAAAATCCAATTTTATCACAAAGCAAAAAAAAAAATCATTTAATAAAGAGATAAAAAAATCAAGTGTAGTAATCATTCATAAGCAACTTCCCGAGGGATAAAAATATAACAAAGGTGATTCAGGACATTAGCAGGTAGTGAATGAGAGAAAAAATCATTACTCTAACTAAGGGTCCGTTTGGGGAAGCTTATTAGGTGCGGTGGCGTTCTGAAAATGCACCTGACCTGTTTGGGTAAACTGCGTTTTCAAAACGCAGAAAACATCTTTTTCACACCGCACCTATCTAGCTGTGGTGGCAGCTTTCTAGCTCCGATCTAGCTTTTCCAAAAAAAATAAAATTTTGTAATATCCACCGCACGTAACTTATCAGCAGATAATTTTTAATCAAGTTTTCAACAAATTTTTAATAAGCTGCAACTGCCCCAAACAGACCCTAAGAGGCAACCCAATTAAAAAAGATGCCAAAAGAGTAAATGTAGAGTCTACAAAAGTTTTCATCGAAGTTTAAAAAAATATCATAGAAGGAAAATCTAGTGTACTATAAATACTTGTGGAAAAAGTGAGAAAAATAGCAAAATGAAGAAGAAAAAAATGAACATGCAGTATAATATCTACTCAAAATTATAATGGAGACTTGATGTATCTAGTAAAAGAATTGTTAATCCCATAAACAATCAGTATAGATCTAAGTATAGTAATTATAAGGCATTCCAAAATAATATGAAAACATAAATATAAAATGACAAAGCAACCAGAAAAGAAAGGTTTAGAAATAATTCAAAAAAAATAACCATATTCAGAAGGTATTGTTCAAATAATAGAGAAAAAAATAACCAAAATGAAACTGTGCAGGATCAAATAAGTCAATATGTTGATAAATGGCAAAATCTTAAAGCAACCAAATTAAATATATGTCATTTAAGAGTTGTAGAAGAGAGTAGGTTAAAGTAGTCATAAGTAAAATAAATTAGAGCAATTGTAAAGCAAAAAACATAAAAATAACGGTCTAAATATACCCTAAATAGAGTTTATAAGCAAAAAAATGTGAATAATTTAAAGTATGAAATTTTTATTGTACTAGGAATCTTAAATTTAGACTTCTATTCTTTGCTTTCAAGTTTGATATCACTATACACATGTTTAATAAGAGTCTCAATGAGAGTATTGATTTGCTTAAAATTTCTTTTGTTTCATTCAAACCATATGTCATTAGCTATTATAGAAATAGTCAGGAGGAAGAACTTTTTAACTACATAACAGTTAATTATATCAACATATAATAGAGTTTGAGTCATACTACACTAGATATAAAAAATACATTCATCAGTTATGCACTTTTTGATAAGAAAAAGAGAGAATGATCAAATGAGAGTGAGTTTCATGATTGGCAATGTAAAGAACCCATTTTTGATTGACATCCAACCCTCTAATAGAAAGAGCCTCTTTAGTGTGCACTCCTCTAATCAAAATTTATCAATCAAAATGACAAACCTGAATGAGGGGCCTTTAATAAATTACACCAATCAATTTTTGATAGATTTTTATATGAGTTTGTGTGGAATTTGTGGTTGGAGAAAATATCATTCCCTTTACAATAATAAGCATGTTGGTTGTCACTAATGGTGATGCCATTAATGAGTTAAATGTAGTTATTCAAAGCAGCCTGAGTAGTGGGAAAAACCCATTTTCTATTTTCAATGATTTCAACAACTTTAGTAAACAACAAATAGGTTAACTAAGAGAAAATTTATTGTCCATAGTTTTCAAATAAAGAAATCCATTAAGCCACAAGTCAAAGAAAAATAGTAAATTACTATGTTTTCATACTTGAAAAGAGAGATTGCCCATTCATCTAGTTCATGTTTGGCATAAGACTTTATAAAAGGGGGATGTTTTATCACTATTTTTATGCCAAAGTGAGATATACCTTTTAAGATACCAATTAGAAAATTAAGAATTTTAATTATAATGCATCCAGATAGTTCTGATCTTACATATGAGATTGATAGTATTAAGATTAGAGTCGAAGGCCTCCACAATCTATAGTTTTAGTTGTAAAGTCTTAAACAATAGTGTGCATTCTATATTGAACCACATTATGATGTGGGAAATTGTTAATGGGTGAAGATATCATATTTCTTAAACCCTTAGAAATAATCGTTGAATGAAATTAATAATAAATATTGCTCCAAAAAAAGGATTTGCCAAGTTGAAACCAACTGACAGATGATAAAAGTTTTTGCTTCTAATCTTCAGTCTAGTGATGAATTTTATCTAAAAGTTTAGATTAATATGTTAGATTAAGTTTGTAATTATTAATGATAATACTAAGATAATCTTAAGGGAGAGATTTATGAATGAAACTAACTAATTTGATACTTTGATTGGATAGCTGGCTATTAACTACTTTGGAGAAGCATATAAGGGATTTTCATAAATTCACACAACTATTTGTAATATCATAAAAGGTTGTGAGAGTGTTGAAAAAGCCTCTTATAGATTGTAAATTAATTTTACCAATGTCTAGAAGAACAACAAAAGAAGAAAGCTGAGTATAAGGTTGCCAATTCAAATATAAAAGCCTAAAGAAAATATTCATTAATATAGTAAGTACATAGGGTGATAGTAGACAATCCTACCTTAAGCCAGAAGAAGAGGAGGAATATCATATGAGCCCTTTGTTGATTATAATAGAGAATGGAACACGAGGGATGCAATCCTTTATCGAAGTAATGAAGCCATTAAGAAAGCCATTAATTCTGAATCATTCACAAGGAAATGAGCAATTAACATTATCAAAATCTTTAATGAGATCAATTTTAGTGCATAATATTTTTATATGAGGATTAGAATTAAACCTATGAAGCATTTCATTTGAAAAAATAATATTATCTGCTATGTTCTTATCAGAAATGAAAGCAGCTTGAGTTGGATGAATTAAAGATGGAAGTAATGGTTTGAGTCTTTCAACAAGAATTTTGGCAATACACTTATAAATTCTGTTGCACAAGGAAATTATTTTGTAGTCATTAAGGAATTCAACATGAAAGGCTCTGGAGATGAGTGTGATGGCTGAGTGCTTACTCTTATTAGGAAGCTTATCAACATCAGCAAAATGTCTGATAGTATGAATACAAGTTTAACCCATGAAATACCATGTATCTTTAAAATTTTTTGAGATAAATCCATGAAGACCAGGTGTTTATACTGAGTCAATGCTAAAAAAAAAACATATTTGATGTATTCTTCATTAATTCATGAAGGACCTGATCGTGTTCAATAATAGTAAGGTTATGAATAATAGAGATATTTATATAGGAAGAGGCTAGACCCAGATAATTGTAAAGAGAAAAAAATTTAGTTGCAGTTTCTCTAGCAATTTCTTGTTGAGTGCATATTAAAGTGATTAACCAGAAACTCTCTAATGTTGTTCGTGTTATTCCTAATCTCTTTCTGTGATAAAAGAATTTAATATCATCTTTTCCTTTAGAAAACCAAACACCTTTTACTTATTGTTTGATTCATTTATTTGCATAATTTGCAATTTCAATAAGCTTATTATGTATAGTAATATCTTGAGAGAGAAGATCTTTGCAAAGAGGGTGGCTGTTGAATTTATGGTATATCTCATTTTGATGTGATTTATCTTGAGTAACTATGTTGTTAGTCTAATTGAAAGAGTTCCATTTAATAACTTTGAAAGCAACTTTCATGTTATTTAACTTATTGTATAGGGCAAACATAGGATCACCCTGAATAAAAATATGCCACAAATGAAAATAATTTGTTGAAAGTCAGTTCATGTATCATAATAGTTCCTATAAGATAACCTATAAACAGGTTTACAATTGCTGCCCAAATGCAAAAGAATAGGAGGAATGATCATAAGTTATTGGTTCCTACAGTTTGTAGTATGAAGAGGGGAATGAATTCACCTAATGGCCATTGTAAACAACTCTATGCAACAAGCACTTGATTGAGTTATGTTAATGTTGATTAAACCAACTAATTAAATACCAGTGTTGGGGAAATGCATAAAACTATAGTTGTAAATATAAGAGTTGAAATTTAGTAATTTACAACGAATGAGAAGCGGTTGTAGAGCCACCAAACGTTTCACTAATATTATGTATGCAAATAAAACCCCCTATCAAAACTTAAGGATAATGGAAATTATTTGCAAGAGAGGCGATCTAATCCCTTAAATCTTCTTTATAGTAGCATTGCTGTCAGCATACACAAAAGTGACATAAAAGTCAATAAAAAAGGAAAACATGAAATAACCATGAATGTATTTAGCATGTGATTATAGTATAGAGAAAGTGGGAGTAGGAGAATCCCATTTTAACTAAATGCAACATTTGGAGTGTTATCAAATTCCTTGGTGCTACTTTTAGTATTAATCATTTGTTAATTGCAAAAAAGAAGGTTAACTATAGTGGAAGTAGAGAATTCGATTTCAATCAAGCATGCGACATCTCAATCATGATTTTTGATAATATTTTAATAATCATTCATATGAGTATCACCATTAAGTCTACAAATATTTTAAAAACCAACATTTTGATAAAATATAAGTCATTATTGAGATTGGGAGCTTCCCTTGGGTTGGGTGAAGGAGCAAGGTATAGAGTCATTAGTAGAGAGATGACCAAATATGTTGAAGGGTAAGGTAGAGTAGAAATTAGGCTGAGAATTATAAAAAAAATATTGCATCTATTATTGTCATCAAGAGAGGAGGTAGGAGGGGTAGTATGAGTGGGTTGAGATGTAAGACAAGGTGTGTCAACTAAGGGCACTCTGCATTTAGAGGTGGTTGAGGCAAGAAATTCATATTAGGGGATGTGTTGGGTAGGTTTGGAAGTTGAAAATGAATAAAGAGTTGGTGAGAGAAAGGAAGCCTACTTTAGGGAGATTGGAGCAAGTTCAACTCTAAATTCTACCACGATAAGGGATGAGGGTTTGAGGAGGTTTGTAGGAAGGAGATTTGGGTAATTAGGTAATGTCATGTGTAAATGTATTATGTTTCATAAATGGATTAGGTTTCCATTAATATTTCATATGTTGCAATCTTTTCCTTTCATAGAAATAATGATTGAATCATGGAGAATAGTGGTAGTATTAATTTGTACACTGCCATGAGTAAAGTAAGGATGACTGCCTTTAGCATAAAAAGAATTGACAACCAACAAAATGCTCATTTTGTTAGCTATTTTAGAAATCTCTTATTTAGTCCAACAATAAAGAATCATGTTAGGTAATTTTATTCAGATCAGAATATCTTTGAGGTCTTCTTTAATAGGTTTATGATCTGAAATCCATTACTCAAACATAAAACACTTCCCACTTACAAACCATAGACCACCCAATAAAATCATATATAAATCATCAATAAATGTAAATTTAAAGAGGAAAAAATCTACTCTAAGAGAAATAGGGTTGATAATATCTTGAAGACTCTAGATTTTCCGATGGCTTTAAGGAGGTTATAGTAAAATGAACATTTTTCGAGAACTTAACCCACTAGGGAGAGGCTCCATTGCTTCAAACATTAATCAATTTCCTCATTCGAGAATAAAACTACGTCTTCATTACATGGAATAAAAGAAATATTGAAGATGACCTTTCAAGTTGAGAGATTGCTTTTTTCCCAAACTAGAAGATGCATTGACGAGGGGAGAAAAGAAAGATAGATTTATAAGATGGAAGCCAAAGCCTCGACGAAGAAAATCAAAGTTTTCAATCAGAGCATTAACTAGGGTTATAATAATAGGAGATGAAACGAAAAAAGAATCATCTTGTGAGAAGAAAACCTTAATACAATAGAAGTTATTCACCAAGCCAATTAATATATCTATTAATTTTTTACAAGTAAATTTATTATTATTTTTTTCATATATAGATTTAAAGCATTAAAGTATTAGTATATAAATATGAAAGTTTACTTGTGAGATATCTAATTACATAAAAGTTGAGGTGCTAAGTATCTAAATTTCCTTTTTTTTTTTTTATTTCAATGTTGTGGCTGCGGGTTTCCTGGCAGTTTTTACCTGAGAGGCTCTCACCCTTCTTCTCTGCCACTTCGCTTGCGCTCTTACGTTTGGTTCTCCCTTCGCTGCGCTCTTCTCTAAAGTTCTTACTCGATGTGATATCATTTTCTTCTTCCTTTGCTCTATACCCATGGAAGCTTGGTGGCCCCGCTCTCTGGGGAAGCATCTCAAGGCAATTCTCTCCTCGTCCCGCTCTTCCCCATTCTCCTTCGCTGCGCTCACGAAAACCCGCTCCTTGCATAACTTATCCCCTATTTTAACCCCCTTCGACAACCTGCAACGTCCCTTCTTTCCCGCATCCCCCCTCCGCCCTACATCTCGCCGCCGCCCTCTCATCCTCCGTCTCTTCCTCTTCCGCCCATATGCCTTCGACCCCGTAAATGCCTTCTCGTCTGTTTCTCTTGGTCAGGAATTTGACTGGAAGAACCACCACCACCGTCAGCAGCAGCAGTCGGCCTCAGAGGACGAAATCAATGACGGTCACCTCCTCGAGGTTCAGCAGGGCCGGTTTATCCCCGTAAAGGCCTACTTCCTCTGCACCAGGTTTCTTAACTATCCCTGCTATTTTTGTCTGCTATTAAATGAACACCTTGATTAATTGATTCTGTGTGTGGCATTGTGGCAAGCAGCATCGATTTGAGGAGCTTGCAGTCGCAGAACGCTTTTAACGTGATTCCTCCGAGTTCTCGTGCTACCAATTATGTGGTGCTTCAGTACAAAGATTTCAAGGGAGACCAGGTAAAGATTTCCCGTGTATTTGCTGTTAAATGCTCTCTGCTTAAAATTGTTGCAGCCCAATATGTTTTTGGATGCCTTCCTCGTTGATACATGTAAAATTTTTATGGAGTACATAGGTTGCTAGACAATTGGTACTTTTAACATGCTTTTGTGTTTTTGGATTTTTTTCTTATTGTTTGATCCAATGTTATTTAGATAATTATGTTATTCAAATAACAGTATTATCTATCAAATCCAGTGTGCTTGGTTCAAAACTGGTTTGGAGCAATCAATATAATCGACTTATTTTGTGTTGAAAAGAGATGCTATCAGATATTGAGGAGAGATGAGATAGCACTGCCTATGTTCCTCTATCTCAGATCAAATTTAGTTCTAGTTCACTCTTAAAGGCTTGCATTTTCTTCTATGTTTTTTCATGAAAAAGTGTCTCTTTCGCTGTGAGGAGCCCACTTCATTTCTTGTTTGTGCATGCATCTTAGTTGGGTTATTGTTGATAGAAATCATTTGCAATTTTAGAAATTTCATCATTTAGCGAGCCCATTTGCATGCTATGGAAGCCAGTTAACTATGTATTGAGGAGCCATTTTCCAACCTATGTCCTATTTAACTTAGCTTATTTGATTTTGCTTTGATGCGCATTTCAAGTTTTTGCGAACAGGTCAATCAGGTCATGCTTAGTCGGCTCCTTAGAGCTTATGGGCGCAATGCCCTAAGGTTGTCTAAATGGAACACTTTGAATTTCTTCTTGGCTAGGTGATGGCCTAATAGAGCTTGCATAAAGACTTTATGACATGAATGACCTCTTGGGCCTTCTTTTCCATTAGTTAGTACTCATTTCGAATATCTCATGCTTTGACCAAGTTTAACTTATCTAATCACACTAAGAATAGTTGTGGCATACCCGACTTGATTTTTTTAATCTGACGATGTGGGCCTAATTGTTAATTCTAATTGGCGTTTGAAGGCGAGTAGACAAAGTTCCCTTATTTATTTTTAATTATTTGGATGAAACCAAAGATTTGGAATTTTGATGCAAACTAGGGCTTTTGAAAATAAAAGGGCTCCAAGCACCAAAGAGAAGAAAAAAGATAAGAATTGAGAGAGGAAGTGGCATATTTTTTTGCGAATGATTCAATAATAATGGGGTGATTGTCTTCATAAAATCATCCCCTTAATATAATAAAGATTTTGATGAATAAAAAAATGAAAATAAGAAAAGTACTTCAAATAGAAATCAAAAGCAATTTTGATATATATTTCATAAAAGATAAGTCTTTAATGAAATAATCTTCTTAATAAAGTTATGATGTATTTTATCTTTATTATATGATTAATTCTAATGAGGAAGGTGTTGATACATCCAATTTTGATTGGTCTAATAAGACTAGTGCTGACATAATTATGCGTTGCTTGACTGTACCCTACGTCAACTCCTTCGAGATATGAAGAACTCTTCCCCGAAAAGTTCATAAAGGACTTAGTTGTGAGATAGGCTCCTGGCTCTCTAAGTAGCTCAGAAGTAGACATGCACGATAGTCTATTTATCCAGAAGATCAACATAGCTTATAGTGATTGATCTTCTATAGAGAGTCTAAAGTTTTAGAAGCTAGATGTTGACATACTTCATGTTTGAATTGAAAAATATAGACAACAATTTGATTTCAATATGTTGCAGTAATGGTGGAAATATGGATACTGTAGTCAATTTATGATTTAATAAATAAGCTTTAATATAGGGAACTAAAGAGCATTTTGTGTAACAATCTCAATAGCTAGTGAAGATTCTAGACTCCTTATATTATAACATAGTTTATGAATACCTAGGTGAATATCTAGTGGTGGAAGAAATGGATATATAAAATCAACCTTTGATGGAGGGGCCAAAATGTATGTTGTTTAGGAGAAACACATCTCCACTATAAATGTTACGAAACAATTACAATGATAGAAGACTTCCATAGACTTAGGGGCAACATCAATCTTCTTTATAGTATATGATACAAGAATCTCTTTATTACAAGGCATTGATCCCAATCATTCGATAAACTACTTGATGTTATCTTCTTCTTCATCGTCATCAACATATATTTTAAGATACCCTTATTTAGAATTAACATCATTTATCAGCTGGTTCAATTCAATTTTGCCAAGTTTTTGGTTGATCTTTCGATTCTAATTCTTGTTATACATTTTTTTAACAATATTTATTATTTTCAATTTCAACCAATACATTGCTTTGTACAACTATTTGTTGGTTCTATTCATTGACATATTTAGAGTGATTTGAATAAGATGTAGAATGACTTAAAGGTCATTGATATTGTTGTTGATATAATGGAGATCAATGATCCTCATACTGTGTTCTAATGAAAATTGTGCTATCGATTATCATAGTAGTCAGTAGGAGGTCGACGATCATAATGGCTAGCATTTCATCATTTACTATGTGATGACCAAGGAGAACAATTGACATAATAAGTAAATCTATTTGATATATCATATTTTGTTTCACGATAAGAGTCAAAATGACTATATGGATAAGGTTAATCTTATCTTTTTTTTAAATCGAAAAATTTCTTTATGATAACCATTATTAGAATTATTGTAGTTTGAATCGATAAGATAAAAAAAATCAAATCATAGGGTTGGGTAAAGATTCTTGAAGTCAGTGATTGATTTTTTAAGTTTGGTCATGATAGAGAACCCATGCGGGCATGGAGCAAGAGTGGGAGTAGAATTGGTGAGGTTACGAGGGATTAAATGCATCAAAGGTAGGCCATTGTAGCGACTATGAGTATGAAAGCATAAGGATCATTCAATAGTGGAGTGAGTTTATCGCCATAGCGCAACAATGCATGGTTACAACTAGTGGGAGTTTGTGGTTGGGCGATTTGGGGCTAAGGGGAACACGTTCAGACAAGAAGGGGTGAGGTGCAAGGTTTGCAAGATTGTTTGATAGATACAAAGTTGCATGAGGTGATAAGTGTGCCATTAGTGGGTGTAGTTGCCTGGCATAGACGACTTTTGCTCGTGGAACAACAACAAATGACTTGCATGAAGGTGCATGAGGCATGTTCAAGGTGTGGGACAGGTTATTTAATGCGGTTTGGCATTAGTATGGGCGTAGGCTTGAGATGTAAGGGGTTATGATTTTGTGGCAAGGAAAATACATAATAAATGTGTGGCAGGGAGGAATCAGTGTAGGAGGACTATGGATGAGGAACATTCTGACAAGGCCCCTCTGAAGAGTGAGACTTGTTTGATGTTCAGTCGTCATAGAAGGTAGGGGTGAGTTTGTAGCTTTGCGATCTATAGTCATGGACAAAAGGATGGCATAGGATCATTGAGGAAAGAAAGGTAATGTAGTCAGTATGGAGGCAACGGAGTAGAGTTGGCGACTGGTAAAGAACGATTAAAAGAAATGCATATGAGGGGTTGAGGTTCTGTCATAGAGTAAGGCATGGGTGAAGGGTTCATCTAGGATGAGATCACATCGAAAAATCATATAATACAGTTGCTCTTGCATATGATCATTGATGATGGGTGATTGCAATTTGGAAGGAACGTGGACTAAGCCTGGTGTTTGTGATGGGATACTTGGTCTTGAAAAATGATGTAGAATCATTTGCGAACATGGGCATGTGAAAAGATAGAGAATTCTAAATACTGGGAGGGAGAGATTCAATACTGATGAGTTGATTTCCTTCATACAAACATCCCCTAATTTACAAGGAGGATTTTGACAACCAAGGAATCAAAAGAAATCTTGATGGATCATTCATAAAACATAAGTCTTTACTCAAATAAACCAACACTAGATTGTACTTGTATTGTATAGATATTCTTATTATGGTAGATGCTAACCTACTCGATTTTGGCTGGTCTAGATAAAGCTGGTGATGACATGCCTCTTAATTATGTTTTACATCTCTCTCAGTCATATTTTTTGTAGTATTGGCCCAAAGTAGTAGACCATGAACATTCAATTGGCTGCGCTTGCATTCTAATGTCAGATGTGTACTCAGTAGTTGTATTGGTTGCGGAGTACTCGATAGCTGTATTGGTTATGGAGCACTCGACATTATGAGTCCCCGATCTAGTGGGGTTGGTTTAGCCTGAATTTGAATTCAGGATTTCTTTTTGGGCTTCTCCTAAGACTACCATGTGGGCGGCTCTGATCTTCCCTCAAGAAAGGGACATTTTTGTTCCTCACTGGTTCAAATTTTTCTTATTTATCAATGCAATCATAATGATATTTCTGTTTTTGGTCATCCATTTTAGCTGTTAGGTAGTCTTTAGGTTATAATTTATTAGATATTGACAATGGTATTTGATAGAAATTTTGTTATTCCACTCGCTGCTTTACAAGCTTGTAGATTTTAACTTGTAAATTTTTTAGGTGATGTTATGGTTAAAGGTTCGCTAAGTTTCTTAATGATTAATATAGAGCTTAATTTGAATTTCCATGTTTCAGGGTGTTGAGTTTGGTTCATCATCAAATGAGAGTAAATGCCACTACATGATTGTATTCCAATATGGCTCTGTTGTTCTGTTCAATGTTTCTGAGCATGAGGCTGATGGATACTTGAAGGTTGTTGAGAAACACGCATCAGGTTTACTGCCTGAGATGAGAAAAGATGGTATGTTTCTTTATGTGTGTCAACTTTCTGCTAGTTATACCTTTCTAAACCTATCACTGTACTTTCTTCTGTTAGCACTCCAGTGTTTTTATGTCCTAAATTTAAGAAACAACTTGAGGGTGTAATTGTTCAATAATAATAGCTCGCTTTCTCTCTATTGGACAAAGAAAAATTAAACTGATACATTGTTGTGATCAAACATGAAGTGATATATTTGAATTAAGTGTAGGCATGCCATTGATCTTCACTATTCAAGAATACAGAGGTCCGTTGATAAATGTTATGAAAGATGCAAAATCTATTGAATTAAAAATAACTTTATGTTTACACCCTAGCGCTATCCTCTTCATAGTTGAGATGAAAAAAATAGTATATTTTTAAATAAAATTTGTGGTTTGAGGGGTTAAAAGGCGGAGGGGGTTAAAATGGGGGGATGGGAGTAAATTGTGAAAGAATTAGGTACAAATGAAGAGTATTGAGGGAGTAAAGGACTTCTTTTGGTTGTTGAATATTTGTTAAATAGAAGTAGGGAGACGGACAACGATTCTACTCTGGGATACGGCATTAGAAGTTTGAGAAATTATCAAGTTATGTTTTTTTAGAGAGAAGAGTAAGCTCCAACATGGAAGTGGTGTTGTGAAGGAAAAGGAATAATGATGCTAATCTTAGAGTTTGTATTTATCAAAATCCCAGGATGTGGGTGTGGAGATGATGGAAATCGACTTTTTGAACTTTGATTTTACTTCATTTGTATTTTGTAGATTATTTATTTATTTTATATTAGTTTAACCACTAGTTCTTTGTTAATTCAACCCTCAGGTCCTGATTTGTCCTGATTTGTTGTTTATCTATCTTGTTGTGTTGTTTCACTCATTACTTTGGCGGTGAGATTCTTGGTTGGGTTGTGATTGTTGGCCTTATTTTGTGATTATGTATAAAGGTGACCCTGAAGCACATAAATCAGTTCCATGATAATCCTTTATTTTGAGTTTGCTATCCCCTTTTTTTTTTGTGTGTGGGTGGGCTTGAATGTTGGTGGAATCTGAATACTTTTAGTGTGGTGCATGTTTTGAATGCAAAATTTTTAGCAAGTCATCTTCTTGTACCGGTTTGAGGTATGGATTACTTTTTCTGTGAATTATTCCATGCTCTTGTTTATTTTGTGAATTTGTTATTGGCTAACCTATATAATTGAATTTTATCAGAACTTGTACAATATGAAATTTTTGTTAGAGGTGTGTTTTTCAATTGACATTTGACTTTAATTGAGTCTGAACTAATATTTTAAATTTATTTTTAGGTGACCCTTAAATTATTGCTTGTATGCATTTTATGTATCTAATAGGTTTTCATCAAAGGATGTGAACTATGATTTTTGAGTTTTGATTCCGCATGCTTGATTTAAGCGTATTAATCATATGCTGCATAAGGAAATCCAAAGCCCTAAGGTGTCTTATGTTAGATTTGATTTCAAATCTTAAGGTTGTTATCTCAACTAAAAAACATAATACTTGAATCAATCGAAAACATAATACCATAATGCAATTTATATGAAATTGAGTAGGTTATAATTCTTGAGATTTATATTATGATTATTATAAAATTCATAACTATATTTTTACATTTAATGCGAGGTATATTTTTTTGGTTATTTTTATTTAGAGTCAATAAGTTGAAAGTTTATTTTTTTTAACTTAATAATTTTTTTCATTCCCAAAAAGTTGAAAAAAATAAATGAAGCATGCTCAATCACTTTTGACTATGTCTTGCTACTAAATCTATTTGATTTAATGTAAAACATAAACTTAATCGATAATATTTATCATTCAGTGAATATATGAGCTTATTACATGATCAATTTGAGAATTGTAAGCAAGAAAATATGTTGTATTTGAATATCTTTTAAGGTTTAAAGATTTTGTATTGAAATATTAATTTTCCTTATAATATCTCAGTATTCTTCTTATTATTATTTATGTCATTAATGATCTTAAACGGGAAATTAAGGACAAATTAAACAATAATTTTCCAATAATACTACATGGTGGCTTATACACAAACTTTATTTTATGTAGACTACATCACCTAAACTCTATATATCTCATTTAAAGTTTGTTAAACACATCATCATTGAATTTAATTCTATTAAAGATACTACAATTCATTAATATTCTTTTGATGATGAGTTGGATGCCTCAAAGTTCTTGTATGAATGTACATCTAGGCTGTTTAAATTTCAGTTTACATCTACGTTATAACACGAACAGATAATTGAGCTAGAGATAGAATTTGAGTTTTAAACTAAAATTGAGTATGATGTCTTATTTGAACCTAATCTTTTGATAGGAATTGAATTTATTTCTAAATGTAAATATGAACAAATCATGTATTATGAAGTATTCTATATAGGTTATTTTCTTTAAATAAATGCTTCATTCAAATGAACACATCATAATTGTGTGGTTTAATTTTCTAAGTTTTTTAAACACCTCCATGTCATGGAATTAGTTACAGCATTAATATTTGTTTTTTAGCATTTTTTTTTATTTACATTATATCATTTTATCATTCATTAGTCATTTGTATGATATTGAAGCAGGATCATCATAATCGGATGAATCTCAATTTGTTGATTTTTAGGCATGCGTCCATATAATTTTTATGCATGTTTTAATTATGTTTCTTGTGCTATATGTATTATTCTCAGTTATTTTAATGGCCTAAAAACCTGATTTCATATAAAGGTGCTTTAGGCTACATGAAAGGCACAATTGAATGGATATTGGGCATTAAGGTTTTCCTTCTTTCTCTCATACTCTGCTCTTTCCGATAGATTCTACTTAACTCTTTTATGTAATTGATAGGATTCAAGAAAGATTTTCTCACAGAATTAAGGCAAACATATATTTTATTACAGTAACTTCAGACACTCAAGATTAATACAAAAATAAACACCTATAATTGGAGAGGCAGAAAATCTCTCCCAAATCTTAACATTAAGATACAAGATCTAAATCATGTATAACCTTAACCTTAACCTACTTAACCTTAAACTATTAAGCCTTATTTATACCAAACAATCATAAATAATAATAAACTAAATTGTCCTTAGGCTAATAAGAGACACAATTGCCCTTAGGCTGGGCACCGGTATAATAATACTACCTCCCAAAAATCACCCTACTCTTAAGGTGGGAAAAACTGGTGATGAATGTCGGCCGCTTAAGGTGCTGCGTCTCTTTTTATTTATTTAATTTAATGGATATATGTATATTAGTTTTGAAAATAAGATTTTTAAATTTTAAAATATTAGAATGAGAATGGACGGATCTCATTCATTAAGTAGTTTGGATGAACGAGCGTAATATCACGA
This sequence comes from Papilionanthe hookeriana x Papilionanthe teres, assembly GCA_022702705.1. Lineage (NCBI taxonomy): Eukaryota > Viridiplantae > Streptophyta > Magnoliopsida > Asparagales > Orchidaceae > Papilionanthe > Papilionanthe hookeriana x Papilionanthe teres. Next base: position 38,249,492 of record CM040426.1, on the reverse strand, counting down.
AGTAACGCATTTATTCGAAGAATAGACACTCTACTCGACAATATCGCTCGATCAAATAAACCACAAAATTCATGACATCCGTTACGTGCTCACGAACCTTTATGTGGACCGAATAAATTCCCTATTTAATACAAAAGAATTAAATAGGGTTTATATTATCCGTGGTCTTTAAAACTCCCTATAGATGCAGTTCTCATAGTTAATTACCCCTCAAACGACCGAAGTCACTTGAGAGAACTCTCGATTTAGATCGCGGGTTTCTATCTTCACGAATTCAAAAGGTAGGGTTTTCAACGAAATTTGGTAGTAGGAAACCCAATAAACAATCCACATTGATCTAAATTCATCACAAATGCACGGGGATAAATCCACCAGATTACCAAAATAATTCAGCATACCAACAGCTTGAAAGAAGCACAAACCCGAGCCCAAAGGAGATCTAAAGCCGAGCCATTAAAAGGCACGCACTGAGGAGGCTGCAGGAACAACAGGAACCAAAAACCGAGCGCCCTACATCAAACACAAGGGGAGCGACTGCGAGAGCAGCAAGCGAGAAACGAGAAAGAAACCGAGCCCCAAACATAGCGCAAAGAGGCAGCCATAAGACATACAGAACAGAGAAAACCGAGCCCCACACATAGTGCAAAGGGGCAGCCAAACTTTCCATAGTTCCTGCTGAAAAGAAAATAAGGAAGGGGGCTTAGAATACATGCCCCCACATGCCAAAAGAGGATCACCACTTTGCTTTAAATACATCCAACATGCCTCAAATGATACAAGAGAGAGAGAGGAGCTAAAGCCACGCCTCAAATGATACAAGAGAGAAAGAGAAGCTAAAGCCATGCCTCGTTTATATTCTTTTTAAGCCAATGACCAAAGATAAACATCAAAACATGCTCATATAGATGCCTTGCACAAGCTTCAATTGATAAAAACATCTCCAAACCCCTAGATAGAGCCATACTAGCATGCTTTTAGAAAAAGGAAGTAGAGAACCACCATTTTAAGCATTTAAAGAAAGAAAACATTCCAACGATATAAAGTGTACAGTAGTAGCATAGAGACAAAGAAAGGCCGACCCGACGGCAAGGCCGCAGTGGTCTCCTGGGCTAAACCGAGAGAAGGAGAGGAGAAGGAGAAGTTACCAAGTAGCTTAAGACACCCCAAAGAACAAGAAGCCTGGCAGCCGCCTCTCCACCTTCACCAAAAGAATCGGCCGGCCACAGGAAAGCCCAAAACGGGGCTCTAAATAGGCGGAGAGAGGAGGAGAGGGCCGAGACTTACCACATAACCCAACAAGATCGAGGAAGTGACGGGGGGATGGGGGAAGTGCCGCAGAAGATCGGCGAGGAGGCAGAGACGCGCGCGGGAGATCACGCGAGGTGACTCTCGCGCAGGGATAACACTCGAGGAGGCATGGGGAGAACCACGCAGGGCTCGAGGGAGCAACGGTCACTAGGGAAAGGCGCACGCGAGCGCGGGAGAAGCAGGGACGGAAGCTCGATCGAACGAGCCAGGGAGGAAGCCAAGGGATCGAACGGGTAGATATTAGGGCTGAGGGTTTAGTTTAGGTTTAAAATAATATATATATATATATATATATATATATATATATATATATTATTAATTTTATTAAAAAAAAAATAAGCCCAAAACCGCAATTTTCGCCCCGGCGAGCGATCGTCGCAAATTAAATATCAATTTTAGGTGGAAACGACGTTCCGGACGCAACGACGAAGTCCGTTTCGTCATCCGAGGTCGCTCGGAGAACCTTGTCGACGGTCGCGTCGAAGCGCGTCAAATCCGGCATCTTCGAAATTCGACTCGACGGTGATCGTCGCGGCGTTCGGCTTCAATCTCGATCCGTCACGGAGTAACTCGAAGCGTCGAGCGCCTGGCTCGAGGAATCTGTGCTCGGTGGTGCAGAGAATGTGCACGAGGCTGTCCTCAGGTCCGGTGGTCACATAGGAACTCGATTTGGAATCCTAACGCTAATTCCAACCTACCCGCTCGTGAGCTAGAGGTCGTGAACTCCGTCCGGGACTCAAAAGAGTGTCGAAGTGGTTTCGAGCATTCTAAAGCGAGGTGGGCTCAGTGCTAGGAATCTAAGATCGTCGGGGAAGTTCCTAAAGCTAGAACCCTAAATCTTAGGAGGAAAACTAAACCTCGACAAAAACGAGGTCAACAATGGATTAAGTCGTGTGACTCCCGTTCTTAAACTGGTTTGAGTCTGGTTCTCACTGTCAGTACTGACGCACTCGTCATGGTCCTCTTCGACAACACAAAAGTCTTGGTCGTCACTTTCCCACATTGAAAGTAATCATTTTTCACTCTCTTCTTCCACAATGCTACAATCAAATTATAACCCTTCACGAACTTTGGGTGGTGTCATGTAAGTCCCATTAACCTTCTCAATCTCTTCCAATTCTTAGGTAGTGCCTATTCGTCACCTTCGATGGATCTGTTGATATCAGGTTTTTGCATAAACTAGAGTCTTCGCGAAGCACTATCGTCTTATCTCCCTCTTGAAACTCAATGGTCAAAAGTTTCCAATCATCTTAGTCTCCTCTATGGATTGTAACTATTACATACCCACATCACATTAGTGCTCCCTAGATCCAAGGGAAGAAAATCTTCCATCATCTGAATTTCTGGTTTTGTTAAAATCACTTCTTTACAAACTCCCTTTCTCTTCTTCGCCTGTCCCGTCCCCTTCATGACGCCAATATTTCTTGTGTCCACCTTCTCAAGCCCCAATTTATTCGCTATTTGAGTAGAGATAAAGTTGTGGGTGGCCCCATTATCTATCAACACAACTACGTGTTTCTCTCTGATCTACCTCTGAAGTTTCATAGTATGGTTTGGTGTTCCTCCATACCTAAGTGTGGGTGTTCCTCCGCCTCCATTGCAGCCTTCTCTGTTTCTGCATCACCTGTCTCATCATCATGCATTGTGAGAATCTCCAATGTTTGATCCTTACAACGGCGGCCTGTGGAATACTTCTCATCACACAAAAAGCTTAACCCGTTGGCCCGCTTCTCCTGAGTCTCTGTTTGTAAGGCATTGGAGTGTCGCTCCTAGTCATAGTCCTTTATTCCTGTCTTGTAAAGTCTCCCTCTAAACTTTCACTATTTGAGTTTTTGGTATCATTATGGTTATAGCAGTTTGGTATGGTGTTTCACTTGCGCTGCTCCTAATAATCTGTTTCATTCCATTTTTATCTTCAGTCAACGGCACTAATTCCATAGTTTACCCAAATCCTCGCAGTCACAGCCGACAAAGTAATGCTCGAATCTATGGTTTCAAACCATTCATGAAGTTCCTTTTCAACATTTCTTCTGAAATCACTCTCAAATGATAGGATAACCTCTCAAATTTCTCTCTATACTTTGTGACAGATCCATTTTTGATCAATGCAAAAAACTGCTCATGTAAATACTCTTCCTGTGTGGGTTTGAAGTGCTCCAACAATCTGAACTTGAATTTTCTAACGTCAGGATTGGCTGATGTTCGCTCCATCGATACCATGCTAGAGTTTTTCTTTTCAAACATAGAGCCATCGCGATCAATTTTTCTTCCTTCGTTATTCTATTAAACAACAAAGTTTCTCTCAACACGATGAACCCAACCATAAGCATCATCTTCTTCAAAGATTGATCTGAACTTGAATTTTCCAACGTCAGGATTGGCTGATGTTCGCTCCATCGATACCATGCTAGAGTCTTTCTTTTCAAACATAGAGCCATCGCCATCAATTTTTCTTCCTTCATTATCCTATTAAACAACAAAGTTTCTCTCAACACGATGAACCCAACCATAAGCATCATCTTCTTCAAAGATTGATATCTTCAACTTCCTTGTGCGTGGGTCTCTTTCTCAATTTCCTTGAAAGGAGTTTTTTTCACCCATCAAGTGGGGATTGAGTTCCCTTCCTCGAACCATATTGGTTTCTCTTATTCCATAAGTTTGACGCGCCCCATAATCAGCTCGCCTGTCCCCATAAGTTCCAGAATTAACTTTTGCTCGAAAGGTTGCTGAAACAAAAGGCACTGATGGGTTGGATGAAGCTCTCTGCCAACATCCCACCCACCATGATTCTCTACTCCAGGTTGAAATCCTAAAAATTGATCTTTTCTTATCCTGAATCACCTGTCGTCCCATTCTGCCTGTTGCCTTTTTTTTCCAGCCATTTGAATGTCGTGTCATTTCTTCTAAGTACTGATGCTCGAGTCTTCTTCCCACTCCTTCACATGATCTCGCAGCTCAAGATCCACCTGAGATAGCGATGTCGCCTTGATGTCGCAAGAATTTTTCTGATTGCTGCCGCTTGTGTCCTTTCCAAACGCCATTGCTCGATCCCGCTGCAGGTGGTGGAGGGTTTCTATGGGACCCCACAATCTTTTTTATCATTTCTTCTAGTGATGTTTACTTGTTATTCTATTTTGCTATTGTTCTGCATATGTGTTTGGATTTGATTAAATCTTATACTATCTATTATGTCTAATTGCAGTATGATTTCTGATTGTAGCGTGATTGTCAGCATCGTGATTTCCAGGAGACTTGTGGTTTCATTAATCCTGAATTTTTATTCTAATTATTTTTAGGTGACAATTAGATTATCGTGTGTGAATTTTATGTTTTTTTTTTCATTGAGAGTGATAAAAAATTATTTAAATTTATGCCATTTAAACTGTAAATTTTGATTCCATATATGTGATTATACAGATTCTGGATCCTCAGATGTCCTTCATTAAATAGGTTACAACGCAACTGTTCAAACTCTATTTACAAAGATTTAGCCATAATAGAACCACAACTCTTCACTTTTTTTTTAGGAATTTAGAGCCAAGAAGAAATTAAAAACATACGCTAACAACTAAAGATGATGTACAGACTGCTGCTGCTTCTTACGGTGATGTCTAGGTGTTATTCTGAGCAAGTTGTGGAGCTTGTAATGGGGTGTTGATAATTGGAAGAATATGTAGTTTGGTGCGGAAAATGAGAGTAAATCCTAGCTTGGAGCAACAATGATAATGGTAAACATATTCTAAACTTTAATGTATAGTAATAATTAGCAAAATAATTATCTGCTTATAACTGAATGGCTGCATATTTTTTGAGAATCAGCTTTACAGTCTTATCATATAGGATGCCAGAGATGTATCCTGATGCTGTCATGGTATTGTTGAAGAAGGGAAGGGTTGTAATCTCCTACACCTGAGGGAAAGCAAGATTGGCTGAGGTGAGGAAGGTCATGATATAAATTCGAGTCAATCTTCCTAATGAGGGAGATGTAATTCAGCAGATCAGGGGGTTCCAACTTGGCGGGACCCCTTTCAAGACTAATTAATGATATAAATTATTTTAAAAACTTAAGAAATGAACTAAATTTTATTGAGTGATTAAGGAAATTGTTTACTTAATTTAGGTAATTAAGAAAAATCTATAGTTATATGAATTAAGAATATTTTTATTAATTAATCATATTTATCATTAAAAATATATGCCAACTACCATTGATATTCTGCAGCTTCTAATTAAACTAACCAGTCTTTAGTGCTTCTACCATAGTTAGTTGCGTCTGTTATTTGCCTTTTCTTAATGCTTTTGCAGTTAAACCTCTTGGTATAAGTTTGTCTCACTTCTTGTCTTTTCTAGGATTTCATCTTAAACTTTCTCACTAACCCTTATTGCCTTTAATTTGTTCTGTAAAAACATTTATGGGACATTCATATGCATAACACCCAATTTCTATCTATTTACATATCTAACACCAAACTTTTTATTTTTTACATTTTTAGCATCCAAATCTTTCATTTCACATCAAAAAAATACCACCAATTTAACTTTTAAAAAGTGAAATACACCTTTTTATGCATATGTAAGGTGTGTATGTAAAAATTGAAGTTTGGGTGTTAAATATGTAAATACATAGGAATTAAGAGGCATGTATATAAATTTCCAAGCATTTATTGCTGAAATGCAGATTCATGCATAGACCGCTGTCATGGTTTTGTATAATAATATTTTTCCACATCCTGATCTTAGAATTTATGATCAACTCGTCAAATCCATGTTCACCATTTGTTACTTCATTAAGTTCTAGGCTGCTGCTTTTTTTTTTCATGCACAAAATTATGTAAAAACTGCGTCTTGTTATTGTAGGTGTGAATCTTAGTGTCAAAATTTGAATAGGAGGACATTGCTCTTCGGTTTTTCATTATTGTTATGTTTCTGAGAAAGCAAAAGGGCAGGTCTGAGCTTATTGTAAGTCACTCTTCGTAATGAAACAGTTGCAGTCATTATGGGACTTGGATTTGACTATTTTTCCTGCTTCGAGCAATCTTCTATGTTATTGTGCCTATGGAGCATTTGGAAGCTATGACAACTAGAACTTTTAAAGATAAATCAAATTCAATTTGGAAAAAAATTACTAGTTTCTTTAAATAGACTGCCGTATTATAGATGAATATAGAAATGCATTTCATAACATAAGAAGATTTGGTAACAGAGTAAAGATGCGGAGAAAGTTAATAAAAATAAGAGATGTGTTTTAAATAATGGCAAAAGAGCAAGCATTGGTGAGAGTGAATATTTTTGAAAAAGATGATTTAAAAAGAGGGAACTTTAAGAAGATGTTAAACGATTGGAGAAGGTGCATTTTGATGACAATATTTAGGAATTAAGGAAGAATTCAAGCTTTTGATAATCTTAGGAAAATTAAATTTAAGTTGTATAATTAAGTCATGTAAAGTGTAATGGAATAAATTAATTTTTTATTAACAAATAAATTTAATATGGATATGTTTTGTCAACAAATGAAATTTGTCAGATTATATAAATAATGAAGAAATAACCTTCATATTTTTTTTCAATCTTGAAAAGTTATATAATTGTATATCTGATAATGAATTAAATAATTCAGGATGGAATTGAGAGAAAGGGTGTAATGAAGCGTAGTTTAGCATGAAAAGAAATTCTAGCTTGATCAATGAGTTTCTAATCTTTGTACAACATAATACTTTTTTTTTTTTAAGTGTTGGTTATGTATATACTTACAAAAGATCTTTCAAAATTAGGTACCCAATGTATGTTATTAACATGCGAGATGATTTTAAAGCTTATTGTTGGTGAGCGTTTTTTTTTTTTTTTTTTTTTTTATTTTTTTTTTAATGTAGGATTGAGTTTAGATATTTATTGAAATTTGAAAAATTATCGGTGGTATCACAATGTTGTCTAAGAAATATTTTCCAATGACTTTCAAATACGAGTAGGGAAGAGACATTTTGGCATTAATAATTAAGAATAAAAGAGTCGTTAAGAATTGTACTAATTATCAAGGAATCATAATTAAGAGTTATATAATAAAATTAATACCAGGTTGGGAGAATAATAGAAGATAAACCTTAAAAAATTACATCAGTATCTTAGTATCAATTTGGTGGCTATGCTAGGAAAATCTGCTATGGGGATGATTTTTGTGCTTAGACTATTAATATAAATTTATGAAGAACAAAAAATGATCTTCAAATGGTTTTATTTATATTGAGAAGTCCTCTTTACAACACCAAGGCCTATTTGCTATGAATCAAGGAAAATAAATGTTGATAAAGACAAGCTGAACTTTTTAAATATATAGGGCGAGTTTGGGGCGGTGGTGCTGTGGTGGTTTGGTGCCGCACCATAGTTTTTCCTATTTGGCAAAATTGCATTTTGCCTGAGTTCCACAATAGAGTTATATTAAGGATTGACAAAAATTCATATTTTTTTTAATCGGTAGTGGAAATGCTTATAAATGAAAATCAAAGTGAGATATTTGACAATTCAGTTTGGTGAGAAGTCTGTTGAAATAAAAGAAAACTTGGAATAAGTTGAAAAGGCTTAGCAGAAAATGAGAGGATTAGTAGAATATTTTAGTAGATTTAGTGGTTTCATATGGTTATCAATCAATATTAATATATGGCAAATGGTGCCTAGTTATGATAAATTTGAATATCGTGAGAGGATTATGAGGATAGATGAGGATATGAGCCTTGGAGTTTATGCTTTAAAATGGAAGTGTCTCAAGTGCATTATCTGATGATAGAATATCCTGGTGACTTGACGATCAATTTTTGAAATTTTAATTAAACCTTCTGTTTTGGATTGACCTTATTGTTGTGTGTTCAAGTCATTGATTGTATAAAAAATACAAAATGTTAAGATGAATGTATGAAAAAATTAGAATTGGTATATTCAGAAAAGATTATATTAGGTGGATTATGAGACTAACATCTGTTGAAAATAAAATGGTGGATAACTAACTTTTATTTGATTTGAACTTCTATAATGGAGGATAGAAACATCTTAATAGATAAAATAATGTAGAGGAATAAAAAAAGAGAAAAGGTAAAATAAAAATAATGTGGATTTAACTTGTGCAAAAAGATTTTGTGCATTAAGATTTAAATCCTTACGCAACGGTAATTATAATTGAATAAAGAACGGGGATTTATAAAGTTGGTCCCAAATAGTTGGAATATTGGTGATTTTTCTTATGAAATAATAAAGCAATCAGAGAAATTTAAGAAAATAGTCTATGGAATTGGTGATAACGAAGAATAGAAAATCAAATGTAATTCTAATGAAATTTAAATTGACAAATCAGTCATAATTACAAGAAGATTAAGTGATACATTGGTCTGATAATGTTAAGTACCTTGGATCTATCATTTAAAAGAATTCTGATGGGAAATTCTGTCGAAATTAGAGCAAATTAAATTAGTTTTCTTCAATAACAACAATGATACAACTGGAATACATAATGATAAGCATCTAAAATTCGAGAGGTAGGGGATCTCTCCCAAATCCTACAATTCGAGAGGTAGGAAATCTCTCCGAAACATTGACCATATGACTCAAGGCTTAATTTCATGCATAATTCTAACCTCAAGTATATTAGCCCAATTTATAGTAAACAATAATAAATAATAAAAGATATATAGTTATATAACTTTTCATTATCAGATATATTGACATCAAGGTAGGAAAACTTGTTGGATCAATTTGTATGCTTCCCACGGTCTATTGTCATTTGATAATTCTTTCTATTTAATCAGAAATTTGTAGGGACCCTCAGGAATTCATCATGTCGTCTTATGTACATTCTTTTGGACGTGTTTGAATCGGAGGGTGTTCTGATTTCTGGTCAATCTTAGAGAGAATATCACAGCACCAAACAACTCATTCTATAGGTTATCAATCATCGAAATCTTTATAAACTCTGTATCATGTATCTTTTCCATCTCTATCAACTTCGATCTTGCTTACTTTTGTTTTGTATAAACCGTCCAACCGTCGCTCTATTTCTTCTAAGTGCTGCTACTCGAGTCCGCTCGTGATTTTTTCGCTTGATACTGCAGCTCTCAATCCGCCTAAAGCAGTGATGCTACCTTGATGTCGTGCAAATCCTTCTGGTTGTTCCTACTACCGTCTATTCCTGACATCATCTCTTGATCCCGCGACAAATGAGGTGGTTTTATGTGAAAATCCATGATCTTCATCATTTCTTTTAGGGTCGTGTATCTCCTATTGATCTCCCCTCCAATGGATGAGAAATATTTGTCTATTTTAGATTTAATTTAATTTGGCTTATCTTTTTCTCTAATGATTTCACCAGAGCATCTATTTTTGTGGTCGTCATTATTCCCAGGATGATTATTATCACGGAGGTGTTGACGCGGATAAAAAATCGTCGTTGTGTCGCAATATTAAGTTAATGTATGGCTTCTATCTCCTCATTAATCAGGTTTTTTTATATTGGTTTGGTCGCTGCCAACTAGCTCGAGTCGTGACTTTTTTATGATTAGCGCATGTCGCAGTCCTGCGCAACGATCGAGCAGAGTGGAGAAGAAAGTGTTGTGTGGGCTTTAGAGACACGAGAGGCATGAGGTTTTGCAGATTGGGCACGTCGCGGTAGCTTCCTAGTACATACCACGATCCCTTTTCTTTTCAACACCACAACGATCTCATCATTGTCGTCCCATCTAGAGCGGATCACTTCCTCTATTTGCGACAATATCGCGAGGTTCTTGTTTGATGTTGTAATCCTTCTGTACGCACATGCCAAACCCGCCGTTCCTTTTTCTGATCCCATTGCAGTCTTAAGCGATTGTATCCTCATACTGTATGCCCTTTGCAAGCTTCCTCTTATAAGCTGCAATCCTTCTATAAGCCGCTATCCTTTTTTTTTTTCCCTCCAACTCCTTTTTCTTCCAAGATCAAAGGTTGTAGTATCATTTGATAGGAAATTCGGGCAAAGCAGATTATTTTTCTTCAATAACTCCAACGATACAATTGGAATACATAAGACAAGCACCTACAATTTGAAAGGTAAATGATCTCTCTCAAATACTACAATTCGAGATGTAGGAAATCTTTCCCAAATCCTAGCCCTATGACTCAAGACCCAATCCCATGCATAATCCTAACCCCTAGCATATTAGCCCTATTTATACGAAACAATAATAAATTATAAAAGAAGCCATTGAGCTAATGCACGACAAAATTGTCTTTAGGCTAAGCACTTGCATAATAAATAATTTACAAATAATTTCTTTACTTTTTTATTGTTGGGTGTGAATAATAAATAACTATTTTAAATATACCATGTGGAAAGAGAACATCTTCGAGATTTTATGGTAACTTATATGAAACTGCAATTATACTATATTATGCTATGTAGATTCTAGTGGCAGGTATAAAGGAATAGTTTCCACCAAGTTAAAGAGGATTGGACATTGGAATAATGATTGCAATGTGTGGTACATTTAGAAATGGTGGATTGTGATATGACCATTAGACATTAAACTCTGAAAGTATGCTTAATAAAGATAGGTTGGTGGAAATTAGCTTCTGCATGTATACGGAAGGGTGAAAATGCATTAATAAGGGTAATAGATAGAATTAAAGTTAAAGAAATAAGAAGGAAATGGATTAAATTTATGGTATGCACATGTTTAACATTCGACTGACCTGAATGAAGAAGATGGACTTACAGGACAGTTCCAGATAGTTAGAATAATGGTTCTTGTGTGAAGGATTGGAAAGAAGCTAGTGCAGCTCAATCATGTTTCCATGCAGATGCTTGCTTAATCTCATTTCATATATCAATTTCATTTTACTCTCGTATTGGCTGTTATGATGTCTTTTTCCCATCCAGGAAAAATGAAGATGCTGCTAGGTTTTTGTTATTCCTTTTTATTCAACTGTTATTTTGTTCACTACTAATTAATTCCTTGATACTTTCTCCTTTCTTTACATTCTGACTCATCAAGAGAAAATGCCCATCCGATTGACATTCTGGTGCTATATTCCCATGGCTAAATTGATGGGATTGATGCAAAACAAAATATGATAAAAATCATATTATTCTTATTTGATGTAGTTTTTGTGTTTGAATAGAAGATTCAACGAAAAAAATGGATGAAATTATTATTTATTGATACAGTTATACGTAGATGATTTTTCTGCCATAACTTATTATGTTAAATGCTTATCATGTTAATGGAAAACAGTAAAGTGGGTCGCATTCTCCTGGAAATTTGAGGGGTTTTATTTTATGAATTTATGTTAGAGGGGAACATGATTGGGTTGGTCTGCTCCAGATCTTAAAGGCTAAGTGAAAGAAGTTTGTTAGATAGATTGCTGGAGTTAGATTGCTGGAGTTACGGAACAGTGGTGGACCAGTAGACAGCTGGTCCTGTTCTTGGGCGATACTATGGAACCTGTAAGAGGCTGAGTGTCCTGATTAATTTCACAAAAATATTTATGACTGCTAAAATAAATCAATTTTATTTGAGATATGAAGCCATTGTTTGATGCAGTGGAAATGTCACTGGACCTTGTTTGAGTTTCTATGTGAATTATTTCATCATGCATAAAATGTACAGTTGATGTTTTTCTCTAACTATGCCCTCTGGTTCTTTTTTTCATTGATATCTACAACTTGTAGAAAAGAAAAATCTTTTCTTTTGCTTATAATTTCTTTCTATTTAATTCTAGATTATGCTGTACTAGAGAAGCCTACTTTGGATGTATGGATGCAAGGCGGGCTTGACTACATTATTCTTAAAACTTTGAGCATAGATGGAATCCGCACTATTGGAAGTGTTCTTGGTCAGAGCATTGCCTTAGACTACTATATCCGGCAAGTATGTCCTGGAAATTTCTCTAAATAGGGGCTTTTACATACATACCACATTTCTTTTGTATTTATATTTCTAACACCTAAATTTTCATATTAACACCTAAATTTTCATATTAACATTCGTACCACTATTAGTTGCCTTTTAAAAATGAAACACAACTTTTCATTCATAAGTTTATAACACCAAAGTGTTATAATTATAAATATGAAAGTTTAAGTGTAAGATATGTAAATACATAAGAATTGTGGTAACCGGCATGTATGTAAATTTCTCTAAATATTACTGTTAACAGTTTAAAGGAGTATGTATGACTTTAATTCACCATCTTGTTTATTAGGTTGATGGAATGGTTGCAGAATTCACTGATATTAACCGAGGCATGGAAAAGACCGGCACCTTTACCATGCAAAGGAAGAAACTTTTTCAGTTGGTTGGAAAAGCAAATTCAAACATGGCAGATGTCATCCTTAAACTTGGACTTTTTGAGAGGTAATATTGATATTCCCAGTTGCTCGCTTCATCCAATTCTTAAAACAAATAAACATAAAATAAAAAAAATAAAGCATATGTTTTGGGAATATCTTAAACACAGACGCACACATATACATACATATGTGCATACATGCGTGCATGGATATATACATATATACATACATATACTTGAAATCTTTCTGGACTTCTTATGGGAACATAAGATCCACTTCTACTCCGTCGAAGTAGTTTCAGGTCTTCATATCTTTACAGGACAGATATTGCCTGGAGAAATGCTAACTATGCCCAGATTTGGGAATATCTTCGCGACGAATACGAGCTTAGTCAAAGGTTTGGAAACCTTGATTTTAAGTTGAAGTTCGTTGAGGTAAGTTGAAGGAAAGACATTTCCTTTGCTTTTAATACTACTGCAATCATGTTCATCCACTTTATAGTCTATTTATTTGAGAAGATGTACATACATACCATTCAATTCCTATATATTAATATATCTAACACTTAAAACTTAAATTTTTACATATATGCCATTTTATCCATGCCTGAACTGATGCATTTCACTTTTTAACATTTTTTATTCAATATGAAAGACTTGGGTGGCGTAAATCTAATAGTAAAGTTTAGGTTTTGGAAATGTAAATACATAGGAATTGTGTGTTATGTATGTAAGTGCCCCACTTTACTATTATCCAAAGCTCGGGTATAATTTTTTTTTCTTTTCTTTGCCATGCAGCATAATATTCGCTTTCTTCAGGAAATTCTTGAGAACAGGAAATCAGTATTTTTAGAGTGGCTTATTATTGTTCTGATAGGTGTCGAAATCCTGCTTTCTGTCTTCAGCATTGTTCAGGGATTATGACCTCTCTCTATTAAGCATATAAAATTAATCTAAAGGTTAGTCTTGATATCAATTCATTTTCCTTCATTTTTTCTCCTTTCTTATGTGTAAATTTGCATTCACTTGGCAAGCTTTTGAACCAATCTCAATTTAATTTGATTTAGGATTGTTGGATGGTTTCTACTGAATCTCACCATTCAACTTTGAAGCTCGGTATGCAAAGTGCAAGAATAGCTATACTTATCTTACTCTTATTGTTATGTATATATTATGCATTCGAGTAATTTATGTTGTATTCCATTTTCACGGCTCAATTGGCACAACAGGTACATTTGCAAGTGTGCATTCTGTTTTTATTGGAATTCATCAGAAGGGATAGTGTAGTTCTTTAGTAAGAGTGCTCTCACTTGCTCACTTCTCTCTTGTCAGTGCCCATAGCCAATGATTTATTGGTAAAAAAATATATCTTCATTACTGCTATCTAATTATGTAAAAAAATATATTGTATAATTAATAATAATGTATTTACGTAATTAGCTTGTTAATAGATAAACATTCTGAAAATAATATGTATATAATGATATAATACAAAAGGTTCTCATTTTATTGTGTCTTAGAATATTAGCAGCAGTCAGAAGAAGTTTTCGTCTTAATTTTCCATCATTCGCCTTCTCATCACCCTTGCCATCTCCTAAAAATGAGAAATTCAGCAGCTTAACTTCTCCAATGCTTTTTTGTATGGTAAACTTGAGACATTGTCTACATGATCAAACCTCCTGGGTTCATTGATTCTCAACCTCCTCACTATATTTGTAAATTAAATAAAACATTAATGGTTGAGATTTTAGAATAATACGGAATACTTGATATTTTCATTAATATGAACGGGGGTATAAATAACCCTTACAAGAATCCTATAATAGGAAAAATAATAAAAAAAATGATATAAAAGGAAAAATATATCTCTTAATATCTCTAATAATCAATTCATATTAATTATTAGAAGATATAGGAAATAATATAAAGTAGGAAAATAAGTAATTCGTAATCTAAGGAATTAAATATAAAATATCTTCTTGAAAATAATTTATTGCAGGAATAAATTATTTTCTATTATAATTCCTAACACTCCTCCTTAAGTTTTGAATGTATGTTAATAATTTCTAACTTACTGAGTAGTATCAAGAATCGATAAGAGTTTAGTTGGTCGCTGAATGCTGTAATTGCATACATGATGCAGACTTGGCTGAATTTTGCAGAGAAGTAGACAACTATGACTGTCTTCTGACTACAATTTCTGCAGTGACTATAGGAAGACACAAAACTCAGGCTTGGCTGAATTTTGAGTTTTTCTGGATTCAGACTTGGCTGAATTTTGAGTTTTGTTGGATTCAAGCTTGGCTGAATTTTGAGTTTTGCTTGATTTAGGCTTGGTTGGATTTTGATTTTTTTTTTGTTGGATTATGGATTGGCTGAATTTTGAGTTTTGTTGGATTCAGGCTTGGCTGAATTTTGAGTTTTATTGGATTTAGACTTGGTTGAATTTTGAGTTTTGCTGGATTTAGGCTCATTGAATTTTGAGTTTTGTTGGATTCAGCCTTGGCTGAATTTTGATTTTTGTTGGATTCTGGCTTGGCTAGGACCGAATGGCCGACGAGAACCGAAGGGCCGGCGAAGACTGAAGAGCCGGTTCTTCGTCGGCGAGGCGAGATCGAATGACCTTTGAGAACTGAAGGGCCGACGAGGACCGAATGGCCGGCGAGGATCGAATGGCCGGCGAGGACCGAAGGGCCGACGAGGATCGAAGGGCCGACGAGGATAGAAGCGATCTGAAGGCGCCGGAGTTGAAGGCGTTGAAGACGAAGGTGGGCGAAGATACTGCATAACTCAAATAAGAGGACAAAGAGAAGCTCCCGACGAGCAGATGAAGACGAAGGTGGGATCCTCCCTTCCCGCAAGAAGGCAGGCGAGAAGGGAGACTTGAGGTCATCTCCAAAGATTATCTGTCGTTAGAGCAAAAACTTGTCTCTGATACCATGTTGAGATTTTAGAATAATGCGGAATATTTGATATTTTCATTAATATGAACGGGGGTATAAATAATCCTTACAAAAATCCTATAATAGGAAAAATAATAAAAAGAAAATGATATAAAAGGAAAAATATATCTCTTAATATCTTCAATAATCAATTCATATTAATTATTAGAAGATATAGGAAATAATATAAAATAGAAAAATAAGTAATTCATAATCTAAGGAATTAAATATAAAATATCTTCTTGATATGAGGAAATAATTTATTGCATGAATAAATTATTTCCAATTATAATTCCTAACACCCTTGCCATCTCCTAAAAATGAGAAATTCAGCAGCTTAACATCTTCAATGCTTTTTTGTACGGTAAACTTGAAGACATTGTCTACATGATCAAACCTCCTGGGTTCATTGATTCTTAACGTCCTCACTATATTTGTAAATTAAATAAAGCCATTAATGGTTTAAAATAAGTACGACGATAGTGGTACTCAACCTTCTGCAATTTTCTCTACACCCAGAATTTTATTCTTAGCACTACAAATCAATCCTTATTAATTTATAATCAAAATAATATTTGTATGTATCTCTTAGTCTAGGTAGATGATATTCTCATAACTAGGAATTCTTCTAACCTTATTGCTAAACTTATTCTAAGTTTAAGCTTGTGTTTTAATTTAAAACAACTTGGTATTATATCTAATTTTCTAGGTCTGTAAATACACAAAACCTCCAATGGCTATTTTTTAAATCAACAAACCTACCTTACTGAACTTCTGCACAAAACTGCTATGATTAATGCCAAATCGATTTTAACGCCACTCCCCACCAAACTCTCTTCAATAGAACCATCAACCCTACTCACTGATCCTACTCAATATCGATAGATCATTGGCTCACTCCAATATCTCAAAGTTACTCGTCCTGACATTACGTTTGTCGTTAATCACTTAATCCAGCACATGCATCAACCAAACACCCATCATTATCAACGACTCAAATGCTTACATAGATCCTTACTAGGTATTATCACCTATGGCTTACCTTTTAACTCTGATCCTCTCATTCCAAGTGCCTATGTTGATGCAGATTGGGCCTATGATTCTAATGATAGAAAATTCATCTCTGAATTTTGCCTTTATCTGGGTCGCAATCTCCTCTCATGTTTTGCTAGGAAACAATCTACGGTGACCAGATCGTCTGCAGAAGTAGAATACCGAGCAATAACTTCCACCACCACGAAAATCATATGGCTTCGCAGATTATTACATGAACTCACCAACAAGACAACTCCACCTACCATTCTCTACAGTGAAAGTGCATCTGCTATTGCTCTTGCTCACAACCCCATCTCCCACGCTTGTACTAAACATATAGAAGTTGATTACCATTTCATCCGAAATCTTATCAATCTCTCAAGAGATCCAGTTACATGTGAAATTTTGAATTATGCTCTGATTGATTCCATAGAGAATTTACCTATAAATAGGTGAGTACAAGTATAAGAATAAAGAAAGAAATTAAGTATTTCCTATAATTACGGAATAACATAAATAGCTAAAATTAAGGAATTAAAATAATGACTAAATATAGCAAGTATTAAAGTATATTTATGAGCGTAATTCCACACTCCCCCTCAAGTTGGGTTGTACAGATTGTACATGCCCAACTTGTTGTTTAGCTCATCAAAGCTTGACTTAGGGAGAGCCTTGGTGAGAATGTCTGCAGTTTGGTCTCTAGAAGGAGTATAGACCAATTCAATGATTCCATTGTCCACTTTCTCCGAAATGAAGTTTCGATCAATCTCAATGTGTTTACGTTCGGTCATGATGAACAGGGTTCTTTGCGATACTGATTGCTGCTTAATTGTCACAGAGTATCCTGATAAGATTTTCTCTCATAATCTCAAGCTCCTTGAGAAATCTTTTGATCCACATTCCTTCACAGATACCCAGTGCTAGTGCTCTGTATTCTGCTTCTACACTACTCCGAGATACCACCGATTGCTTCTTGCTTCTCCATGTCACTAGATTGCCGCATACATAAGAGCAATACCCAGAGGTTGATCGTCGGGTGGATATGTCCTGCCCAGTCAGCATCAGTAAAAACTTCTACCTTTTGACTATCATTCTTTTTGAATAATAATTCTTTCCCTGGAGTCATCTTTAAGAATCTTAAGATTCGATTATCAGCTCCATATGCTCCTCAATAGGACAGTTCATGAATTGACTCATTATACTTACTGAAAAACTTATGTCTGGTCTGGTGAGGGATAAGTAAATAAGTCTTCCAACAAGCCGCTGATATCGTCCTTTGTCGACTGGTAAACTATCCTTCTCCATTCCAATTTTTTTATACGGGTCTATTGGAGTATCTATTGGTTTGCATCCAAGCATACCAGTTTCTTTCAATAGGTCCAATGTGTACTTTCTTTGAGTTACGACTATCCCCATTTTGGATCTTGCAACTTCCATTCCCAAGAACTTCAAGTCTCCGAGGTCCTTGATTTCGAATTCATGGGCTAGAAACTTCTTCAGTGTGATCACCTGTAAGAATGATGTCATCAACATACACGATGAGTATAGCAATCTTCTTCTCGGATCTTTTTGTGAACATTGTATGATCAGTCTGGCTTTGAGTATAATCGCATTTTATTACTGAATTGGTGAATCGGGCAAACCAAGCACGAGTAGGGCTGTTAAAAACGGCTCGTTCGTAAACAGCTTGTGTTCGGCTAGTTAAGAAGCTCATGTTTGGCTCGTTCACTAAGTTAACAAGTCTTAACGAGCCGAACACGAACAAAGATTTGTTCGTTCGTGTTCGGCTCGTTTTGGCTTGAAATACTATTCCTCATATATATATATATATATATATATGTATGTATGTATTAATGAGTAGTATTTTTAAAAAATTTATAATCAGTTAAAATTATTAATTAAGCAAATATAATAAAAAATATTAAATTAGATTCAAATGATCTTTTAATATAAATTATAATTCTTAAATCTTGTCTCAACCCTTAACATCTTATGGTTACGTGATTAGGATTGTCAAAATGACTCTTTGTTCGTGAACAGCTTGTGTTCGGCTCGTTAAGCAAACGAGCCGAACACGAACACACTTTTTGGGCTCGAAATATAAACGAGCCGAACACGAGCTTACATCCCTAAGCACGGGGAGATTGTTTGAGACCATATAGAGATTTCTGGAGTTTGCATACTTTGTCACTAGGGAAGGATCCTTTTAGACCAGGAGGTAAATCCATGTATACATACTCTCAAGATCTCCATTAAGGAATGCATTTTTGACCTCAAGTTGCATTAGCGACCAGTCTCAGTTTGTTGCAATGGAGAGTAGGATTCTAATGGAGTTCAGTTTGGCTACTGGGCGAATGTCTCTTGATAGTCAATTCTGAATGACTGCGTATAACCTTTTGCAACCAGTTTGGCTTTCAATCGATCTATGCTTCCTTCTGCCTTACATTTGATTGTAAATAACCACCTGCATCCTACTGGTCTCGTATTCTTCGGCAAATCAGACACAATCCACGTTCCATTCTTTTCTAGTGCAACAACTTCTTCATTCACAGTTTTTCTCCATCCTGGGTGTGAGAGTGCTTCCTGAATAGAATCCGGGATCTCTATGTTGTTAATAGCAGTGACAAATGCATGATAGGGAGGAGATAACTTCTCATATGAAACAAATCGATAGATAGGATGTTGAGTGCAAGGAACATCAGAATCATCTTTCACAGACGGGGTAAGCTCATAATCACTAGTGTCTATAGATTCTGTACCTGAGTGAGTTTCAGAGAGGTTTGGAGCCGGATTAGATTCTTGGACAACAGCTGGAAGCAGTGTTTGGTTCTCTATTCTTTCAGCAGTTCTGTTCCGTCTTGTATAGACTCGAAGTTCCTGAGGTGCGGGATGTGTAGATGGGTTTGGCATAGGAGATGGAGGAGGTTTGACAGCCGGTGAAAGACCCGTGTCAGTTGGTAAAAGAACACAGGGCTGTTGTTCACTACTACTCTCCCCCTGAACGATAGACTCTGGGTAGTATGAGTGATGCTCAAAAAAGGTGACATCCATAGAATTATAGATCTTTTTAGTTGAATGACAATAACACTTGTAGCCTTTCTTATTGGCTGAATACCCTATGAAGATGCATTTGACTGATATGGGGTCTAATTTACTGCGGTGTTGTTTGTGAATATGAACAAAGACGGAGCAACCAAATAATTTGGTAGGGATAATCGAAGGGAGGACACGGTTAGTTGGAAAGGAGCGAAGGAGGACATCAATTGGACTAAGGAAACCCAGAATACGAGAGGACATCCAGTTTATGAGATATGTAGCGGTTAATGTTGCCTCGCCCCAATAACATTTAGGGACCGATGTGGTGAACATGAGACTGCGGGCTACCTCCAACAAGTGACGATTTTTCCGCTCGGCAACCTCATTTTGTTGGGGAGTATCAACACAAGTGCCAAGGTGAAGGATGTCATTGTGAGTAAGAAAAGTTCCTAGGGAGGTGTTGAAAAAATTTTGTGCATTATCTGTTTTAAGAGCCTAAATTTTTGTGTCAAATTGAGTGAATATCATTTGATAGAAGGCACAAAATAGCTCGGATTTATCACGCATTAGATAGATCCAGGTCACGCGTGTGTGATCATCAATAAATGACACAAACCATTGGGCCCCAGAAATATTTTTTTCATGAGAAGGACCCCAGACATCACTATGGATTAGAGAAAAGGGACGAGTGAGTCTGTATGATAAACGAGGAAATGAAGTACGAGTGTGTTTGGCAAGTTGACAAAATTCGCAATTAAAGGTGGTAGGACTTTTATTAATAAATAAATGAGGAAACAGTTTCCCAAGGTACATAAAATTGGGATGACCTAAACGATAATGAAGTAACATGATTTCACTATCATTATTAACACTGGAATGAAAGACAGATGTACTAAGAGGATTTAAGCAAGACAGACTCGATACTGGAGCACAACCAGTGGGTGAAACAAGACCAACAGAGGGTTTTTTAAGAAGATAGAGGCCACTACGTAACTCAGCACTGCCAATCATCCTCCCCGACTTCAAATCCTGAAATTCACAAACATATTGAAAAAATTTAGCAACACAATGACAATCATGAGTGAGCTTACTAATAGAAACCAGATTACAATTTCAAGTATTAACATGAAGCACAGAAGTGAGGAATAAATCTGGAGAGATGCGAACAAAACCAAGACCAACAACTTTGGAGGCCGATCCATCGGCAATCCGAACAGTGAGGGTCGGATTACACGGTCGGTAATCCACTAATAAGGAGATATCCCCGGTCATATGATCGGAGGCACCTGAGTCAACAATCCATGGGCGAGAAGATGTTGAATCCAAGACGAAAGCAGATGAGGAAATACGTTGTTGGGCAACAAGGCTGATGACACCTGATGTTACACTAGGAGGATGGACTGGAGACAGCTGACCGAGCATCTTCTGGAGAGCATGAATCTGTTCTTCGCTGAACGGGCTCGTTCCTGGAGAAGCTTCGGTGGTGATGGTGGTAGCTGCCCGAGAATCACGTTTGGTCTTTCCATTAGCGGGTTTTCCATGAATACGCCAACAAGTATCCCGAGTATGGCCAGGACGGCGACAGTGATCACACCAAGGGCGGCCCTGGCTTTGGCGGTTGTCTGTGGGTGGGATGTGAGCAGCAAAGGCCGATCCGCCAAGGACTGAAGTGGAAGAGGAAGCACCTAACATGACCTTTTGGAGACTATCTTCGCGGCGCACATCAGAAAAAACTTCACGAATTGTTGGGAGAGGTTTCGAACTCAAAATCCGCGAGCGAGTCTGGTCAAACTCAGATTTGAGGCCGATGAGAAATTTGAAGGTGCGCTTATGTTCCATGATTTGGCGAAATATGATAGTCTTTGGGACACTGCCAAGGGTACACCTCGAATAGATCTAGTTGCTGCCAATACCGAGTAAGAGTATTGAAGTATTGAGTGACGGAGAGATCACCTTGACGAAAGTCATGAAGAAGGGTCTCAACTGCAAAGAGTTCGGCTGTATTATCCGAACTAGAATATGTCTCACGGGCAGCATCCCAGATATCCTTAGCCGTGCTATAGAGAAGAAAATTCTCCCCAATATCAATGGCCATCGAGTTAACAAGACAGACCATAACCATATTATTCTCGGATTTCCAAGTTTTGTATGACGGATCTGTCGTCGTCGGAGCTGGAGCATCACCAGTGAGGTAGTCATCTTTGCCTTTGCCGCATACAAACATCATGACTGACTGCGAACATTGGAGATAATTATGGCCAGTGAGTTTGTGGTTGGTGATGAGGACAGAGTTATTGTCTGAATTGTTGGGCAGCGGAGACCCAGTTGCAGAGGGGTGGCTAGAAGTGACATCACTAGTGAAGGATGAGTTGCAGGCATGGCCGTACTTAGTCATCGGTGAGGAGATGAGTCCAGCGGAATGACCAGAGAAGAGGCTGCGTCGACGAGGAGCACGGCTGGACGGGCTGTGCTTGCGGTTGGTCGCGGAAGAAGCGTCAGCTATCGGACGTAGACGATCGTGGGATAGGTGCGAATCAGTGATGCGCTCAGAGGAATGATCGCAGGAGTGGACGATCGAGCGGGACGAGAGACACAGATGACGGGACGCAGACGAGCGGGAAGAAGTAGATGAGCGAGACGCAGACGTCGAGCGGGACGATCGAACAGGACGAGCGGACGATCGAGCGGACGAGCGGACGATCGAGCGGACAATCGAATGGGATCGAGCGGGACGATCGAACGGGATCGAGCGGGACGATCGAACGGGACGATCAAGTGGACGATCGAGCGGGACGCCGACGTTGAGCGAGACGCAGACGGTCGAGCGGGACGAGGCTTCGATCGAGCGGTAGATGCTTCGATCGAGCGTGATGCAGACGTCCGAGCGGGAGAGCTTCACCTATGACTCTGATACCATGTGAAATTTTGAATTATGCTCTAATTGATTCCATAGAGAATTCACCTATAAATAGGTGAGTACAAGTACAAGAATAAGGAAAGAAATTAAGTACTTCCTATAATTACGGAATAACATAATTAGCTAAAATTAAGGAATTAAAATAATGACTAAATATAGCAAGTATTAAAGTATATTTATGAGCGTAATTCCACACAACACTTAATGACTAAAGACCAGACGGTTGACATTTTCACAAAACCCCTCTCAAAAGCTTGCCATCAAAACTTGTCATTAAGTTAACAACTTCTTCCTCTAGCTCTTCCTCTCTGGAATCTTCTTTGGAATATGCATTATCTTTGTATGGCTCCTCTCACGTTATATGTATATATGTTTCAGTGGCGTTAAATGAAAAATATATAAAAGTATCTCATTCCATACAAAGTCATATTTTCATATATAACACATACGAGCTGATAGAGTTTCATTCATCCAAAATAGCACAGATTACATAAATAGATTTCAACCAATAGCTAAGAGAAGTAAAGTGAAAAAAAACTATAAAATTATGACCATGACGAGCAACATAATAGTAATGTTATTTCTGAAAAGGACACGCTATAGATCATGTGTCTGCCCTTCCTTTACTGTAGCTCGCAAATCTCTATTACCATGATCCTCAGAATCAGCCAGACTGTCCGCCCATCGGAAAAATTTGCACTGATTCTGAACATTTCTGGGGCAGCTATAAAATTGTCTTCCGTTGCTATGTGGTCTCCGTGAGGTCAAAATAGTGATTTGCAGTCCACAATGACAAACCACTCGTCGGGAGGTAGCGGACATCCTTGAACTCATAATATCCTGAAATGCAATGCAACATAAAACATAATTAGAAATCAAATTACTTAATGAAAAAGAACTCGTAAAAATTGAAATATTTTTATTTGAAATAAACATTATATTAAATCAATTTGAGTTTACATGAAATATGAAATGAAAGAATCACTCTCCAACTAATGAGCTGGTAATCTCCTCTCGAAGGGCTGTCATTTCATTCGCACCCTCTCCATCTTTCGTGCAGATTGAGACATTGTCGTTCTCCTCTCGTGAAAGAGATTGGCCAATGCGGTATTCATAACCTTCGACTAGAACTTCCTCGTCATTGAGCTCAATACGCTCGAAATCAACATCAGCTCGAGCTGGATGCCACCTAATATAGTTATGTAGGGCCATAGTGGCTAACACTATATGCACCTGTTTCGGAAACAGATAAGGTGGCATATCTCGAAGTATGACTCATTTATTCTTTCAAACTCCAAATGTCCTCTCAATTACGCCTCGCAAGGATGAATGTCTTTTATTAAACACCTCTTTTCTAGTTTTTGTACGATTACTGGTTCTCTCGAAATTTGGAATATAATACCTTGTGTCAGGATAGGGTTTAAGGTACCCCCTGCATTGGGTAGCCATCATCCACCAAATAATACTTTCCTAAAATAATAGGAAACTTAGTTAAGCATATAAATAAAATATCTACTTTTTATATTACGAAGGAACTTACCATGCAGTGGGTGAGGAAAATTATACTTTAGATTTCTCGTTGCAATTTTAAAAACTCTACTATCATGTGTGTTGCCCTCCCATCCAGCCAATGCAAATGTAAAACACATTTTGAAATCACAAACTGTCATGATATTTTGAGTTGTTCTCCCAGAACGGCCGATAAATGCAACTTTCTCGTTATCCGACACTACAACATGAACGTATGTTTCATCGATTGCGTTGATGCAACCCTTTAGAAACAATTTAAATCATTTCAATATGCAATCCCTTAATATGTAGTTGGAGTATAGAGGTGTACCTTGAAATATGACATATTTCGGTCATCATTACGAATCTCTACTGGCGTCCTTGCGAAAGTTGGATCGGTTGGTTTTATTATGGCTTGTGCTAGACTGACAAGAGAACTCAAACTAACTGAGAAATATCTACTTATTATTTCGGACGAGTGTTGAAAGCGTTTCATGGCTCCCCGCATTGACTCGTTCTGTGATTGTATGTAAAGTATTATGCCCAATACTTCACGGTCTGTTATCCTAGAAGACCCGTGAAGTCCATGAGATGTTGTCAGATCTAATAAAAGATCACTGAAAACATCACGAGACATGCGGAAGATGTTTCGAAATCTCATTGGGTGTCCTGAAATCATTTCTCTCATCCATTTGTCCCCAATCTGAGATGATGTGTAACAGGGCTCACGATCGACATACGTATTATAGTATTGCACTAGTATATTTACCGCTGCATTTCGCCTTCGGCGTTGGACTTCCTCCGAGTCCATGACGATATAAGCTGTACTTTTTAATTAAACTAAGTTAGGGTCTATAGAAATCATAGATGGACTAAAACAACCACATAGATGGACAATATTTGGAAAAGAAATAACTTAAACATTAGTTCAATCAAATATAACTTGTCCAAATAACTACATCACTGGTAGTAGTATACATCTAATTTAATCAGTTCCAGATAAAATCACAAACAAACAACTACATCACTGGCAGTAGTACTCAAATAGGCAGTCCTCTTCACAAGCTGTTGACCTCCGGCTGCAAATATAAGAATTCAGCCTCGGGGGAGAGCAGGGTAAAAATAGAAGGATGTATATGATTGTTAAGCTTAATAAAGTTATATATGTTTTTCAAAGTAAAGTAGCAATTTGTACTCCCTCCCCTTTAATCAACACAAGTATACGTATTATTCAAGTAATAAAGGGCTCTATTGGAGTCCTAGATATCGATCCCACAGGGAAGTTAGAGATTTAAAGACTAATTTTTTAGTAAAGTCGATTACTAATCTAATTTAGTATAGTATACGAAAAATGAAAACTGCTTAAACTTAAAACTAATACTTAAAAGACATAATATATAAGTCAATTTAGAAAAGTATCTTTCTCCTTGTTAAAAGGATTGAGTGAATGAATAATTAAATGAGTTTAGAATTATATTGTGCCAAATAGGAGCATTCACTATTCTTTATCCTTTAGTCAGGTGCAAAGAACATTGACTAATCCTATGTTTGGTTATCGAATATGTGGCTAGGTCTGGGAGGATACGGTCGCCACTTCGAGCTCCCACGTTCCCTCACTCGAGAGCTAACATCTACACTTCGACTCCCAAACAATAGTACCGAATTGAATCTTTTAGTTCATCACACTAAAATATTCAATTCTTCGCCCGATAATTAATATTTCCTATTTATTTGCACCTCCTTTTAAGGCTTTTGAATTCCCGAATCTTAGATGTAATCTTTTTTATAGTTGATAATTCAACATATGTTAACAATTCAATTGGCCAAATTGAAAGTAAATTAAGATTTAAGTAAAGATTATCACAATCTCTATTTAATATTATTAAGCACAACTCTTTTAATTCTTCATTTCATAAAACCTCAATAACAAGGAAAAAGACAAAGGAAACTACTCAGTGCATGGAAATAATAACACAGATATTGGATTTCATTTAAAGTTATAAAACAATAAACAAATATACTTATCTCAATTCTTCTCCCCAAGCAGATTCCTCAAGTTCTTCTTACTCTTCCTTCTTGTACAACACACTTATAACTCACCAAGACACTAAACACTAACTCTTACTACAAAAAGAAATACTACTTTGACACCAATTGACACACCATAACACACAAAATCGTTTCTATTTATAGAGGGAGTCATATTTCTAAAGGTTGCTTAAGCGCCTCTTCAAATCGCGTCCAGATTCATCGAATTTGGCTTGAATCAACTGTCTCGCCGTCGGCGGGCTTCTAGAAGCAAGACTAACCGTTCAGGCTCGCTGTCGGCGGGCTCGATCTCGCCGTCGACAGGCTCTATTATAATATAGTAAAAACCTTTGGGAAAATCTCACCGTCAGCGGCTTAAATCTCGTCGTCGGTGGGACAGTTCAATTTTCATCAATTTTTGTCATTTTTGCTCCAGATTTGCGCTTTTTTGCTCTTTTTGCTCTCAACACCTATAAATCTTCATTCCTACAATAAAACACAGAAAATACTTTTCTTTAAAGTGTAATTTCATATGAAATTGGTATAAATTTCGCAATATATTTTCTTGTGGTCTGCTGTGACGGTTATAATAATAGCGTATGTATTCTAGTTGTCGCTCTTTGCTCAGTGCAGTAAAGAAGTCTCGATGGAGGGAATCACGGAAGAGGTTGACAACAAAGTAAAAAAGATCACAATCCCCTGTAAAGTCCGGGTCGTCTTCAAGAAGTCTAATGACCTCGTGGACGTCGGTTTTTTGAATTCTGTGTGGGGCATCATTAGATGAGTTCACTAGATATGAGAGCTGATCTCTCATAGATGCAAGACCACTCTTTCTCTTTCTTTTATTCTGGGGGCACTTTGTACGGTTTGTTGACTGAATTTCAGGTTGCTCGTACATGCGGAATTCTGCTAAATCGTTTGATAATTCCACGACCACATTTTTCAGGGGTTGTTTCAAAAATTGTTTGGCTAGGGGCAACTGAATATATCCTTGTAGCTACCACCCCACCAAACATCCTTCGAGCTGCCTGTGACCTCCCTAAACTTTGTAACAATGTTTTGCCAACCTTCTTTGTTGAAAAAAGAATTTGGCATATTCTCCTTTTCGACTTCAGTTATGCATAGATCGCAGAAATCATTTTAATATCCTTCTACCAAAGTACAGGAGTAGCAACTTCTTTGTTTTTATTAGTCATACTATGAATAGGAGAAACAGTTACATTAAAAAAGAGTTGACATAATAGATGCTAAAATGTTTACTAAAATAAATTTAAATGGGTACTAAGTTTTAAAAAATATAATTTTTATAAAAAAACATTTGTTTGCTGAGATCTGTAATAATTTTCGAGTCCTTTTGATATGATAGATACGAACAACATAGCAATGAAGTGGGACACAGTTGTAGCAGAAATCATAAATCAACAATACTAGCATGCGAAACAATAATAATACATGCATGATGTTAAATAAGAAACATAGTATTTAATGTGGTTCTGTCAAGCTGACCTACATCCACGGGAAATGGTGCAAAATGTTTTATTAGAGCAATAAAGAAGAAGTACATAGCTTTGAATTCATACATGACCCGAATTGCAAAACAACCACACTGCAAATTACTCCCAAGAACCAAACTTAAAATTACAATAAGAGTGCATAAAACTTCAAAGAGAAAACCCTCTCCAAACTTCTAAGCAATCCCCAAACAAATCCATAGAATATATAAAGACCTGCTCGAGACTTCCAAGGCAGCCTCCAAAATGTTCTAAGCTAACAGATTAACAAAACTACAGTGGTTACCATCCAAGAAGGAGGGCTCCAACTAATTACAATATTTGTAGCTCATAGAGGGAATATTCTTTGACTGAAATTCCAAACTGAAATTCCTTAATAAAAACTGAAATTCCATCTAAATAATCAAACTAGTATGATATTCCTTAAGCCAAGAAGCATTGAAACGATCTAAACCCAACAGCAGGGCTTTATAAAAAGACATAAACAGCACAAACTAGCCAAAAACAAGAGACAACAGGGCTTAAACCAGTTCAGAGATCGAGAGACTTCAGGGCTCTAACCAGCAAAAAAAAACAAAAAAATCCGAAAGACAGCAGGGCTCAAATTAGCCCAAAACCAAGCAAAACAACAATGCCAAAACCAAGCAGGACAACTATGCCAAAACCGCCCCTAACTCCTTCACATATGCAGTAATTAAACAATGTGCTTTTCAATATGTGTTTTCGATGTTCAAGCCTTCAATAGATGCACCAAATTCCAACTTGCATAAATAATATTTGAAACCAAACTGTCAAATCTAATACTTGCATGGGGTTAAACAAACTTACCACCCAAAAGCATGCTTTTCAATCCTTCCTACACAACCATGCAAAACAAAGCCGATAACATGAATCGAAGAGGGAGTACACCTCTCCAAATATCACAAAAGAAAATCTCCCCACCCTTATGCTTCTTTTTTTTTAAGAGAAAAGAACAATTCGTCTCAGATTTTTTTTTAAAAGAAAGAACACACTTTCTTCCATTTCAAGCCTTTCAAATACATCTCCCAATATTTCCAAGAAAGCCCAATTACTTCAAATGTTTCAGATTTTGAAAGAAGAGAGTCATCATGATATAGTAGTTTATGCATCATTGGATTTAAAGTATAGGAGCATGCAAGTAATCCAATAAAGCCACAAAAGCCCCCAAAAACTACAACCCAAGAGTCCTCCAAACAAAGACAACAAATGCTGCTTGAAAGTCATCAAACAAACCCAACAAATGCAACTCAAAAGTCACGGATTGGTCCCAACAAAATGCAGTCCAAGAGTCCTCCAATTCAGGATTTAAAGTAACCCCCAAAGAGCGTTTTAAGACTTCTAAAATGGTGAACAAAACAGTCTAGAAAACAGCATTTAACCGGCTCCAAAATCGACGTTTAAATGACCTCAAATACACCATTTATATGTAGCAGGTATATATGAAAAAAAAAAGTCATTTGTAATGACCTCAAGCAGCACTTAAACTCAGTCCAATTCAGCAAGTATATATATAGCAAAATCAGCTCTTAAACGTCTCCAAAATCAAAAAGTGTATAAGGCAAGATAGCTCTTATATGTCCTCAAAAATCAGCATTTATTTAGCTAAAAAACAACACTAAAAGTGTCCCACAAAATAACACACAATTCTTATGTATGTATATTCTGAGCACCCAAAATTTAACACTTTCATTTGTAACACATTAATCTCACGAACTTGTGCAGGTCGTGGTATATTTCACATTTCTAAGTTTAAAAATAGAGAAATTCTATGTATAAACGTGAAAAGACAGTTTAGGTGTTCGATATGTGACATCATAAGATTTGTGTGGCACTTTGGTGAGTTTCTCCAACTGTAAATACATGCCTGGACCTGAACATCAATTCCCCCATCTTTGCTAACAAATCAAATACAATGATCTCCATTTTTCATTTCCTAATGTAAGTAATCCATATGCATTTTTGTAATAATCCATATGCATATGTAAATAAACTCCTAAAGCAAAAAAATAGAACTCCTGAACTACCATAGAAACAGAAATAAAACTGCCGTAGAGGAAGAAGTGGCAGAATGATATGAACTCGTTTCTCAAACAGCTCCTAAACAAAAAACCAAGCACATTACCAACATTGAAGTAAACCGAATGAGTAGATTTCACAGATCCGAATGGGAGAAAAGAGATATGCAGGGGAGAAGACATTGTGCCGGGGAGAAGAGAGACCCCATTGTAAAGATTTATCCCGATTCGGAGGAGAGGAAGAAGTGGCAGAAGAGAGATTCATCAATACGAACGAGGAAGAAGAGGGGCATTACGGTTACCTTCTAAGTAACGAGCTCGGTCGAGAAAGAGGAGGCGCAGGAGGCTCGCGAGAACTTCTAGAGCGAAAGAGGAGAAGGTCGAGTTCGTGCGAAGGGCAAGGGCAACAATAGGAAAAAGGTCGCGGCATCGGAGTGAAATTTGGGGCCGTGGGGTTTATCCCGCAGCCCGCTGTGAGGGAACTTCGCGTTGTGGTGCCGCGAATTCGGAGCGAAGCAGGGCCCGTGGCTACGCAAATGCGCTGCGAAGTGCCACGCCGCATCAAATAATCTGAACCAAACAGCCCCTAAAAGTCAATATTGGCCTAATCTTGTTGGAATCACAATTAAATTTTATTCGAATTTTATTAAAATCTTATTTGAGCATATTTAAATAAATTTTAAGTTATTTATAGAAAGGTCAAGCATTTGTTCGAACATTTTCCAAGGATACTTCATTACTAAAATTATTTCATATTTTTGGACTGTGACTTTAACTCTTTAACTATTTTAAAGCAAAGAGAGAGCAATTAAATTATCAAATTTTAATTAAGTAAAATTGTATTTTTTTAAGGTGATTTAATAACTTAAAATCATTTTTTATATAGAAATTAACATTTGAATTATTTATTAAATCTTCAAAATTCATATTTTGTGTGCCACAATCAAATTATTGAAATTTTAATAAAATTTAAAAATAATTGTTAAAATTTTATTTTGAATATCAAGATTTTAATGAGAATGTAAAAAATAAAAGTATGAGGATGTCAAATTTGTAAATAACTAAAATTTAGATATTACGAAAACAAATATGATGAATATGGCAATAATTCCAAGGATGCTTCATAAGCATTTATTAGAGATTATCTGCCTCTCATGTGCCGCAATTAAATATAGTAAACGTAGACTTTATTTTTTTCCTCTACTCAAAAAGAAAAATAAAACAATAAAAATTATTACATATTTATGATGAATTTAAAAACATAACATCATATATATATATATATATATATATATATATATATATATATATATGTCGTCGTCCCGCTTGTCGTCCCGCTCCGCTAGGGTTTCGCCGCATGGCGAACCCTAGTGCCTGTCACAGAATCTCGTCGAGGGAAGCGTTCGCGTTTCTCGTGTTTGTGCTTCCTCCGGATCCACTCGCCCGTTGCGCTGCTGCTGGTGGCCGAACCTGCGGATCTGGCTCTACTTCTGCGGCTCGACTCTGCGTCGGCGTTCGCGTCTCCGGCCGTCGGCCGCTCGCGTTCCTGCGTCGCGGTCTGCGATCTCCAGAGTCGATCTCCAGCGTCGCTGCTTCCTGGTGGCTGATCTATTTTTGCGGAGTCGATCTTCAGTGCTCTGCTCGATCTATTTTGCGGATTAGCCGCAATCCTGCAGCTCTATTTTCCCGTTGTGAGCACGACAGCTGCTTGTCATCCAGCCGTCAACAATGGGCTCCAGCCGTTCTTACGCCGCCGCCCTCGGCGCGACAACCTCGCCCCCGCACCTTCACGTTCTAATTTGTTCCCGCAGATGTCCATGATGCATTCTAGCAAGGTGTCGAGAGTGGGTTTCTCAAAAAAGCTTCCCGCAAAGACGACAAATCTGCAATCTTTCTCACTGAGGAAGAGATCTCTATTCTAGCTGCACCCTGTAGGCTGTTTCTGGTGGGCAAGTTCCTCTACGGTAATCCTAAATTTGAACTGATCCGAAAGGAATTTGAGCAAATAAAGCTCAATGGAAGTTGGAAGATAGGAAGACTGGATGGCCGACACGTTCTCATCTAATTAACGGATGATGCAGATTATGCTCAAGTGTTTGCTCGAAGAATTCTTCGAATAGACAATCGGGTGATGAAGGTGCTGAAATAGACGGTGGATTATGACCATCGCACTTAACCTTCCATAATTCTGGTGTGGCTACGCTTCCCAGATTTGCAGGTACATCTTTATGATCAAGAGCTTCTCTTCACTTTTGCAAAGATATATGGAACGCCACTCCACACCGATCCGCCTACAGAGCATCTATCTAGACCTTCTGAGGCTAGAATATTGATTGAACGAGACATTACGTTACCCTTCCCGAAGGAGCTTTGGATTGACACACAGCATCAGGGATTTTGGCAACCAACAGAACTTGAACAGGTACCTTTGTACTGCACCCATTGCCGTATGTTTGGCCACTCTCACCAACAGTGTTACCACCTGCATCCGAATTTAAAACCTCCCCGTACAAACGCTACTGGCCCACACATTCCTGCAACGGATATATCGCCTTCCCTAGTTTCAGAACAGGGTGACAAGGATCGACTCTTGGAGGTACATCAGGTAGTTACTACTGATAGGCAGGACGTGGCAACATCTCAGCCTTCTTCTACTGGAGCAGCTATTCTACCACTTCAGGTTCTCACTACTATGGAGGTAGTTCAGACTCCCCACCTTGACAGGTCTGAAGACAGGGATGAAACAAACACTCATATTCAGATGACGGAAAAGGTGCCTACCCCTACGGAGGAAGATCTACTGGATAATGATACCTTGGCTGTTCTACCCCCTCAAGGGGTAGGAGAATCTCAAGTATTGGAACCAATAACTGCAGCAGCCTTTGATCAAACGCCTCACTCTTTGGAGGAACAGTGGCAAGTGTATACCTCCCGGCGGAAGAAGAAGGCTGGGGGTACTATGCTACTTGGGAATCTTATGGATGACACCTTGGTCTCTCCTGGTAATGGAGAATCACTCCAGAGCTTGATTATTGAATGCGCTACAAGAAACCATGGAAGAGGAAGGCCTTGGCGACCTCGTCAACTCCTAAAGTTTTAGTTGCAAGATTTTCTTTTGTCCTATCTCTTGTACTGTTTGTTTGAGCTTTTTGCTCTTTGTTTCTTATGAGTAGAGCTCCATCATTGGGCCCTCTCATACTACTTCTTTTGTAACCCTTTTATATTAATGAAAATGGCCCTAATGCTTCTTTCAAATATATATATATATATATATATATATATATTTCAAACATAACTTTTCTTTTATTATATACTATATTGGCATTAGATATATAACGTGGGCGTGATAGAAAAAACCAACCATAGGAGCTTGATCGCTGAAAATTTTATTAAGAAATTCATACCTATTTTTGATGAAATTGCACTTTAAAGAAAGGTATTTTCTTTATTTTATTGCAGGAATGGAGAATTTAAGTGATAAAAACAAAAATCATAAAAAGGAGCGAATTTGGAGCAAAAAGGAAGAAAATAATGAAATTTGTGTCGAGTCGCCGACGGCGAGATCGAGCCCGCCGACTGCGAGGCTACGAGGAGACATTTCTGAAGGAATTATAACTGTCTCACTGACAGCGAGCCCGAGCCCGCTGACAGCGAGCTAGCGCGGTTTGAAGATCTTCTAGAAGCCTCGCCGACAGCGAGGTAGTTCGTCGCCGACGGCGAGCTAGTTCAAATGGCTATAATACATTGAACCTGGACACTTTTTGAAGGGATGCTTACATACCTCTTGGTCCTTTGCTCACCTCTATATATAGAGGCCGAAATTAAGTCTTTAGTGTGCAGTTTTGTGTCTGTTGACCTCATTTTTGATGAGGTCTTCTCTTCTTCTTTTTAGTGCTTAGGATCTAGCCTTAGGCTTTTCCTTTGACTATCTTAGAGGACTAGAATTGGGACCCACCTTTTAGAATTTCAAACCACTTCTTAACTCCTCGCAAACTCCACAAACTTGATCTGTAGACCCCTAATCACCTAGAGGGTTGAAATCGAATGTGGAAGTTTAAAGGATGAATTCCTATAGGACTCTTTGGCCTTAGATCGCCACAGGTGGCCCGAGTGCAGTAAAGGGGCTGACTTACACACACACACTACACTTACACACTACACTTCCACACACTTCCTAAAACTACACCCATACCCAACTCGACCTCTCGACTCATGTAGGTGATTCACATGGATGGTCGCTTAACCCCTAAGCCCTTGCTAAGGGTTAGGAACAACATAGTGAATGCCTCAAATGAGTCCTTTCATGACTCATATGGGCTTGATATGGCTTCATGGCTCA
Source organism: Papilionanthe hookeriana x Papilionanthe teres (assembly GCA_022702705.1). Taxonomy (NCBI): domain Eukaryota; kingdom Viridiplantae; phylum Streptophyta; class Magnoliopsida; order Asparagales; family Orchidaceae; genus Papilionanthe; species Papilionanthe hookeriana x Papilionanthe teres. Next base: position 38,215,527 of record CM040426.1, on the reverse strand, counting down.
ACCAAAATGATTTCTTTCCACCTAGATTCACCCAATCTTCAATTTCCCAAATTTTCGATTTTGACCCCGGGACCCTATACCCGCTAGCTTCTACCAAAACCGCTCGAAATTACCCAAATTTCTCAAAAATTTCCAAATTACCCAAAATTTTCCAAAATCAATCCCAAACATCTCCACATCACTCAAATTGATCATTCATACCCAAAAATACCAAAAATTCCAAAAATACCTCCCAATACCCTCCAAATACCCAAAATACCCCTCTTGACCCAAAAATCCAAAAATTTAGAAAATTCCCAGAAAATTCCAGAAAATCCCAAATATTCCCAATTTCATTTTGTCCAACTACACCATGGGCCAATTTTGTCAATTTACCCTACTTTTGTCAAAACCCCCAATTTGACCCATTTTAACCCAAAGTGAACCCAATGTCAAACCAAACCTATCCAATTGACCCAAATTCTGGTCCAATTCAATTCTAAACTTCAATTAAACATTCCAAATACCAATCTAGACCAAATCCAAGTCCAATTTGATTGACATTTGGATCCAATCTCACTTTTGGCCTTAAAGCCCAATTTGGACCCATGACCCAAACCTAACTCAAACTCACCCAATTCAATTCCAATTAACCCCAAATCTTTTCTAAATCTTCCTTAACATTCCCACAACCAAAACACTAACATGATTTGCCCAAAATTTAGACCCAAACCCCACTCAAACTCAACCCAAGGTTAAAAGGCCCATTTTTGACCTAAACCCAAACCTAACCCAAATTCAATCCAATTCAAATCCAAATCACCCCCAATTTGTTTCAAGTCACTCATGACACATCCATGAGCTAAACCCAACAATTATTTGGCCCAACCTCTTTACAAAATTTCCATCCATGAATTCATTTTTAAATTTAAAGGCCCATTCCTTAAACCATTTTAAAAGCCCACTTCCACCAAATCCAAAACCCCAAAAAATTCTTCCAAAGCCCATATGACATTTCCCCTCATCATACTTTCAATTAAAATCATTCCTAAGTCCTAAACCAATCATCAAATAATTCTAAATGAAGCTTCATCCAAATTTCCACCAAATTATCCAAAATCCTTAAAATCCTTTTTATGAAATTGACCAAACCTTTTCCCGAAGCCAAATGGAGCCATGGAGCCATGCACAAGCCATATGCAAGCCATGAGAGCCTCTTTACATGTCACCATGCCATTTTGGGCAAAAGGAGGAGGCTCTTTCCTTAATTCCTAAAGGTGATTAACCACTTCCATGACTCCACTAAACCATGCTTAAGCCTAATTGTACTTGGATTGTGACTTGACCCCACTAATCAAGCTGATCCAAATCACTTTCTCCTCAGCCTAAACCAGGCCTTGGGTGGTGCACCTAGCCCAAATGGGTGGGTTGACCCATTTAGGTCCAAATTTAGCCATGCCCCATTCTACTTTGAATCGAAGCCTTTACACATGGCAATTGCCGATTGATTGCACAAACCTCCAGCCCGACCCACCTGACCTTGAGGGTGACCCATGCACTGGCCGGCCGGCCACCGAGCCGCCGGAAAACACCATGGCCGAGAGCTCACATGTGAGCCAACATTGAAATTCTCACTTGCTGAGCTGCCCCATGCCTAGTGGTCACCATGGCTGATCTTCTTCTCACCAGAGCAGCTGATCCCAAGCCCTAACTCCCCCTGAGAGGCCCTCCAGCCAGCTCTATTTAAACTCCACCCCTCTCGGCCATGAGGGGAGCTAAGCAAAAACCTTGCCAAAACTCTGCAAAAATTGTACCAGACCCTTCTCCACCCTTAGAGCACTTGATCCCCAGTGAAATCCCCCTGCCATTTCTCCTCTGTAAGCTCAATTTCAGAGTTGAAATTCCACCCAAAACCAGGACACTTCTCCACGGTGAGCCAATCCCCAAATTGATTGGCTCTACACCTTCACCGGACCGAGGGAAGGTGTCCACCATCAAAAGCCCCATCTCCGGGCCACCCGGTTGCTCCGGCCTCCAAGCTTTGTGATCGGGCTTGGTCGAAATCACATCCGGACAATTCACCGGACCGGGAGACTTCATCCGGAGCTTCGTCGGGATCCAATCGAAGGTGCAACAACTCTCGGATTGAAGCCACACTTCTACGAGCCAAGGTATGAGCTAATTCTTCATCCCGAGCTTCTGGAGATTCTCCATTTCAAATGCCTTAGTTTCAATGCATGTTAACCGTATAGATGTGTTCGTCTCTTCGAGACGAATCCATAGAGTATAAGAACATAAAAATCCATTGAGAATCGAGTGAGATCTTAGGGATTTAGTGTGGACGGCTCTCGGGTGAGAACACTTGGGGACGATGAACGGATGCCGTCCATTCGATACACGCGCGGACGGACGGCTCAGATGGCGTCGGACCAGGAGACGGTACGAGAACCGCGGGGCCCGGGCCGCCGACTCAAGTGGCGGCGTCGAATGGGAGCGCGCCGCGTGGCCTTTCGGAGGCTGCGAGGATGCGCTGGCGCTGACTCGGATAAATAGAAAATTAGGGATTTTCTTATTTATTTAATTCCCTAAACTTCAAAAATTCATATCTCTGTGTAGGAAAATCGGAAAAATAAAATAAAAATACCCTCTTGCTCAGTGAACAGAGGAGAATAATGTGGAAAAGAAATCATTTAATTTCATCAAGTATTTTATTTTTTATAATTTATTTACTCTCTGCATTATTTTAATTCTCCATGCATGCATACAATTCACCATGGCATGAGACCATAGGGCTTTTGAAGCCTCCGAATTTGGGAACATTCCCGGAATTTTCCAAAGTCGAGGCCATCCCTATGAAGAGTTATTGATTTTTCAAGTTCATGTTACTCGTTTTGAGTATTTTAATTCCAGTAAATAGCATGTTGTGAAATAAATTCTAGGAAAATTTGGTGATGTTCCTTATGACCGAGAGAACCCTAGGAAAAATAGGTTTTGACTTAGTTCATTTAAAACAACCCTAATTGGCTTAAACACCCAAAATAGGTCTTTATTTAATTAGAGTTAACCAGGCATCAAATTGACTTGAAATCAATTCTCCACTGACCTTTAGGATCAGAGGAATCCACCATAAAAGTTTGAGGTCAATTGGACTTGGTTAGCCCCACTAATTGGGTTGATTAAGCCACTTAGCCATTTTAAACTTTAAAAATTCACAACTTTTAGAATACTTTTCAAAAATTCACCAAATTGGTTTTGGAGCCTCTCTGATATCAGGGGAACCTAAGAAAATTAAAATTTCAATTTTCTAAAAAAGTTAATTTTTAATAATATTTTAATATTTTTAATAATTAAAAAATAATAAAAATCACAAAAATAATTAAATTCACCAAAATGTCATATTTTGAATTTTAATCACACAGGAACAAATCCCACATTTTTCTTAGGTCTATTTAGTGAGATATTAAATTTTAAAGCTTTAAGGTAATTTTAAAATTAAAAAATGTATTTTCTAGCACTTTCACTAAAATAATTATAATAAATCATAGAAAAATCAGAAAATTGCAAAATTTACTTCTCTGGTTTCCTTGATATTAGAGAGATTTTTGAAAAATATAAAATCTATTTTTCAACATTTATTTTATTTTTAAATTAATTAACACTCTAAAATTTAAAATAATTATAATAAAAATAATATAATTCAAAAAATCACCAAAATTGGTCCAAGTGCTTCTCTGGTCATTAGGAATGTCCCCTAATTTTCTTAAGGACAGAAACTTTCCTTTGGTCATGTTATCAAATTTTCCTTGAAAATCTCTATTTTCCACAAAAAATAATTATATAAATAAATCAAATACAGAAAAATCACATTTTCTCCTCTCATGTCTTTATTGACATATGAGTGAAGTCACATAAAAATTTCAAGTTCATTTGAGTTCAATTTAGTAAGTTATAAAATTATTAAGCTTAAAGGGTAAAATGGTAATTAAATTTTTTTAACCCTTAATTAAAACTTTAGGTTTAATAAAAATTAACAAGTAAAATATTTGATCTTAATCTGATTTGGATGATTGAAATTCAAATAATTAAAAGGTAGAAACCCATTAAACAATTTTAAAATGATTAAACTTTAATTAAATAATGGATTAAATTTGGAAGAATAATAAAATTGGAATTATTAAAATAGGAATATTTTTAGGAAGAGATTTATTCTTTAATTTAAAAATCCCTAAATTAATTATCTCATTAATACTCAATTCTTAATTAAAATGATAACTCAAATTTAAAATATTAAAAGACTTAATTAAATTATTAAACTCTTTTAAAATTTCAATTAAAATTAAAAATAAAATTAAATTAAAAATTAAATTAAATTAAATTAAAACAAACTAAATTAAATTAAATTAAATTAAAATTAAAATAAATTAAATTAAATTAAATAATTAAATTAAATTAAATCAAATTAAATTAAATTAAAACAAATTAAATTAAATTAAATTAAATTAAATTAAATTAAATTAAATTAAATTAAATTAAATAATTAAAATAAATTAAATCAAATTAAATTAAATTAAATCAAATTAAATTAAATTAAACAATCAAATTAAATTAAATTAAATTAAATTAAATTAAATAATTAAATTAAATTAAATTAAATTAAATCAAATTAAATTAAAATTAAATTAAATCAAATTAATTAAACATCAAATCAAATTAAATTGAACTATATTAAATTAAATTAAGTTGAATTAAATATAACATCACCTAAGACATAAAGAATTCAAAATAAATCTAAAATAACTTGAACACTATTCCAAATTTAAACTCTTTAACTTAAACCAAACTATTTGAACACCAATTTACCCTTAAAAGCTTTGGTTATTATAACTCCTAAATAGAACATTAAATGAAATGTTACTTCACTTATAGGATATTCAAATGTCCTAGTTCATCGAGCAAGATAACAACAAAACTTGAATTCTCGGACGATTAATTCATTTGTATAATTAAATTCATTTGGACTTAAAACAATCCTAGAAATATTGAAAAGATGTTCAAGATTTGTCTTAAGCACTTCCTCGATATGATAGGATGTTTATGAGAACAATTGGATTTAATTGTTCTTCGATGAAGAAAATCGTCCTCAAACCAAAATACAAAGAACCTAGACGTCATAGAAATGACTAGCTATAGGATTAGGAACTTGGTAGAAAACCATAACCCTTACCTTAGCTTTACCTAGGAACTTGCTTAAATATTCTAATTGTGTTTTAAGTGTAGCTTGGGATGACGGGAAGACCCTCCGAGTACGCTTTTATTTTATTGCAATTTACTTTCCTGCAATTTACTTGCAATTTACTTTATTGCAAATGCATTTATTTTTCTTGCATGATAAAATAACTGTTGCATGAAAACCTACACCTTTATGATAGCCCCTAAAACTAAAACCAAAACTAATTTAAAAGTCATTGCAAGATAAAATTCACCGCCACAACATTTCAAAATATAAAACAACTCAAAATTTAATCACAAACATAACACAAAACTACAATTGCAACTAAATTAAAACGTCCTGTTGGATGATCGGGAATACCTCGGATGATGTAACCTACGTGTTGCTAACGGGATTTCCCACGGTCTAAATGAAAGTGTGGAACTCATTCGATTGAGTTTAGCAAATTCATTTGGACTAAGTGAATCCGATAAAAATAATGATGCCGGAAGGATGGAACCGTGGGATCTTAACCGGTGTCGTTATAATCAACTTTAAGATTTGTTTTAATTAAAACACAAAAACACTTGAAAAATTAAGACTTCTCTAAACCAAAACACTTTTCTCATCTCCTGATTTATGATTTCTAAAACTAAACCTCTGCAACAACAAGGAGTTCGGAGCATGGTGGGCAGGACGACCATCGTCGTCAAGCAAAACTTGAACTCGCTTCGACAGAAACTTTCCTAGAATTAAATAACCAAGCCATAGGATTTCGAGGTAGTTTGCTTAGTGCGACATAAATCCTCAACCTTTTGTTAGGCATTTGTCATCGCAAATTAAGCCCTAACCGGTTTTAGGATTCCGAGGTAGTCGTCCGATACGACATAAACCCTCGGATCTTCGAGGCTATTTGTGTGATTTTATCATACAAATATAAGCCCTAATTAATTAAAGTTGGCAAGATCAAAACATTAAACAAATATTAGGACTTTCCTAAACTCAAGCCAAACGATAGGATAGTCGGGAAATTACCGAAGTTCACTTCAAATCTGTGATTTCTCCTACTTTTCTTCCTTTGGATTCACAAAACAAAATGTTCCAAACTTGATCCATTCCCTATTGAAATTCCAAAATTCAATCCCTTGAAAACTTAAACTTTGAAATCTTTGAGAGCGAATTATCGATTATTATCGAGAGTTTTCTTAGGTGATTCCCGTCACTTAAGATGTAATTAACTATAGGGGCTTGCCCTTATAGGGAATTTTGAAGAACCCAGGTAATATAAACCCTGTTTAATGTTTTCATATTAAGCAGGGGAAATTTTGTCGGCTTATAAAATTGGTTCGCAGACCAAACGGATGTCACAAATCTTCTAGTTTATTTAATCGAGCCCCACCGTCAAACAGTGAGTCTATCCTTAGGGATAGATACACGGTTTGTGATGCGGTGCTCGTTTATATAAACTATTTGGGATGTGAGATCGGTTTAATCTCATATCTTAAAACCTTCAAATTTAAAATTATTTTCCAAAATCAAATACTACTTTTCCAAATTATTTATTTTAATTAAATTAAAATTCGCCGACAGATTTCTGTTAGGCGACCCCTTTTCAAAATAAAACACAACCTAAAAATAATGCCGACAGTGTCTTAGAGAGTCATTGAGTGTTATAAGTAAGTTATTTTGAGTCTTTATTGAGTATTTAGTGAGTTAGTGAGATTTTAGTGAGTCTTGCTGTACTGGAAGGAAGAGTCAAAGGAACTGCGAGGAGTCTGCTTGGGGATAAATTGAGATAAGTATTTGTATTTATTGTTTTTAACTTTAAATGAAATCCATACTTAGTTTAGTTCCCATGCATTCTGAGTAGTTTATTAGTCTCTCTCCCTGTTATGAAATTAAGTGACTTGATGAACTAAAAATAGAAGTACTTTTATATATTAATAAATTGTGATAATTTTTACTTAAAACTTAATTTACTTTCAACTGGCCATTTGAAATGTTAAAATGTGTTGATTATCAACTATAGTAAAAATTACATCCGATATTCGGGAATTCAAAAGCCTTGGAAGGAAGGTGCAAATAAGTAGGGAAATAATATCATTGGGCGTAGAATTGAGCATTTTAGTGTGACGGACTAAAATATTCAATTCGGTCCTATTGTTTGAGAGTCTGAAGTGTAGATGTTAGCCCTCGGGCGAGGGGAACGTGGGAGCTCGAAGTGGCGATCGGTATCCTCCCGACCTAGCCGCGGATTCGGTAATCAAACATAGGATTAGTCGATATTCTTTACACTAGACCAAAGGGTAAAGAATAGGAATGCTCCTATTTGTCACAATACCTTAAAATTATCTAATTTAAATTCATCAATCACTTAAATTTCTAAACAAGGGGAAAGATACTTTTTCTGAATAGTTAAGACTTATTTAGAAATTAGTTTAATTTTCTGCACTTTCAATACGTATTAATTTTCTACTTAGTTAAGTTACCTGATTAGAATACTTAGTTTACTTTATTGCGCTTAAATTTAGAACTCCAAATTTTCGTATATTATTTTAGAATTATTATTATTACTTTAAAATTAGTTCGTTATTTTATTTTCTCTTTCCCGATGGGATCGATAACCGGGACTCCACTAGAGCCCCGTATTACTTGATACGATGCGTATACTTGCGTAGCATCCACAACATAAACAATTACAATTCTATACATATAATATAGCGGGGTCAAGTTTTTGGCACCGTTGCCGTTAAATTAAAATATTATAATATAAAATTGTGGGTCAAATTTTTGGCGCCGTTGCCGGGGAAAGTAAGAAAAATTTACTAAAGTAACAGACTATTTTAAAATAATCATAATAAATAAATTAATATCTATTCTAAAAATTGTATGCGCAAATTTGGACACGAAAATTTAATACCTTACGATTCTGAATTAGAGCGTACAATTAAAAGAATTAGAAAATAAAAGAAACAAATAATAAATTTAACACAAATGGCGAATATTCCTGAAATTCAAAATATGAACCAACAAAGACCATTAAGAGATTATGTCAACCCTACTTCAGATGAAATTCATTTAACTATTCAAAACCCTGATGTAGCTGCTAATTCTTTTGAACTTAAACCTGCAATTATCCAAATGGTACAAAACAATCAATTTAGTGGTTCACCTACTGAAGATCCTAACTTACATCTTGCTAGTTTTCTAGAACTTTGTGCTACTTTTAAATATCAAGGAGTATCCGACGATGCTTTATAAGACTTAGACCTTTTCCTTTTTCATTAAGGGATAAGGCTAAAATGTGGTTGAATTCGTTAGTACCTGGATCTATTAAAACTTGGGGAGAATTATCACAAAAATTTCTATCCAAATATTTTCCACCATCTAAAACTGCTAAGTTTAGAAATGATATAACTTCTTTTTGTCAGTTAGATGGAGAATCAATATATGAATCTTGAGAGAGATTTATGGAACTTCTTAGGAAATGCCCACATCTTGTGTTACCAGATTGGCTGATTATTCAAACCTTTTATAATGGATTAGTAGGATCTTTAAGATCAATCATCGATGCTGCTGCTGGAGGTTCATTAATGTCTAAACCATTTGATGAAGCTTATGCACTAATCGAAGAAATGACAACAAATAATTTCCAATGGCCTGCTTATAGAGTAAATCCGAAAAGAATAGCCAGCATTCATGAAAACGATGCAATATCTATGTTAGCCTCTCAAATTGCTGCTATATCTAAGAAAATAGATCATTTTGGAATGAACTACTCTCCTACTCTAGAAGAAAACTCATCTGGACAAATCATAGAATCTCAATCTAATTATGAAACTTTAAATGCTATTAATAATAGAACTAATAACCCTTATTCAAACTATTATAATCCTGGTTGGAAAACTCATCCAAATTTTAATTGGAATAACACATCTAATCAACAATGGATGAATCAACCTAATCAAGCAAATCCAAACTATAAACCTAATTACCCACCTGGATTTAATAATAATAATCCTCAATTCAAAGATAAGAAATTATCTATGGATGAATTAATTTTGAATATGGGTCATCAACTACAAAATCAAGGAAATCAACTACAAATTCAAGGAACATCTATTAAAAATATCGAAATTCAACTTGGACATATTGCTACTGCGCTAAATAATAGAATACCTGGAACTTTTCCTAGTAATGTGGAAATAAATCCTAAAGATCAAGGAAAAGAACAAATTAAAGCAATACAACTAAGGAGTGGAAAAGAATTAGAACCTCAATTTCAAAAAGAACTTGAAAGCCAAAAGGGAAGTGGAAATTGAAAAAGAAACAATTCAACAAGATTCAAACTTAGAACATCCTTTAATACCTATGAAAATTTCGTTGAAAAACCTCCACCACCATTTCCTCAACGACTAGCTCAACATAAAAAAGATAAACAATTTGCTAAATTCCTTGAAATAGTAAAGAAATTAACAATCAATATACCTTTTGTCGAAGCTTTAGATCAGATGCCAAATTATGTAAAATTTATGAAAGATATTTTAAATAAGAAAAGAAAATTCAACGATAATGAAACGAGTCGTACTTAGTGAAGAGTGTAGTGCTATTATTCGAAGAAGCTTCCGAAAAATTAAAAGATCTTGGTAGTTTCACTATACCCTGCGCTATAGGAGAAAAATTTTATGGAAAAGCTTTGTGTGACTTAGGAGCAAGCATCAATCTAATGCCTTTATCGATTTTTAAGAGGTTAGGATTAGGAAAAATTACACCTACTTCAGTAACCCTTCAATTAGCTGATCGTTTGATTACATATGCTAAGGGAGTTATTGAAGATGTGTTAGTAAAAGTGGATAAATTTATCTTCCCAGTAGATTTTATTGTTTTAGATATGAAGGAAGATAAAGAAATTCCTATCATTTTAGGAAGACTATTTTTAGCTACTGGAAAAGCTATGATTGATGTTCAGAAAGGAGAATTAACTATGAGAGTAAATGACCAAAAAGTTATCTTTAATATTAAAAAATCAATGAAATATCCTGCGCTAGAAAAGATGATGATTGTTTTCGGATGGAAATACTTGAACATTTACAACAAGAACATTTTAAGGAATATTACGAAGATAAATTAGAAAAAGAAAATATTGAATTAATTGAAGATAATAATGAAGAACTAGATTATATTCGGGAAAGATTTGAATTTTTGGATAATATCGAAAACACCGACAAGAATATAGTTCCATCAATTATTAAACCTCCTGAACTTGAGCTAAAAATATTACCCGATCATTTGAAATATGCTTATTTAGGTAATTCTTCAATTTTACCGATTATTATTTCATACGCATTAAACGAATCTCAAGAACAAAAACTTTTAGAAACTTTAAAAAAATATAAGAAAACTTTTGGTTGGACTTTAGCTGAGATATTAAAGGAATTAGTCCTTCAATCCGTATGCATAGAATTATTTTAGATGATGAACATAAACCTAAAGTAGATCCCCAAAGGAGATTAAACCCGATAATGAAAGAAGTAGTTAAGAAAGAAATTTTAAAATGGTTAGATAATGGTATCATATATCCTATATCTGACAGTGCTTGGGTAAGCCCAATTCACTGTGTTCCTATGAAGGGAGGAGTGACCGTCACTGCCAATGAAAATAACGATCTTATTCCTATAAGACAAGTTAATGGTTGGCGTATATGTATTGATTATAGGAAATAAAATACCGCCACCAGGAAAGATCACTTCCCTTTACCATTTCTAGACCAGATGTTAGATAGATTAGCCGGACATAAGTATTTTTGTTTTCTAGATGGATACACCGGTTATCATCAAATACAAATTGCTCCTGAGGATCAAGAGAAAACTACATTTACTAGTCCTTATGGAACATTCGCTTTTCGAAGAATGCCTTTTGGATTATGTAATGCACCAGATAACATTCCAGAGATGTATGATGTCTATATTTAGTAAGTTAATTGACAATGAAATAGAAGTATTTATGGATGATTTCTCTGTATTTGGAACATCATTTGACACATGCTTTACTCATCTTAAAAAATTATTAGAAGTATGTGAGAAAACAAATTTAGTTCTAAATTGGGAGAAATGTCAATTTATGGTTGCGGGCGGCATTGTATTAGGGCATAAAATTTCGGAAAAAGGCATGGAAGTGGACCACGCAAAAATTCAAGTTATAGCTAAATTACCACCTCCAACTACGGTAAAAGGGGTAAGAAGTTTTCTTGGACATCTTGGATTCTACGGACGCTATATTAAAGATTTTTCAAAAATTACTAAACCTCTATGCCAACTTCTCGAAAAGGACAAGAAATTTGAATTTACAATCGAATGCTCGAATGCTTTTGAACTCTTAAAAGAAAAATTAATTACAGCACTTTATAATAGTTTCACCTAGCGAGAGAAACTCGTCGGCATATTTTTAGGTTGTGTGTTTTATTTTGAAAAGGGTCGCCTACTGAAATTGTCGGCGAATTTTTAATTTAAATAAATAATTTGAAAAGTAGTATTTGATTTTAAAAATAATCTTAAATTTGAAAATTTTAAGATATGAAATCAAACCGATCTCACATCCCAAATAGTTTATATATACGAGCACCGCACCACAAACCTTGTATCTATCCCTAAGGATAGACACACCGCTTGATGATGGGGCTCGGTTAAATAAACTAGAAGATTTGTGACATCCGTTTGGTCTGCGAACCAATTTTATAAGCCGACAAATTCCACTGCTTAATATGAAAGCATTAAACGGGGTTTATATTACTGGGTTCTTTAAAATTCCTATAAGGGCAAGCCCCTATAGTTAATTACATCTTAAGTGACGGGAATCACCTAAGAAAACTCTCGATAATAATCAATAACTCGCTTTCAAGAATTTCAAAGTTTAAGGTTTTCAAAGATTGAATTTTGGAATTTCGATAGGGAATGGATCAAATTTTGGAACATTTTGTTTTGTGAATCCAAAGGAAGAAAGGTAGGAGAAATCACTCATTCGAAGTGAACTTCGGTAATTTCCCGACTATCCTATCGTTTGGCTTGAGTTTAGGAAAGTCCTAATACTTATTTAAATGTTTTGATCTTGCCAATTTTAATTAATTAGGGCTTATATTTGTATGATAAAATCAAACAAATAGCCTAGAAGATGTGAGGGTTTATTGTCGTATCGGACGACTACCTCGGAATCCTAAGAACGGTTAGGGCTTAATTTGCAATGCAAATGCCTAACGAAGAGTTGAGGATTTATGTTGCACTAGGCAAGGTACCTCGAAGTCCTATGGCTTGGTTATTTAATTCTAGGAAAGTTTTGCTGAAGTAGGTTCAAGTTTCTGTGACGACGATGGCCGTGTCTGCCCACCATGCTCCAAGTTCCTTGTTGTTGCAGAGGTTTAGTTTTAGAAATCATAAATCGGGAGATGAGAAAAGTGTTTTGGTTTAGAGAAAATCTTAATTTCCAAGTGTTTTTTACGTTTTAATTAAAACAAATCTTAAAGTTGATTATAACGACACCGGTTAAGATCCCACGGTTCCATCCTTCCGGCATCATTATTTTTATCGGATTCACTTAGTCCGGATGAATTTGCTAAACTCAACTGAATGAGTTCCACACTTTCATTTAGACCGTGGGAAATCCCGTTAGCAACACGTAGGTTACATCATCCGAGGTATTCCCGATCATCCAACGGGACGTTTTAATTTAGTTGTAATTGTAGTTTTGTGTTCTGTTTGTGATTAAATTTTGAGTTGTTTTATATTTTGAAATGTTGTGGCGGTGAATTTTATCTTGCAATGACTTTTAACTTAATTTGGTTTCGGTTTTAGGGACTATCCTAAAGGTGTGGGTTTTCATGCAACTGTTGTTTTATCATGCAAGAAAAATAAAGTACATTTGCAAGAAAGTAAATTGCAAGAAAGTAAATTGCAAGAAAGTAAATTGCAATAAAATAAAAGCGTACCTGGAGGGTCTTCCCGTCATCCCAAGCTGCACTTAAAACACAATTAGAATATTTAAGCAAGTTCCTAGGTAAAGCTAGGGGAAAGGTTATGGTTTTCTACCAAATTCCTAATCCTATAGCTAGTCAACTCCTATGACGTCTAGGTTCTTTGTGTTTTTTGTTTGAGGACGATTTTCTTCATCAAAGGACAATTAAGTCCGATTGTTCTTATAAATATCCTATCATATTGAGGAAGTGCTTAAGAAGAATCTTAAACATCTTTTCAATATTTTCGGGATTGTTTTAAGTCCAAATGAATTTAATTATATAAATGAATCGATCGTCCGAGGTTTTCAAGTCTTGTTAACTTGCTCGATAAACTAGGACATTTGAATATCCTATGAGTGAGGTAACACTTCATTTGATGTTCCATTTAGGAGTTATAATAATCAAAGCTTTCAAGGGTAAATTAGTATTCAAATGACTTCACTTAAGTTAAAGGGTTTAAATTTGGAATAGTGTTCAAGTTGCTTTACATTTATTTTGAATTCTTTATGTCTTAGGTGATGTTATATTTAATTCAACTTAATTTAATTGAGTTTTAATTTAGTTTAACATAGTTCAATTTAATTTGATTTGGTGTTTATTTAATTTGATTTGATTTAATTTAATTTAATTATTTAATTTAATTTAATTTAATTTAATTGTTTAATTTAATTTAATTTAATTTAATTGTTTAATTTAATTTAATTTAATTTAATTTAATTTTAATTTAGTTTAATTTAATTTAATTTGTTTTAATTTAATTTAATTTAATTTTAATTTAATTTAATTTTAATTTAATTTATCTTTAATTTACTTTATTTTTAATTTTAATTGAAGTTTCAAAAGAGTTTAATAATTCAATTAAGTCTTTTAATATTTTAAATTTGAGTTATCATTTTAATTAAAAAAAATTGAGTATTAATGATATAATTAGTTTAGGGATTTTTAAATTAAAGAATAAATCTCTTCCTAATAAATATCCCTTATTTTAATAATTCTAATTTATTATTCCTCCAAATTTAATCTATTATTTAATTAAAGTTTAATCATTTTAAAATTATTTAATGGGTTTCTACCCTTTAATTATTTAAATTTCAATCATCCAAATCAGATTAAGATCAAATGTTTTACTTGTTGATTTTTTATTAAACCTAAAGTTTTAATTAAGGGTTGAAAGTTTAATTACCATTTTACCCTTTAAGCTTAATAATTTCATAACTCACTAAATTGAACCCAAATGAACTTGAAATTTTTATGTGACTTCACTCATATGTCAATAAAGACATGAGAGGAGAAAATGTGATTTTTCTGTATTTAATTTATTTATATAATTATTTTTGGTGGAAAATAGAGATTTTCAAGGAAAATTTAATAACATGACCAAGGGAAAGTTTCTGTCCTTAAGAAAATTAGGGGACATTCCTAATGACCAGAGAAGCACTTGGACCAATTTTGGTGATTTTTTGAATTATATTATTTTTATTATAATTATTTGGAGTTTTGGAGTGTTATATAATTTAAAAATAAAATAAATGTTGAAAAATGGATTTTATATTTTTCAAAAATCTCTCTGATATCAAGGAAACTAGAGAAACAAATTTTGCAATTTTCTGATTTTTTTATGATTTATTATAATTATTTTAGTGAAAATGCTAGAAAATACATTTTTTTTAATTTTAAAATTACCCTAGGGCTTTAAAATTCAATATCTCACTAAATAGACCTAGAAAAAATGTGGGATTTGTTCCTAAGTGATTAAAATTCAAAATGTGACATTTTGGTGAACTTTATTATTTTTGTGATTTTTATTATTTTTTAATTATTAAAAATATTAAAATATTATTAAAAATCAACTTTTTCAGAAAATTGAAATTTTAATTTTCTTAGGTTCCCCTGATATCAGAGAGGCTCCAAAACCAATTTAGTGAATTTTTGAAAAGTATTTTAAAAGTTATGAATTTTTAAAGTTTAAAATGGCTAAGTGGCTTAATTGACCCAATTAGTGGGGCTAACCAAGTCCAATTGACCTCAAATTTTTATGGTGAATTCCTCTGATCCTAAAGGTCAGTGGAGAATTGATTTCAAGTCAATTTGATGCTTGGTTAACTCTAATTAATTAAAGACCTATTTTGGGTGTTTAAGCCGATTAGAGTTGTTCCGAGTGAATTAACTCAAGTCCCATTTTTCCTAGAGTTCTCTGGTCATAAGGAACATCACTAAATTTTTCTAGAATTTATTTCACAACATGCTAATTTTTGGAATTAAAATACTCAAAACAGCAACATGCATTTGAAAAATAAATAACTTTTCACAGAGATGGCCTCTGACCTTGGAAAATTCAAGGAATGTTCCCAAGTTCGAGAGGCTTCAAAAGCCCTAAGGTCTCATGCCATGGTGAATTGTATACATGCATGGAGAATTAAATGTATGCAGAGAGTAAATAAATTATAAAAAATAAAATACTTGATGAAATTAAATGATTTCTTTTCCACATTATTCTCCTCTGTTCACCGAGCAAGAGGGTATTTTTATTTTATTTTTGTGATTTTTCTACACAAAGATATGGATTTTTAAAGTTTCGATATTTAATAAATACATTAAATACCCTATTTATCTACTTATCCACGCGGCGCCGGCGAAACATCGGCAGCTCCGAAGGGGTACGTGTCGCGCGTGATTGGGCGCCGCCATCCGAGTCATCCGTCCCGGGCCCCGCGGTTCACGTAACATTCCCCGGTCCGGCGCAATGCGAATCGTCCGCTCGATACACGCGCGATCCAACGGCTCACGGTCATCGTCTACGGCCGGTGTGCACCCGTGACCGTCGACCTTCTAACCCAATTTCTCGCTCGATTCTCGAGGATTTTCGTGTTCTTATGCTCTATGGATTCGTCTTGAAGAGACGAACACATCCATACGGTAAACATGCATTTAAATTAACTCAAATTAAAATGAGAATCTCTGGAAGCTCGGGAAGAAGAGGGAGTCCATACCTTTGCTCAGAGAAGTGAAGCTTCGATCTGAGAGTTGTTACACCTTCGATTGGATCCTAGTAAGCTCCAGATGAAGTCTCCGGTGCAGTGACTTGTCTAGGTTGGACTTCGACCACGGCCGATCACAAAGCTTGGAGGCTGGAACAAGCTGGGTGGCCTAGAGATGGGGCTTTCGGTGGGGAACTTCTCCTCTTGGTCCGAGTGAAGGTGTAGGACCAATCAATTTGGGAATTGGCTCACTGTGAAGAAGTGTCCTGGTTTTTGGGCTAAAGTTTGAGCTCGAAATTGGGCTCGACTAGAGGAATCGGGTGGAATTCGGTGGGGATCGGGTGCTCTATGTGTGGAGAGTGATGCGGAGTGATTTTGGCGAGTTTCCTTAAGGTTTCGTTCGGCACCTCCTTTGGCCGAGAGGGTGAGGGGTTTAAATAGGCATGGTCGGAGGCTCTCGGGGGAGTTTAATGGTTGGGATCAGCTGCTCCGGTGAGGAGAAGAACAGGCTGCAATGGCCATTTGGAGTGAGGCGGCTCAGCAAGGTGGAATTCCAAAATTTGGCTCCTCCCGAGGTTTCGGGCATGGTGTTTTCCGGCGATCGGGTGGCCGGCCGGCCGAGGTCGGGTCACCCTCAAGCTCGGGTGGGTCGGGGCTGGAGGCTTGTGCGATCAATTGAGGTTTGACATGTGTAAAGGAGTTTGATTTAAATGGAATGGGAGAAGGCTCACTTTGGCTTGGTTTGGGTCAACCCACCATTTTGGGCTTGGTGCACCCTTCCAAGCTCTGATTTTGAGCTGAGGGAATCATTTAGGTCAGCTTAGAAGGAGTGGTGAAGTCTCCATCCATGATGAGGTGGCTAAACATGGTTTAGTGTGTGACATGATTAAGGTAAAAAAGGGTTAAAGGAGGTTTAAGAAAGATCCCCCTCTTCTTGCCATAAATGGACTAATGACAAGTCAAAGCCCTCATGGCTTCATGTGGCTTGAGAATGGCTTGTTCATGGCTTCATTTGGCTTGGGAAAAGGTTGATTTGTTTCATGAAAAGGGTTTTAGAAATTTTTGACATTTAGGAGGTAATTTGACATGTGGCTTGATTTGGAATGGTTTAATTGATGATTTTGAAACTTAGGGGTGATTTTGATCAAATGGATGATGAGGGGAAGTGTCATGTGGGCTTTAGGATGATTTGGGCTTTTAAAATTTAATGAAGATGGGCTTTTAAGAAGGTTTAAGGGAAGTGGGCTTTTAAGTTTAAGGATGTGTTCATGGATGGGAATTTTTGTAGAAGTTTGGGCCAAATAGTTGTTGGTTTTGGTTTAGGGATGTTTCATGGATAATTTGAAATAGATTTAAGGTGGTTTGGGTTTGAATTGGGTTGAATTTGGGTTTATTTGGTAAATGGGCCAATGTAGGTCGAATTGGGCTAACTTGGGCCAATGTTGGGCTAGGGTTGAAATTGATGTAAAATAAATGTTGAGAAATGTTTATGGGAGTGTTTCAAAGAGGTTTTGGCTTTGGTTGGGTTTTGATTTTGAGGTTTGGGCCTATTTGGGTTAGGTTTGGGTTTAGGTCGAAATTGGGCTTTTTGATTTTGGGTTGAATTTGAGTGGGGTTTGGGTCAAAATCTTGGGCAAATCATGTTAGGGTTTTGTTTGTGGGAATGTTAAGGAAGATTTAGAAAAGATTTGGGGTTAATTGGAGTTGAATTGGGTTAGTTTGGGTTAAGTTTGGGTCATGGGTCCAAATTTGGGCTTTAAGGCCCAAAGTGAAATTGGATCCAAATGTCAATCAAATTGGACTTGGATTTGGTCTAAATTGGTATTGGGAATATTGGATTGAAGTTTAGAATTGAATTGGACCAGAATTTGAGTCAATTGGATAGGTTTGGTTTAACATTGGGTCTACTTTGGGTTAAAATGGGTCAATTTGGGGGTTTTGACAAAAGTAGGGTAAATTGACAAAATTGACCCATGGTGTAGTTGGACAAAATGAAATTGAGAATATTTAGGATTTTCTGGAATTTTTTGGGAATTTTCTGAATTTTTGGATTTTTAGGCCAAGAAGGGTATTTTGGGTATTTGGAGGGTATTGGGGGGTATTTTTGGAATCTTTGGTATTTTTGGGTATGGATGATCAATTTGAGTGATGTGGAGATGTTTGGGATTGATTTTGGAAAATTTTGGGTAATTTGGAAATTTTGCAAAAATTTGGGTAATTTCGAGGTTTTGGGTAGGTTTAATAGGTGTAGGGTCTCGGGGGTCAAAAATTGAAAATTTGGGAAATTGAAGATTGGGTGAATTTAGGTGGAAAGAAATCATTTTGGTTGAGCCATGAAACCATTTCAAGCCCATATGAGCCATGAAAGGACTCATTTGAGGCATTCATCTATGTTGTTCCTAACCCTCTTAGCCGAGGGCTTAGGGGTTAAGGACCATCCATGTGAATCATCCACATGAGTCGGGAGGTTAAGTTGGGTATGGGTGTGGTTTTAGGAAGTGTGTGGAAATGTAGTGTATAAGTGTAGTGTAAGTCGGCCCCTCACTGGACCGAGCCACCGGGGGTAGTCCCAAGGCCAAAGAGTCCTATAGGAACTCATCCTTTAAACTTCCACATTTGATTTCAACCCTCTAGGTGATTAGGGGTCTATAGTCAAATTTGTGGAGTTTGCAGGGAGTTTAGAAGTGGTTTGAATTTCTAAAAGGCAGGTCCCAATTCTAGTCCTCTAAGATAGTCAAAGGAAAAGCCTAAGGCTAGATCCTAAGCACTAAAAAGAAGAAGGGAAGACCTCATCAAAAATGAGGTCAACAAAACCATTTGAGCTTATGTGTGATGCTAGTGATTATGCTGTAGGAGCAGTTCTTGGGCAAAGATATGAAAAGATTTTTAAAGTTATATAATATGCTAGTAAAACTCTAAATGATGTTGAAATAAATTATACGATTACTGAGAAAGAGATTATTAGCGGTAGTATATGGTTTTAATAAATTTAGACCTTATCCGATTGGAACAAAATGTATCGTGCATACCGATCATTCTGCTATCAAATATTTAATGCAAAAGAAAGATTCCAAACCAAGATTAATTAGATGGATGCTATTAATGCAAGAATTCGATTTTGAGATCGTTAATAAGAAAGGAACTTATAATCGAATTGCGGATCATTTATCAAGATTAGAAAATCATGAATTATCCGATATTGAAAATGAAATTATAGACGAGTTTTCACGATGAACAACTATATAATATCAATGAATGAAAAATACCATGGTATGCTTGATATAGTAAACTATATAGTTAGTAATATTTTACCACCTATGCTAACTTTGCAACAACGAGAAAAAATTCATCCATGATACGAAAACCTATTTTGGGATGAACCATATTTATATAAGCAATGTAAGGATTTAATTATTAGAAGATGTGTACCTTATGAAGAAACTGAACAAATTATTCAAAAATGTCATGATTCGATTTTGGAGGACATTTTGGGATCGATAAAGCTGCTTATAAGATTCTACAATGCGGATTTTCTTGGCGTACTCTATTTAGAGATGTATACAAATATATTAAAACTTGCGATAAATGTCAAAGAGTAGGTAATATATCTAGAAGAAACGAAATGCCTCTAAATTTTATATTAGAAGTTGAAATTTTTGATGTTTGGGGAATAGATTTTATTGGACCTTTTATTCCTTCGTTTGTAAACTCATATGTATTAGTACTTGTTGATTATGTTTCCAAATGGATTGAGGCACAAGCTTTACCTAGGTGTGATGCTAAGAGTGTTTCAAAATTTCTGATGAAAAATATTTTTACTAGATTTGGAATGCCGAGAGTGATTATCAGCGACGGAGGAACTCATTTTAGAAGTAAATACATTCACAAACTAGTAGAAAAATATAATATTACTCATAAGATATCCACTTGCTTATCATCCACGGACTAGCGGATTAGCTGAAGTATCTAATCGTGAGATTAAACGTATTTTAGAAAAATCAGTAAACCCGAATAGGTTAGATTGGTCTATTAGATTAGACAACTCGCATTATGGGCTTATAGAATCTGCTTATAAAACTCCGATAGGAATGACTCCTTACGAAGCTTATATATGGAAAAACATGCCACTTACCAGTTGAATTAGAACATAAAGCATATTGGGCGATTAAAGAATTTAATTATAATATGAAGGAAGCCGGTGAGAAGAGTTTGCTACAATTAAATGAATTAGAAGAATTAAGAAATGAATCATATGATAATGATCGGATTTATAAGGAAAAGATGAATTTATGGCATGATCGGAAGATTAATCAGAGAAATTTTGAACCAGGACAGGAAGTTTTGCTATATAATACTAGATTGAAATTATTTCCTGGAAAATTGAAGTCTCGATGGTTAGGACCTTTCACCATAACTCAAATATTTTCATACGGAACTATAGAAATCGAAGATCGAAAAACTAGACATAAATTTAAAGTTAATGGACATAGATTAAAACCATATTTTGAAGGTATAAGACCTAACTATAAAGAGGTTTTAATGCTTAGTCGACTCGATTAATAATTGAAATTAGGTCGGGTCGACGACGTTAAACCAAGCGCTTTATGGGAGGCAACCCATATTAGTTATTTATTTTTATTGTATCTTAATAGTTAGTCTATATTATTGAAACTTTACTACTCAATTATTATTAAGAATCATCACATATTCGAACCATTATGATGAGAAAAGAAATTATTCGATTTAGAGCATAATTGGACATTATTTTGGAATCTCGCCGACGGCGAGGTCGATACTCGCCGACAGCGAGGTTCGCGCCTAATTTAATATCAGTTATTTATCGAACTCGCTGACGGCGAGAAACGTTCCGCCGACAGCGAGAACCTGAAAGGCAGTTTTTATAACTGAGTCGCCGACGGCGAGAAACTTCTCGCCGACAACGAGGAAGTTATAAAGATGAGTTATTTATACTATGAATGTCGTTCTGGATGGTTTCAACACCAAATCCTTAGTGAAAACCCATTCTTAATTCATTCTAAATCTGCCTTCTTCACTATAATTCCTTCCATTCACCATAATGGCCTCTAAATTCTTAGATTCCTCTAAATCTGGAGTGTTTAACCGGAGGAAATTTGTAAGTGCGGAAGCGCAGCGGATCTTCAACAAGGTTTTGGTAAAGAAAAGAGTTATCAAGGAACAGAGATTTGTCAATCGAGGATTAGAGAATTCCACTACGAAGATAGAAGAAATGATCGCGCAACGGCACTGGGAGGTATTTTGTTACACTACGTCTGCTGTTGTTATTCCAGTTGTGAAAGAGTTCTACTCTAACTTACATGCGATCAACAATAGGAATATCTACGTCCGAGGAAGATGGGTGACGTTTACTCCATCAAGAGTAAATGAATTATTCTCTATAGAAAACACCCCGGTATGTCACTATTCAAATTTTGTGCCTTCTCGATATAATATGAATGAGATATTTTGATATCTGACTGATGAACCGGAAGATTGGGAAATGCGTGAAGACGGGTATGTTAGTTTCTCTGCATCACCTTTGAATCCTGTCTTAAAGCACTGGCACTTTTCATCTCATCTAAATTGTTACCTACTATGAGGGTAAACAAGGTTTCGAAAGAATGCGCTATATTGAATTATTGTATTCAAATTGGATTGCCTATTGATGTGGGATCAATAATTGTTAAGTCTGCATTAGGTTTAATTGTGCATGGGTCAGTTCACGGACTAGGACACCCATCTACTATTTTTGCATTATGCAGTCAGTACCGAGTTTCTTATGAAGCTTGGGAAAAGGTTCTGTTACCTTGGAAGCCGCTTGATCCTACGGATATGTTCCCTACTTTGGACGATAATGAAGACATTACATTCATCTCCGATAGAGCTTCACGAGAATAATCCTATAGCAAGGCCTATTTCGGATAAAATGGAGTTACTTATGAAGAAAATTAATGGAATGGAGAAAGAAGCTGCAGAATGTGAGAGATTTAATCGACAATATATCCGATTTATTTGATCACATTGAGTCGGAGGATGAAGGAACACTTTGATCATTCCGGACACTCGGAAGCTAGCTTTCTTCATTTGCGAGACGAAGGGTTGGATAAGCTGAAGAATGCGCTCGAATTTCCCTTCGAGCCTTTCTATAACTTATTTGTGCATCATCGTCATATCGGAAATATCGGAGAAGATGAAGATTCGACCTTGAAGAGTAGTAGTAAAGATTTCTATAGTATGTTTGAATTTATGTTATTTGATTTGATTTAGATTTTATTATGTGTGGAGTGATGATTTGAATATCTCAAGCTTAATTGAGATATGCGTCATAGTTTTGTATCAGCATTTAGTGTGTCGTGGATTAGTTTGCGATGCTGATTAGTAGTAAGAATTGAAGTTTGAAGTGTGATTATAGAGTTTAAATTATGTTAGTTTGTACATCCCATGGATTTCAATATTAAAGTTAATTTGTTGTGTTGCGTGAATTTGTTTGGGTATAAGTAGCTAATCTTTATATTAAATTAATAAATGATGTGATTGAAAATATATTATAAGACAAATCAAGGACGAAAATGAGTGACGAATTTCAGAAATTTAAAATTTTTGGAATCTCGCCGACGGCGAGAAAAATCCCGCCGACGGCGAGATCGATCTCGGCGACAACGAAGAATTTCTCGCCGACGACGGATTTTTCCGAGAGTTTTTGGTTCTGAAAAATATTAGCTCGCTGATGGCGAGAAAAATCTCGCTGACAGCGAGGTCGGAAAAAACATATATTTTGACCGGTCAAAAACACTATTCATCATCCCCAACCTCTCATTTTCGCAAAAACCGACCTAGGGCTTGAGAGATCTTGGATTTGAAGCGATTTCAACACTTTTTGACACCGGATTTCATCTTCCCTTGGTAAGAGCTTCACTCCTATGCAAAAATTTTTGATTTTCACCATATATTTTCACCACATTGCAAATTTTGGGAAAAATCAAAATGTAGAAGAAATATTCAGTGGAAATCCATGGAATTTGATTTAAATTGCTTACAAATGTTGTAGGAAGCCTTCTTAGTATTATTTTTAAGTTTATTGAAAATTTTCGCAATTTTCACAGATCGACGTATGGCTCCACGACAGAAACGTCGAGTAGAATTCGACGAAAACCGATTCATCAATGCACGAGCACAGGCTAAATATTTTAAAAACATACAAGGAAGAAAGTGCATTGCGGATCGGGTATTCAAAAATCTGGGAGGAGAAATAGAGCTGATTATAAAGGAACAAAGTTGGGAGAATTTACATTACGTTCGATATAGAGCGAGATGTAGAAGTGGTTAAAGAATTTTATGCCAATTTGATCATCGCTGAAGATGCACCGAGTAAAGGTACGAGGGTTTTTTGTAGATTTCAATGTCGCAGAATTAATGCGTTCTATGAAGTTCATGACTCGTACTTTAGCGAATATGAAACTTTTGGAACGATGGAAGGACCACTTGGAGGAAGTCATTAGCTTTCTCAGCGATGGGACCGGAGTTTGGAAAATTAAGCGACGAGGAAAGAGTGAATTTTCCTCTTTCTAAATTAAATGCGATCTCAAAGCTCGGCATTACTTTATTTGTTCTACTACGTTACCCACATATCACCACGGTGAGGTAACACGAGATAGAACGATCCGAATTTATGTATTCGGAATAACGAAGCATCAACATCGAGAGAGTTATTTATCAAAATATCCCGGCCACTCCTCGAAATGAGAGTGGAAGCTGGATTGGGCCACCCGAGATTAATTTTTGCACTCGCCAACTCTGCGGAGTTGAGGCTGGAGATGATGAAGAATGGGTGGAACCTATGAAACCACTCACAGCTGCCAACATTAAGAAGTATGAATCTCATGAAGGGTGGAGATCAGGAGTGAGAAGTTATTTCACTCAGTCTAGTAGAGATATACCCTCTACTAGCTATGAACCACCTGAGCCTACCACCCCTACCCTACAAGATCTGGTGAATGAATTAACCTTGCATAGGAGGAGTTTTGAGCAGTTTGGAGAAACAATGGGGAGAAGATTTGATCATTTTGATCAAAGGATTGATAATCTGGAGAGGAGACATGATTATGATAGTGAATACCTTCAGCGACATTCGGAATACGAAATTGCATACTATGAAGCTGAAAGTCGTTATAGAAGTGGAGATTTAGATGTTGTCTTTTCAGAATGCCCCAGGTACACTCAGTATCATCCTGCTAAGTCTTCTCAGCCTACAGATCAAGGAGGGGATGATATAGTTTGGGACTTTGATGCTGAAGATTAGGATTTTATTTGTTTTATTTTTTTGGTGTAATTATTTTGAGGACTTTATATGTTTGTAATATTCAGTACTTTATATTTTGAGACATTGGATGTTAGTTAGATTAATTTGCTTGAATTGTTATAATAGTTAGTTTTTGTTTTTGTGTTAGTTAATTGCATTTATTTTTATGTTAAATAGGATGATAGTTTTCTTTAATATGTTTTTATTTTATTTTGTATAGTTTTAAGTTTTTAAAATTGTTAATCTGTTAGTTCAATTGTTTTTAATATATAGTAATTCATATGTGTAGTGTAGAGTTATTTTAATTGTTGTGTTTAATACTTATCTTAGATTTTATCCCTGCATTTTCTTTAAATTGTTATACATATATGGAGAATACTAACGAGTACGGGTTCGATGAAAAATGAAAAAGCTCGCAAAAATTTCAAATAAAAAAGAAATACCGAAACTTCAAAGGTATGATTTTTTTACTTTTCCTTTTTCATTATTTAGATTAGATATAAAAATTTAAGTTTGGGGGGGGGAGTAAAATACAAATTTAGTTATTAACTTGTTCTCAAATTTCTATTTTTCAAATTATTATAAAATGATTTTTATAAGCAAATTTTTCAATTTAATTAATATGAATTATTTTATCTAATTATTATAAAAGGTTAAATGAAATATTTCTAGTGCTTTAATTAATTAAATAGAATAAAATATTTGGTTAAGGGAATAAGAATATAGTAAACTATTTTTAGTAAGGAAAACTATATTCTAAAATTAAAAATCTTAAGTATTCAAGTGAAAAAGAAAAGATTGAAAATCAATGAAGTAAAAACTATGAAGTATATATAAGCTAAGAAATATTTCTAAGTTTCAAATTTAGGAAGATGAAAATGAAGTTCAAAATTATTAACAGGCTCTCCAGATACAGTAATCCTCATTAGTTTAAAAAAAAAAAAAGAGAAAAAGAAAAAGAAAAAGAAAAATGAGGAGAAGCTTGAGGAGATGTCTTATCAAAAATTGGCTTCATTTGAATTAACCTAAAGGGAAAAACTTAGATATTTCTAAACTTATGTTTATGGATTAGAATTTTACCTAATAGTATTTTCTTGAATTTCTTATCATATGAATATCTTAAGTAGTTATTCTTTTAAATATAGTCATTCCTGAAATGAATAGTAAGCTAGAAATCTTAGATCTGATAACTAAATAATTTATTTCTACAAGGTTAATTAAATTACATGAATTATTTTTTATTTAACTTTATTATGATATTACTTAATCTAATTCATAGTTATTTAAATTGAAAAATCTTATTATAAAACTCATTATTTTTATGTAGTACTAAAATTACTTGAGGACAAGTAATAAGTAAATTTGGGGGATTTTGATCGTCGAAAATTTTATTAAGAAATTCATACCTATTTTTGATGAAATTGCACTTTAAAGAAAGATATTTTCTTTATTTTATTGCGAGAATTGAGAATTTAGGTGATAAAAGTAAAAATCATAAAAAGGAGCGAATTTGGAGCAAAAAGGAAGAAAATAATGAAATTTGTCTTCGAGTCGCCGACGGCGAGATCGAGCCGCCGACGGCGAGGCTACGAGGAGACATTTACGAAGGAATTATAACCGCCTCGGCCGACGGCGAGCTAGCGCGGTTTGAAGATCTTCTAGAAGCCTCGCCGAACAGCCGAGGTAGTTCGTCGCCGACGACGAGCTAGTTCAAATGGCTCTGATACATTGAACCTGGACACTTTTTGAAGGGATGCTTACACACCTCTTGGTCCTTTGCTCACCTCTATATAGAGGCCGAAATTAAGTCTTTAGTGTGCAGTTTTGTGTCTTAGTGTGTGTCTTAGAGAGTCCTTGAGTGTTATAAGTAAGTTATTTTGAGTCTTTATTGAGTATTTAGTGAGTTAGTGAGATTTTAGTGAGTCTTCATTGTCTTGGAAGGAAGAGTCGAAAGGACTGCGATGAGTACGCTAGGGGATAAATTGAGATACGTATTTGTATTTATTGTTTTTAACTTTAAATGAAATCCATGCTTAGTTTAGTTCCATGCATTACGAGTAGTTTATTAGTCTTTCTCCCTGTTATGAAATTAAGTGACTTGATGAACTAAAAATAAAAGTACTTTTATATATTAATAAATTGTGATGATTTTTACTTAAAACTTAATTTACTTTCAAACTGGCCATTTGAATTGTTAAAATTTGTTGATTATCAACTATAGTAAAAATTACATCTGATATTCGGGGAATTCAAAAGCCTTCGAAGGAAGGTGCAAATAAATAGGAAATAATATCACTTGGGCGTAGAATTGAGCATTTTAGTGTGACGGACTAAAATATTCAATTCGATCCTATTGTTTGAGAGCTGAAGTGTAGATGTTAGCCCTCGGGCGAGGGGAATGTGGGAGCTACGAAGTGGCGGTCGGTATCCTCCCGACTAGCCGCGGATTCGATAATCAAACATAGGATTAGTCGATATTCTTTACACTGGACCAAAGGGTAAAGAATAGGAATGCTCCTATTTGTCACAATACCTTAAAATTATCTAATTTAAATTCATCGATCACTTAAATTTCTAAACAAGGGAAAGATACTTTTTACGAATAGTTAAGACTTATTTAGCAATTAGTTTAATTTTATGCACTTTCAATACGTATTAATTTTCTACTTAGTTAAGTTACCTGATTAGAATACTTAGTTTACTTTATTGCGCTTAAATTTAGAACTCCAAATTTTCGTATACTATTTTAGAATTATTATTATTATTTTAAAATTAGTCGTTATTTTATTTTCTCTTTCCTCGTGGGATCGATAACCGAGGACTCCACTAGAGCCTCGTATTACTTGATACGATATGTATACTTGCGTAGCATCCACAACATAAACAATTACAATTCTATACATATAATATAGCGGGGTCAAATTTTTGGCGCCGTTGCCGTTAAATTAAAATATCATAATATAAAATTGTGGGTCAGAGCTCATCTCCAAGAACAACTTATTTGCTGCTTTAAGAAAGCCCCTAAGCATCCACTAGAGGATAAGAAACAGGTCCATTGGCATCAGAGCCGGGGTACAAGGAAGCGGTGTTGGGTGAATTGTAATCGTTCGATGCCGCGTAGAATGAAGAAGATAGGTTCTGGACTTTGGGCAAGCTGGTTGATTCTAAATCAAGAGAATAACCGTTCTCCACAATGTTGACCTCGAGTGACAGTTAATCGAGCGTCTTGTAGGCCTACTGTAGAACCCTGAGTGTTTCCCTTATCGTTTTTCTCTTGGCAACTATATCATTTGGTTCTCGGAGCATGTCCTCGAAATGATTTTCTCTGTAAAGTTTCCTGACAAGAACATTATGTAGCTCTTTTTTGTATGATTCACCAGGAAGTGCATAATTATCTTAGGCACATTATCTTCAATATTTTTTCTGACGATATCATAGTACAATTTCATTAATAATTTTGTAATGAAAATCTCGAAAGCCTCACGCTCCGATTGATTTTCTGAAGGCTTCAAGATTACTGGAGGCTCTCTTAGTTCGATCATGGAGCGTGAATGTTCCATATTTGAGAAGGAATAGTAACAGACTTATGGGACAAGATTTTTTTTGCTGGTGCACCTTTCTCACTAACACCAAAAATGGACGAAATGACCCAAATAGGTCCACTTCCGCTTGAACTTCCAGCTGAACCCGGTCTGTCAGAATCTGAAAGGGGTCGCACTCCCGGAGTCTGATCATGAAAAAATCCATTTGCTCCAGCCCTAGCAAGGATGGCATGAGATTTTTGACTCTTTTCGGATGCTTGTAACATATCATCATCGAAACCATCCTTGGGTCAGGAAACGATGTCGCTAATGTTGAAGCTTTGACTTGTTGTTGTGCAATCTCCACGGCCTTGTTTCCTTCAATAAAATTTGGATGTGAAGTGTTTATATAATCCATCTGCACTTCAATCAAATGGGTTATCATGGTTTTTGCTAGCTGAAGTCCTTCTCGTAATAAATTTCCAATTACCTCGTTCATGCATTTCCGTAGAACAGGATATCGATGAAGTTCATTAGCTAAGCTGTAATTGCTCATCTTAATCAATTCATCATAGACACACTGAAGGCTTGGATTGAGCAAACGACCAATCTGCCTTCTTACAAGAACTTCAAATGGCACCTCAGGCACAAATAAAGTACATTTAGGACCGGTAGCATTCTGAATAGCCATGCGAATGTTCCCTTCACTAACATCCTCACAATGATCAACTTCCTCTAAACTTCAAAAAAATTGACTGGAAAATATAATGAATCCGTGCCCCACCATAAAGCTCCACTGTTGATATGTCCTCATTTTCCCCCTCAATCATTGAAGTAAAAGCTTCACAATATTTTGTAAGAATGTTCAAAAGCTTCACACTCTGACCAGCCTTTGATTCTAAAACATCTCCATAGGCAGCATCCTCCTTTGCCACAACCACCAACTGGGAATTTATGTAAGACTTCAATCTTGGAAGAATTGAGCGGATATGTTGCACTAAAATCTGATTCAGTTTCTTAGATAATTTTGGAACTCCACAGTAATAAGAAAGACCATGATATACAGGCTGACGTCTAAAAAATGCCTCTTCATTGGCCAAAGAATCTTTTATGCTTCGATTTAAATTGATGTCTTGTTGACTACGGTTAACCACACCTACATAGCCAAGTCGAAGAGGAATCACTTTCCCCAGTAGAAAATTTCATGCATCTGTACCTCTATCCATTATATCTAGCTTTGTGATAACGCCAATTGTTCGAGATCCATCTGGATCAGCAATCCGGGCTATTTGAAGTGCATCGGAGTTCGATAAATCTGTATTTCCTGGTGAAACTGCTAATATTATACAAGTTTCATGCTTCAAATATGATAATATCATTGTTCTGATTTTAGCTTCGATGTCACTTGGTTGATCGCCTGCTGGAACCTTTATTATTCTAGGTAAATCAACCAGGGTTATATTAAGAACATTTGGAGAGAAAATCTTCCAATGAATTTTCTTATCTGAAACTCCTTTATTTCTCGCAGCTTGAAGGTCAGTTTAAGCCTGAATCTCACACTGGATTTCCGAGAAATCGTAGAACCTCCTCCCGGGAACGTGCAAGAACTCTCCCCACTCCTCCGTCGCGCCGGCGGGCGCATCTGGCCTGCGAGGAAAATGCACGAGTTGCAGCACCAGCGGACGTCGCGTGCAAATATCAGCATCACACGGCAGGAAATTGGGGCCGACAAGCGCCTCCAATACGCTTGACTTGCCGCTGCTCTGGCTCCCCACCACCGCCACCTGAGGTAGGTCGATCGTCGACGAGCTTCCCAGCTGTGCGAAGATGTCCTGCAGCTTGTTCGCGATTGGAATCACCGAGCTCCCAATAGGTCTCGGGGCCGCCTGTTGGGACGACGAAGGGACTGCGTTGTCGCCGTAAACCGCATCCTCCGCCATCGAATTCTTCCTCCCACTGACGAGTATAGGATTCCGAGAGCACCGAAAATAGGAGCAGCTAAATAAACCCTATATATAGATGTGCACGCATGTTTAATTAATACTAATTTTATTTTTAGTTATAATTTTCTTTTTCTTTTTTCTTTCTTTTTGTGTCACAGTTAATGCCTTAAAAGGTGTGGTATTTGATATAGAAGAATGAAAGAAATAAAAGATAAATAAATTAGTTGTGCTTCATAAAAAAATTATTAAGACATGTTAAAATAACTTATACCCATTCAATTTCAAACCAAATCTTTTAGAATAAAAATCTTCAAGATATTAGCGTAAAATCATCATAAAATGTAAAAAACATCTATCATCTGATGATTCCCTTAGGAGAGTAGATATTTTAGTTTTAACTTATGTTAAGAAAGATAGAGATAGACCTAAAAAAGTTAGATATATTGTATTAAAAATGATATTAATTTAATATAATTAAATGAAAATATGACGCTGACAAGGACACAATGGAGAAGAAAGATTCATGTAGCCGACCCTAATTAATGGGATAAAAACTTGTTTTTGTTATTATAACAGTCATTTCTAATTAACAACATATGCAAAACATTATAAAACAAAACAATAAAGCCAAAAATCATGAAGTAAAGTATTGTGGTCACTTCAGCGTCTGCTAGCTAAATATAATATCTTGCAAAAGGAATATAACTTTAATGGATTTCTCCAAGCTACAACTTTCAAGCTTAACAATGGGATCAAAAGCTTGCAACCAATGAGAAAAAAAACAATTTTAAAGTAAATAAACGTTTTAATGAAAAGAATACTAACACTATGGAGACATGTGTGTACATATATTTGTATTATATTTATGTTTAAATTTAACATGAAAATATGAGGAAAGCCTTCTCTTTATGAAAAGAAAAAAAAGTATAAGATAATTACATAAGGTATAGAATTCATTAAAAAAAATAAAAGAGTACAATAGTATAATATAAGATTAAATTGAATTTCTAAGAAAATATAGTAATTTGCCAAGAATATTTAAAAATACTCGTTTCTTTAAAGTTTGTGTTCTGTCAATAACTAGTCAACATCAAAAAACAAGCTTAAGCTAACATGAATTGATCATCCTTGGAAGAATTTGAAATTTACTCGCTACTAAATTTGTCAAAGTGTTCCAATGAGTTAAGACTAAGAAAATAAAATAGTTGTTTTAACAACCGGTTAATCGATATAAAGATTCGAGAGCAAAGTTTGGGGCATGCTCTAACATTTATGGAACAATCAAAATTCAATTTATGAGTTTGCTTTCCCAAAGATTGAAAAACTTCGAGTTAATACACTCAACACTAAATCAAAGGATTAAAAATGCAAAATTTAATCATCATATTCTTGTGTTCTATGAGTACGGGTTCATGTCATCACAAGAAACGTGTGAATATAAAGTTGTAAGGAAGATCAAAATTTGCTAATATTACCTTGGGAGAAAGAAGAACAAAGTAATCAAAGTAGTGTCTATTGAATCTTGATTTGCCAGTGAATCAAACCCAAGACCCAAGAACTAGAGTGTAAGATAGGAGAGAGACAGAGAAAGAGAGAGATGCACAGTAATTAGGATTATTTTTTAGCCTTTCCTAAGGAAACGATCCTCCTATATAGAGGAGGGGGTGGATACAATATATGAAGTTATATATTTGCCCCTACTTTAATGGAGGCTTTACTTGATATTTTAGGCTGTTCGGTCTATAACTCAGTTGGCTAAAGTTATTTAGTCCTAGTTTGGCAAGACCTGGTAATTCTCCTTTGCTAAATCGGTGTGTCATGCCAGCCCTAGTAATCTTCAAGTCATTGAGGCTCAACTAGATTGGCTTGGCTCTTACCTAACTAAATGTGCTCTCTCACGCTCTCCCATGACCCCAGCGTATCCAAGCACATCTCTTTAGCATCACCCAAGGGATCATCGTCAACTCGCCATTTCTCTGGTGTATTTTCATCCCAAAATGGTAACCTGGTTTTCACCCTTTGGTTTGCTTCCTTAATTAGCAAAATAACTAGGTAAAAGGGAGGTCATCGTGTTTACATCCCACATTCAATGCACGATGATCTCCCCAAATTATGGCTTATAGTGGTTAATTTTAGTAAGATTTTTGGGTTGGGAGCATATGTGCCCATCTCTTTGTATCAAGTCACTATTTGGGTTGCTGACCCGACCCGCAATTACGCAGTAAATTAACTTCCAAAAGATGGCAAAAAACTTGACCCGATTTATAAATAGCGGCTAGTGTGCAAAGTCTTAAATGATATAAAAATTAGAAAATATTTTACACACTAGAGGTACTACGCAAGTATACGTATCGTTTCAAGTAATATAGAGTTTTCTTTAAAAACCCCAGTATCGATCCCACGAGGAAGTGAAGTAAGAGGTCTTTAGTCAAATTCTAGTCTACTACTAATAGTCTTTAGTTTGGAATGTCGATTAAAATTGTGTTTTATCTAAAAACTACTCCTAAATGCAAGTGTTAAATGTACTAGTAATTATAATTAAGTGCAAATAATAATTCTAAAGATAACCCTTTTTGGATGAATTGGTTTGAAGAATTTTGAGATATTAAAAACTACTATTCTTATGTAATGAAATAGATAATGTATAGGATTGAGATGCATTTAATATTGTATGTGTCAAATAGGAGCAATCATATTCTTTACCCTTTGGTCAAGACATAAAGAACATTGACTAATCATATGCTTGGTTGCCGAATCGCGGCTAGGCCGGGAGGATACCGGCTGCCACTTCGAGCTCCCACGTTCCCTCGCCCGAGGGCTAACATCTACACTTCGGCACCCAAACGATAGGACCGAATTAAGGATTTTAGCTCTGTCACTCTAAAATCTCCAATTTTGCGCCCGATTAATATTATTTCCCTATTTATTTGCATTCAACTTCTATGAACTTCACCATTCATGGAATTTAAATGTGGTTCGTACTTAGTTGTAGAAAGCATAGCCCTCTCGGATCGTATGTTTTCACAACAAATTTTAACATTATAACGAGCCTTAATTGCAATGTAAATGAAGTGTAAGTAAAAACCATCACATTTATATCTAAATTAACTTCTAACATGCATCACAAAATCCTAAGCATGAATTCTACTCATTAGAAAAGAAAAGTAAATTGAAAACAATGGCATAATCATATCATGCCACTATTTCCAAAGAAGAAGAAAGAGAAAGTGAGATACGTCACAAAGCACGAAGAAAACGCAAATGAAACTTCATTTAAACAAAGCAAATCCACTACATAAATGTTTACAAAATCATAAGATAATGAAGAACAATACTTAGCTTTTTCCCTTTGAAAGAAAGAGGAAGATCTCTCCCACAAAGTCTCCCGTCGATCCATGCAATGCTCGTACAATCCCTTACAAATTCTCTCAAAAATCTCCTCTCAAATCTCTCCAAAAGGGTAGAAATCTACATTCCTACTCTTAATCTAAGAATCCTAAACATTTCTCTAAGTTTTTTTCCAATTTTTTCTCTCTAATCTTCTCTTAATCTCTCCCTTTTCTAACCTATATTCGCCATTTTAAAGAGTTTGGACGAATTCCCAAGAGTTTCCTTACGCACCCCTTCGAAAAAGCGTCCAAATACGTCGAATATTGGCCCAAAACTGCCAAAAGTCGGTTCGTGGTCGTCCGGCCCGCTGTCGGCGAGTTCGAGCTCGCTGCCGGCGAGCTTTTCGGCCACTTTTCGGTGGTCTCGGGAAAATCTCGCCGTCGGCGAGATGGCTCTGAGAAGCTCCACCGTTTCGCTCCTTTTGGCCCCGTTTTAGCTCTGTTTTGCCCCGTTTCAGTTGTGTTGCGTTCGTATAAACATAAAAACAACCTTTCTTTAAAGTGTAATCTCATTCAAAAATATGCAAAAAGTATAAAAGAGATTAAGCATCGAAAGACTTATCGAAAGGTGTCAGGGCAGAATTTCATTTCTTGCTCGTTTTTGCTCCAAATTGCACCATTTTTGTTTCATTTTGCTTCAATCGCCATTTCTTGTACCTAAAACCAAAAAACATACAAAATATCTTCCTTTAAAGTGTAATATCATCAAAAAATAAGTAAAATGATATAACAAAAAGCATATATATTTGAGGCGTGTCAAATACCCCCAAACTTAACTGTTACTTGTCCTCAAGTAACACTTTTACTACATAAAAATATAACTCAAGGAAATGTAATTTTCACCTGTAAGACACTAAAATTTTTCATTTAAAAGAATATAATTGTTAAATTTTTAGAAAGAAATTTAGTAACTCGGGTTAACACTACAAGTATAAGAATATTCAGCAATCAAGTCTAAGGGTTCTAGTCTTCTATTTATTTCAAGATAAACCATAATTTGTTACATTAAGAATGTCTTGAAAGACTATGTGAAAAAGGAATTCATGCAAACTTTATCAAAATGTAGGCCAATACTTTAAATATAAATTCAGAAATGAAATCAAGTTCTCCCTTTAGAGTGACTCAAGTGAAGCCAATTTTTTATTAGGTATCTCCTCAAGTTTCTCCTCATAAATATTTTTCTTTCTCTTTTCTTTTTTTTTTCTTTCGGGATCACTTTCAATCCCTTTTTTTTACTCTCTTTTTTTATTATTATTTTTTTATGAGGATTACTGTATCTGGAGAGCCTGTAATGATTTTGAACTTCACTCTCCTCTTTCTAAAGTTCAAACTTAAAACATATCCTTACTTTATAATTATGTATGAGCTTTATTATTCATCATAAAGTCACAATCTCTTCTTAACACATAATACTTTAAGTATCTTAATATTTCAAAAATACGGTTTTCTTTACTTTAAATAGTTAACTATAATCAAATTCTTTCCTACCAAATATCTTACCCTTATAAAATTAACCTTTATTACTAAAAACTTTCATCCAATCCTTCCATAATATTCAACTGAAATAAAAAGTTTTAGTTATCTCAAGCGATGTACAATTGCCAGAAGTTATGTTAATATTTTTTTTGAAAATATAACAATTGAGAACAAATAATAGTTAATATTTTTCTTCCCCCGAAACTTAAATTGTAAAATATTTTGCAATTAATTTCATAAAATATAGCGAGGAAGAAAAGGTAAAGATTGAATATACTTACTACTACAACATTCTATCAAATTCATATTCATGCATAATCGGGATAAAATGACTTGCAGGAGAAAGTAAATCTAGCCTAAAATATACTTGTAATAAAATTACACTAAAAGGAAGTATTTTCATATCAAAATTTTATTTTTCTTCCTACCCCCAAACTTAATTTTTAACATATATAGCATTTAGTACGGAAAATATAAGCGGGAAGAAAATAATTTAGAAATTCTATCTACCACAAATTTCTATCAAAACCATTTACAAGTATTCATTAGGACGGAACAATATGCGACGAGAAAGTAAATCTAAACTAATCATGCCGGAATGAAATTAACTAAACCAAAGTCTAACTAGCATAGCAGGTATCAGCAAGGGAATATAAAATGTTCTTGAAGACCTAAATAAATTTGTAACACAAATATAAACACACATATAATAAATACAAACACAAATGATAAATGAGGATATTTCATCCTTTAACTCATCCAATCTCACTATGTTACCTTCAATTTCTAACGGAATCACTACACTTAGTAAATTATGTACTTTCAAATGATATTATAGATTATAATCTCAAAGATAAGATTATCCACGATAAATTAGTTTCCGGACACCAATCTCAAGTATCATCTAATTCTTATAATTAAGCACCTATAACATTTATAAGATAGTGTAAGATCATCCATATGGTATTCATCAAATAGGTTCGCGACTCCTACCTAATGAAAATAAAGTTGTAGAAAGGAAGTAACAAATTAAGATGAAACTATAATAGGAAGTTAAGGAATCACCTCCCTCAAGACACACAAAGATCAAACTACTAACAATCTAAACATCTACCAATCATTAATCAAACTTATCAATACATTATAAAGCAAACATCATACAACACTAACAATCATGACCCTCAAAACATACTAAATCAAAACACACTGATAACTATGGGTTGCCTCCCATAAAGCGCTTGGTTTAACGTCATTAGCCGGACATATGATTCCACTGGATCAAAATTCCATTTAAGTAATCCTCGATCAATCGCCCAATCATTTCTAGATCCAGGGATTCCTATAAAATCCTCAAATTTTAATTTTTCATTTAGCTCTTCAATTTCAGTTGGGTTTATATCATTGTTCCTCATATTTCCTTCTAGATTCAAATTTCTTCTATTTATTTTCTCAGTCCGCATATTAATATCATCCTTAAAATTTATTAGAAATTGATCTTTTTAAGATAATTCAATATCTCCCAAATTTTGGATAAGATTCTCTTTAGATAATTCAGATTCAAGATCAAATTCTTCTATATAACTCTTATGATTCAAGTTATCTTCTAATTCTTCCCCTTTATAATTATTAAATGATGGAGGATCTATCTCGGTTGAGAAAATAGGTTTTTTAATTCCTTAGGAATTTCTTCCGAGTGGTCTTTCAATATTCTTATCCTCTTTTCTCAACTCAAAGTTCTTTAGAAATATATCCTCAAATTCTCTTCAAAGTCTTAGTTCAATAATTTTATCTTGTTCATCATTCAATTCAGGTTTTTCTTGTAGTTGAGTCGCATCTAAAGATATTAAGACTGGTTGTGTAGATGAATTCCCTAAATAGATAGGCTTTAAAATTGTATGGGGTACATCCATCTTAAGTTCATGAGATTTTTCAAGAGATAGAACTAAAAGTTTACTATTTTTGGTAGCGTCCATCATTTCACACCTCTCCCGAACATACATACAGTCTTCTTTACATAACATTTTTGACTCATCATGAAAGTCTATTTCAATCTTATTTGTTAACTTACTCTCAAAACTTTCTTGGAAATGTTCTTTACTTAGATAATCAATTTTATCCATCCAAAAACAATCATCATCTTTTCTTTCACTTGGAAATTTTATAGTCTTTAATACATCAAAAGTGACTTCATGGTCATTAATATTCATAATCAACTCTCCTTTTTGCGCATCTATCATAGCTTGTCCAGTAACAAGGAAAGGTCTCCCTAAAATAATTGGAATTTCTTTATCTTCCTCCATATCTAATACAATAAAGTCCAAAGGAAAGATAAATTTATCCACTTTAACAAGCACATCTTCTATAACTCCTTTTGGATAAATGATAGATCGATCAGCTAACAGAAGGGTTACAGTAGTGGGAGAAATATCGACTAAACCTAACCTTATAAATATAGATAGAGGCATCACATTAATGCTCACTCCTAAATCTCATAAAGCTTTTCCACATAATCTTTTTCCAATTGCACAAGGAATTGTAAAGCTACAAGGATTTTTAAGTTTCCGAGAAAAATTTTTCTGAAGTATAGCGCTGCACTCCTCACTTAGTGCAACTGTCTTATAATCCCCAAATTTTCTTTTCCTGTTTAATATATCCTTTATAAACTTTGCATAACTTGGCATATGTTTCAAAGCTTCTGTGAAAGGAATATTTATCGTTAACTTTTTAAGTACTTTCACGAACTCTGAAAATTTTTTATTCAATTCATGCTGTCTAAGTCTTTGAGGAAATGGAGGTGGT
Organism: Papilionanthe hookeriana x Papilionanthe teres; assembly: GCA_022702705.1. NCBI lineage: Eukaryota > Viridiplantae > Streptophyta > Magnoliopsida > Asparagales > Orchidaceae > Papilionanthe > Papilionanthe hookeriana x Papilionanthe teres. Next base: position 38,177,911 of record CM040426.1, on the reverse strand, counting down.
GGTTTTTCCAAACTGATTTTAGTTAGAGATATTAATTTTTCCAGATCCTTAGAAACATGTTCTTCAGGTCTTTTAGTTTCCTTTGTTTCTCTCACAACTTCTTTTTCTTTTCTAACCACGTCCTGTATCTCTCTTCCATTTTTTAATTGGATGCACTTCTATTTGTTCATTAGTGTTCTCTTTAGGGTTGATCTCATTATTGCTAAGAAGTGTTCCTTGTTGTCTATTGCTTAAGTGAATTAGCAATTTGTCCCGATTGATTCTCTATGTTTCTAATCGCGAGCATTTTGACTTTGCAACTGGTTTCCCATTTGCAATACCACTTCTTCCACAGACATCTTCTTACCCTCAAATTGTTGATCATTGTTAGAGTCCGGTGGATATGAAGGTCTATAGTTTGTGTTCCCGTGGTTATTCCAACTTCCATTAGGATTTGCATGATTATTTTCTGATTTTTTGTTTCCACCATTAGTAGTATAATTCCAGTTAAATTTTGGATGGTTCTCCCAATCTGGGTTGTAAAAGTTAGAGTACGGGTTGTTTATGGTATTTAAAGTCTCATATGATAATTTAGAATCAATTATAGGCCCTAATGAATTTTCCTCACTTATAGGAGTAAATTGAGGTTGGTTCATTCCAAATTGGTCCAACTTCCTTGATATTGCAGCAATCTGAGATGCAAGAATTGTAATCATATCCGTATCATAAATACTAGCTACATTTTTATGATTTACCCTTGTAGAGGGCCATTGAAATTCATTTGTAGTCATTTCTTCAATTAATGCATACGCTTCATCAAATGGTTTTGATATTAACGATCCACCAGCGGTAGCATCAATTATAGACCTAAGGGATCCTACTAACCCATTATAAAAGTTTAAATGATTAACCAATCGGGCAGAGCATGGTGTGGACACTTTCTTAGGAGTTCTTTATATCTTTCCCATGCTTCGTATATTGATTCCCCTTCATACTGACAAAATGAGATAATATCGTTTCTGAGTTGAGTAGTCCTTGAAGGTGGAAAATACTTAGCTAAAAATTTCTGACTTAACTCCTCCCAATTTTTAATAGAGCCAGGTGTTAATGAATATAACCATATTTTAGCCTTATCCCTTAGTGAGAAAGGAAAAAGCCTTAGTCTAACAGCATCATCTGACATACCGTTATAGTGAAATGTAGCACAAAGTTCTAGAAAATTTGATAAGTGTAAATAGGGTTCCTCCAAAGGAGTTCCTCTAAACTGATTGTTCTGCACCAGTTGGATAATCTCATAATTTATTTCAAATGTGTCAGCTTCTACGACAGGGTATTGTATACTTAAGTGAATTTCATCTGTCATAGGATTTATGCAATCCCTCAATAATTTATGATGATTTTCCAATTTATTATCTTGAAAGTTTTCCATTTCCACTTCTAGTTTTTTGAGTCCTTTACGAATTTTTATTTTTTATTTTCTTCAAACTCGGGATCATAAGGCACAAGTCCTACGAATCCTTTGTTTCGCATACGTAACACAACAAATAATATATTAACAATTAAACAAATAAACGACGAAATATATTCAACACAACAAAATATTTTTACGAACACCATATTTTTCACAACAAAGTTTCATACAACAAAAATTTTTTCACACAAAAATAGTTTTTACTACACTACAGTTTTCCAAATTTAAGCCTAATTTCTTCAACTAAAATTCTCCTAAAGTTCTTACCGAAGCTTCCCCGGCAACGGCGCCAAAACTTGACCCGACCCGCAATTATGCAGTAAATTAACTTCCAAAAGATGGCCAAAAACTTGACCCGATTTATAAATAGCGGCTAGTGTGCAAAGTCTTAAATGATATAAAAATTAGAAAATATTTTACACACTAGGGGTACTACGCAAGTATACGTATCGTTTCAAGTAATATAGAGTTTTCTTTAAAAACCCCAAGTATCGATCCCACGAGGAAGTGAAGTAAGAGGTCTTTAGTCAAATTCTAGTCTACTACTAATAGTCCTTAGTTTGGAATGTCGATTAAAATTGTGTTTTATCTAAAAACTACTCCTAAATGCAAGTGTTAAATGTACTAGTAATTATAATTAAGTGCAAATAATAATTCTAAAGATAACCATTTTTGGATGAATTGGTTTGAAGAATTTTGAGATATTAAAAACTACTATTCTTATGTAATGAAATAGATAATGTATAGGATTGAGATGCATTTAATATTGTATGTGCCAAATAGGAGCAATCCTATTCTTTACCCTTTGGTCCAGGGCATAAAGAACATTGACTAATCCTATGCTTGGTTACCGAATCCGCAGCTTAAGTTGGGAGGATACCGCTGCCACTTCGGAGCTCCCACGTTCCCCTCGGCCGAGGGCTAACATCTACACTTCGGCACCCAAACGATAGGACCGAATTAAGGATTTTAGCCTGTCACTCTAAAATCTTTAATTCTGCGCCCGATTAATATTATTTCCCTATTTATTTGCATTCAACTTCTATGAACTTCACAATTCATGGAATTTAAATGTGATTCATACTTAGTTGTAGAAAGCATAGCTCTCTCGGATCGTATGTTTTCACAACAAATTTTAACATTACAACAGGCCTTAATTGCAATGTAAATGAAGTGCAAGTAAAAACCATCACATTTATATCTAAATTAACTTCTAACATGTATCACAAAATCCTAAGCATGAATTCTACTCATTAGAAAAGAAAAGTAAATTGAAAACAATGGCATAATCATATCATGTCGCTATTTCCAAAGAAGAAGAAAGAGTAAGTGAGATACGTCACAAAGCACGAAGAAAACGCAAAGGAAACTTCATTTAAACAAAGCAAATCCACTACATAAAGGTTTACAAAATCTTAATATAATGAAGAACAATACTTAGCTTTTTCCCTTTGAAAGAAAAAGGAAGATCTCTCCCATAAAGTCTCCCGTCGATCCATACAATGCTCGTACAATCCCTTACAAATTCTCTCAAAAATCTCCTCTCTTATCTCTCCAAAAGGGTAGAAATCTACATTCCTACTCTTAATCTAAGAATCCTAAACATTCCTCTAAGTTTTTTTCCAATTTTTTCTCTCTAATCTTCTCTTAATCTCTCCCTTTTCTAACCTATATTCACCATTTTTAAAGAGTTTGGACGAATTCCCAAGAGTTTCCTTACGCACCCCTTCAAAAAAGCATCCAAATACGTCGAATATTGGCCCAAAACCGCCAAAAGTCGGTTCGTGGTCGTCCGGCACGCTGTCGGCAAGTTCGAGCTCGCTGTCGGCGAGCTTTTCGGCCACTTTTCGGTGGTCTCGGGAAAATCTCGCCGTCGGCGAGATCGATCTCGCCGTCGGCGAGATGGCTCTGAGCAGCTCCACCGTTTCGCTCCGTTTGGCCCCGTTTTAGCTCCGTTTCGCCCTGTTCAGTTGTGTTGCATTCGTAAGAGATAGCCCTACAAAATAAACATAAAAACAACCTTTCTTTAAATTGTAATCTCATTCAAAAATATGCAAAAAATATAAAAGAGATTAAGCATCGAAAGACTTATCGAAAGTTGTCAGGGCAGAATTTCATTTCTTGCTCGTTTTTGCTCCAAATTGCACCATTTTTGTTTCCTTTTGCTCCAATCGCCATTTCTTGTACCTAAAACCAAAAAACATATAAAATACCTTCCTTTAAAGTGTAATATCATCAAAAAATAAGTAAAATGATATAGTAAAAAGCATATATATTTTAGGCGTGTCAGTTGCTTAGACACCAATTAGGGGCATCTATGTGTCCCCTCTACTATATGAGAGCATTCGTGGAGCAATCCTGACATATGCATCAATTGGGGGCATTTTATCACTCCTTTCTCGAGTTGTCGCTAGAAGGAGTGCTCTAGCCATGCTTGGGCACCTAAGTGCCCAAAGATGCTTTCGCTCCTCTGTTAAACACTCATATTGGGCACCTATGCGACTAAGTGCCATCCCTTTATAAAAAAAATTTCTTTCTTCTTTTTTTCCACTCTTGGTTAATGCCCTGTGTGGAGGACTCCTATAGATCCTCAAACCATTGGAGGAAATCCAAAATGAAAATAGGCTTTCTTACACCGAGGGAGACAACATGGGTGTACCGTATTAGGTGAAAATTGCCACCAGGGGCCTAGTACGGACCTGACGGCCTGAAACTCAATTTTACTCCCGGACTTTCATAGAAATATTTTGTACATATCTGGAAGCTGTAGAAGGCTGCATATTGCTAAAATATGACCCCTTAACTCGGCAATGAACATTCTAAAGGGTGTCAATTCAAGGATTTTGATAAAAACAGGCATCCCGGACCCCACACGTTTGGATCAGTCTGAAGCCCAATTTTCCCAAAATGCACGTAGGAGAGTTGTGACAGCCCTTGACCATAGGAGGCTCTGAATAGACGAAGTATGGTCTTTAAACACCAAAATGTACATTAAATACATCCCATGTTGGAATTATCATCGTGAATGATGAGCTCTCCTGGGTAGGGTTGAATCAGCACCAATCCTAGTTTTGTGCTCGAGGCACGTACCAGGAGATTTGAACGAATGTTGGACTACGAAAGAGTAAACACAGCCTCATATCATTCAAGTGGACATTCCACACGCATACAACATCAAAAGTAATGACAAAAGCAATTCTTGAGGAAACGATCTTCTTAATTCTAGAGGAGGGTATACAATATATAAAGTTATGTATTTGCCCTTACTTTAATGGAGGCATTACATGATATTTTAGGTATTTTACATTTAGAGGACTTTGGTTCATTTCAGTCACCTATTACTTGGTTGTTGGAGTTAGTTGGTTCTAGTTTGGCAAGACATGTGTGTTCGCTCTCAATGAATCAAAGTGACTAGTCGACCTTTAATGGATTTCGGGTCGGAGAGGCTCGACTCGGTTGGCTTAGCTTTGTCGGCCGGCTATGCTAGCCTGATTCCCGATTTTGACCTATGGATAAGGAACTCTTTTAGGCAGAGCAAGTCGTGGCTATCGAGCAGAGAGTGATTCACGGTAATTTGACTGGTAGCCTGCTCCTCGATGAGACGATCCTTCAGGGATGCGTCCGGTGATATCTAATGGTTAGCTTTTAGCTTCAGATAAGGAAATTATGAGGCATCACTCAGATATTTAATGATGTTGAATGCTTCCTTGAGTCAAATTATGATAAGAAGTAGATCAATTCCCTCACTCAGCTTGATAGACTTTAATGTTTGGTTGGATGAATTCCGCCCGATCGTCCTTAAACCTTGGCTTAGGGGGTTGCACTTGATTAGACATATCTTTTAGTAATCCTATGGCGAGTGCTTAACCTTTTGATGTTGTCCCTTAGTCTTGTGTTGATGGACCTTTGGTCTTCGGTCCATGGGTTCTTGGTCTTTCGTCTGTGAGCCCTCCTTAGTTGTGCTCCTCTACATTTTTTGTCCATTGAATTTCTTTGAGATTTGTGCAGACGCATATCTAATGTACACCGTCATTTATAGAGGGGTCTAAGGAGGACGAAAATTATTCTCCTGCTCATGTGAGAAAAGGAGCAGTGGTTGTTGTTTGAGGTTCAAAAGCTAGAGGGAGGCTTGTCGGTTATTAAATGAAGGTCGAGCTAGGCGAGGCTAGCTGCTTGCGGATCGAAGTCCAACATGGGCTTGTTCCTTGTGGAGTGAAGGATGAATGATGCTAAGAAGGAGAAAGGCTAAGCAGCTAAGAAACAAGGGAAAAATATTACATCCGAACTCCGCACTTATTTCTACGTGCGAAGTCCAATGGAAAATTGATACGTGGATTCGCCGGGCCCGCCATTTCCACATCGATTCGCCGCGAGAAAACAACGAAGAAATGGGATGTTACGCGTGGCCCGACCCGAATCCAACCCGCGACGTTTTGAAAAATTACTTCCGAACGTTTCGGGAAAATAAATCATAAAATTTATATCATTTCGATCCATCTTCATCGCCGGAACCCTTCTTCCTCGCCGAAACAAGTCTAGGGCAAAATTTCTTTACTAGATTGGTGAAAACAGCTGAAATCACACCGCCTTAAAAGATTTCTTCGCCGCGCAAGGATAATGACATCCAGCAGTTCGATAAAATCCAGGTACCTTTAGTTTTTTCTTGAATAAGATGAAACTACCAATTCAAATAACCGTAGGCCTTGTCTGCAAAGCAAGAAAATCTCAAAATATTCATCTTTGAGCATGAATAACAAGTAATAACACATGAGTAATACATGAATAACTCAACTAACAGTAAGCAATAATACACTGAAAACACGTGAATAACACAAGAGTAACCTTATAGTTGTTAGTGGTATGTCCACTTGTGTTTTTTGATGTTATTTGTGTATCATAGATGCCTTATTGATATTATGTGCAGTGTTTTTGTTATTTTTGTGTTATTTTTGTGTTATCAGTGTTATTCATGTGTTATTAATGTTTTACTCATGTGTTATTCATGTGTTATTGGTGATATTTAGTTGTTATCGATGTGTTATTCATGTATTACTCATGTGTTACTCATGTGTTACTAATGTATTACTCATGTGTTATTCATGTGTTATTTTTGTTATTTAGGTGTTATCAATGTATTATTATTGTGCTATTAATGTGTTATTCAAGTATTACTAATGTGTTACTCATGTGTTATTTCTGTTATTTTGGTGTTATCAATGTGATATTAATGTGTTATTCATGTGTTACTAATGTATTACTCATATGTTATTTTTGTGTTATTGGTGTATTATTGGTGTGTTACTGTTATTAGAGTAGTCAAATGACACTCAAAAATATTATTAATGTGTTACTAATCTTTTTCTCTATTTACAGGATTATGAGTGTAAGGACTTTCAATTGTAGATGTCGTCCATCTGCAATAAGAGGTGCTTTGGATACAGTCCGAGATCTCATTTCGGAGGAGACAGTTAATATTCTAAAGCAGATGGGAGTGTTTACTTTCTTTGATATGCCAGCATATCCACAGGACAATGTCTTGACATTGCACATTCTGAGATACTGGGATCATCAGAGGAGACTCTTCCGAATGGGTGGAAAAGAGGTTAAATTGCATGCTGACCACGTCGCTCTAATAGTAGGAATGCCAAACAGAGGAGAGCCTGTTACATGGAAGAATGGTCCATTGTCCGACGTGGATGCCAGAAAATTGAAGGACCAACTAACTAAACTTTTTTGCAGAACGATCTACAGCTCCTTGCTTCGAGGAGTTATATCTGAAGTTTATACTGACTAATTTATTCTTTCCTACAAGTAATTTTCATGTGCCTGCAGATCTTGTTGCCTTTTCTACGAATGTAGAAACTTTCTACTCATTTAATTGGTCTGCTGCCATATGTGAGATGATCCTCAATCAAGTGAACACGGCTGCAGAAAAACTAAGACATAATAAATCATTAGGGTACATTCAAGGATTTATATTTCTGTTATCGGTAAGTCATTCATGGGAAAGTTAAACTTATCTCCCTTTGATCCTTTTCTTTTCATGTATTAACCCTTGTCATTCTTGTTTGTCTTCTTTAAAATCCATAGATACGGTTTTACGAGCACACGTCTGTTATAACTCCTGCTGTTCCTGAGGTTAGACCTCGCTTGCTGAGGTGGCCAATAAAGCATGACTTGTTTGCTCAACAAATTCATGAAGCCTTTAAGAGGCTTGATCAAGTACAGGTAAAAAAATTATTTGATTATGACAATTCACATACTGTCATTTTGTTTTTATAATATGTCTTACATGTTATTGTAGGTTTATAAATTACCTGTTTTTCACATTGTACTGTAGGTACATGACAGCTTTTTAGAAGTAAGAGACGACGAGCTCGAGCTGGCATCGGATCCGGATCGGGGACGGCCAGGCCTGCCAGGCCAATTCCCCAACAAGAAACTCCGGCCGGTCCATCTTCGCCGCGATCATATAGGAGAGGCACAATTGTTTCAAGTGATGCCACTCCAGTGGCTGCTTACACAGGAGGGAACGAAGACAGCAGAGTGCTATAGATGCTGCGAGATCAACAAGAAGAACTTACGGATATAAAAAAATGCAAATTGATTTGAGTCAAAGAATAGCTAACCTCTCACTGATGGTTCATAAGTTAGTTGAAGATAAAACTGATAAAGTGGTTCAGCAAATAGGTACGAGTACCAGCCATTCCCCTATCCCAAAAGAGAAGTCCAGCAGTGGTTTTTTGAAGAGGACTGCCCCTGTTTCAAAGTACCAATTCAAGAGAAGGAATAGAGTTCCTGATGTTGTCATTCAGTATCCTACAGATGCACTACATGAAACTGCTACATAGGAACTCGCTACATAGGAACCTGTGATACGAGAGCTGCATGAGGAGCACTGTTATACGGAAGCGGTATACGAGAACACTCGTCGACCCACAATTTTATATTATGATATTTTAATTTGATTGCAACGATGCCAAAAACTTGACCCCGCTATATTATATGTATAGAATTGTAATTATTTATGTTGTGGATGCTACGCAAGTATACGTATCGTATCAAGTAATACAGGGCTCTAGTGGAGTCCTGGTTATCGATCCCACAGGGAAAGAGAAAATAAAATAACAGCTAATTTTAAAATAAAAATAATAATAATTTTAAAACAGTATACGAAAATTTGGAATTCTAAATTTAAACGCAATAAAGTAAACTAAGTATTTTAATTAGGTAACTTAACTAAGTAGAAGATTAATACGTATTGAAAGTGTCGGAAATTAACTAATTGCTAAATAAGTCTTAACTATTCAGAAAAAGTATATTTCCCCTTGTTTAGAAATTTAAGTGATTGATGAATTTAAATGGATAATGTTAAGGTATTGTGACAAATAGGAGCATTCCTATTCTTTACCCTTTGGTCAAGGTGTAAAGAATATTGACTAATCCTATGTTTGATTACGAATCTGCTATGTAGTCGGGAGGATACCGACTGCACTTCGGAGCTCCCGCATTCCACTCGCCGAGGGCTAACATCTTCACTTCGACTCTCGAAACAATAGGACCGAATTGAATATTTAGTCCGTCACACTAAAATGCTCGATTCTACGCCCGGTGATATTATTTCCCTATTTATTTGCACCTTCCTTCCAAGGCTTTTGAATTCCAGAATATCGGATGTAATTTTTACTATAGTTGTAAATCAACACATTTTAACAAATCAAATGGCCGGTTTGAAAAGTAAATTAAGTTTTAAGTAAAAATTATCATAATTTATTAATATATAAAAATATCTCTATTTTAATTTCATCAAGTCACTTAATTTCATAAACAGGGAGAAAGACTAAATAAACTACTCAGAATGCATGGAAACTAAACTAAGCATGGATTTCATTTAAAGTTAAAAACAATAAATACAAATACTTATCTCAATTTATCCCCAAGCAGACTCCTCGTAGTTCCTTTGACTCTTCCTTCCAATACAACACGACTCACTAATTACTCTAATTAAGATTCTAAAGACTGCTCACTCACTTATAACATACTTAGAACACACAAAAGACACAAAAGACTGCACACAAAAGACTGATTTTCGGCCTCTATATATAGAGGTAAGCAAAGGACCGAGAGGTGCGTAAGCATCCTTCAAAAGGTGTACGGGTTCGATGTATCGTGCCATTTGAACTAGCTCGCCGTCGGCGACGAACTACCTCAGCTTGTCGGCGAGGCTTCTAGAAGGTCTTCGAACCGCGCTATCTCGTTGTCGGCGGGCTCGGTCTCGCTGTCAGCGAGACAGTTATAAATCCTTCAGAATTTCTTCCTCGTACCCTCGCCGTCGGCGAGCTCGATCTCGCCGTCGGCGACTCAGCACAAATTGCATTATTTTCTTCCTTTTTGCTCCAAATCCGCTCCTTTTTATGATTTTTGCTTTTATCACCTAAATTCTCCATTCCTGCAACAAAATAAAGAAAATACCTTTCTTTAAAGTGTAATTTCATCAAAAATAGGTATGAATTTCTTAATAAATTTTTCGGTGATCAAAATCCCCAAACTTACTTATTACTTGTCCTCAAGTAATTTTAGTACTACATAAAAATAATGATTCCTATAGTAAGATTTTTCAATTTAAATAAACTATGAATTAGATTAATTAATATCATAATAAAGTTAAATAAAAATAATTCATGTAATTTAATTAATCTTATAGAAATAAATTATTTAGTTATCGAGTCTAAGATTTCTAGCTTACTATTCATTTCAGGAATGACTATATTTAAAAGAATAATTACTTAAGATATTCATATGATAAGAAATTCAAGAAAATATTATTAGGTAAAATTCTAATCCATAAACATAAGTTTGGAAATATCTAAGTTTTTCCCTTTAGGTTAAATCAAATGAAGCCAATTTTTGATAAGGCATCTCCTCAAGCTTCTCCTCATTTTTCTTTTTCTTTTTCTTTTTCTTTTTCTTCTTTTTCTTTTCTTTTTTTTTTAATGAGGATTACTGTATCTGGAGAGTCTGTTAATAATTTTGAACTTCATTTTCATCTTCCTAAATTTGAAACTTAGGAATATTTCTTAGCTTATATATACTTCATAGTTTTTACTTCATTGATTTTCAATCTTTTCTTTTTCACTTGAATACTTAAGAATTTTAATTTTAGAATATAGTTTTCCTTACTAAAATTAGTTTACTATATTCTTATTCCCTTTAACCAAATATTTTATTCTATTTGATTAATTAAAGCACTAAAGTATTTCATTTAACCTTTTATAATAATTAAATAAAATAATTCATATTAACTAAATTGAAAAATTTGCTTATAAAAAGCATTTTTATAATAATTTGAAAATAGAAATTGAGAACAAGTTAATAACTAAATTTGTATTTTACTCCCCCCAAACTTAAATTTTTATATCTACTCTAAATAATGAAAAAGGGAAAGTAAATAAATCATACCTTTGAAGTTTAGGTATTTCTTTTTCTTTTTTTCTTTGAAATTTTTGCGAGCTTTTTCATTTTTCATTGAACTCTGTCTTGTTAGTATTCTCCATATATATATAACAATTTAAAGAAAATGTAGGGATAAAATCTGAGATAAATATTAAACACAACAATTAAAATTAACTCTACACTACACATATGAATTACTAACATATTAAAACAATTTAACTAACACATTAACAATTTTACAACTTAAAACAATACAAAATAAAAAATAAAAATATACTAAAGAAAACTATCATCCTATTTAACATAAAAACAAATGCAATTAACTAACACAAAAACAAAAACTAACTACTATAACAATCCAAGCAAATTAATCTAACTAACATCCAATGTCTCAAAATATAAAGTACTGAATATTACAAACATATACAGTCCTCAAAATAACTTACACCAAACAAATAAAACAGATAAAGTCCTAATCTTCAGCATCAAAGTCCCGAGCTATATCATCTCCTCCCCGATCCGTAAGGTTGAGAAGAGCGAGCAGTGCAGTGCGAGTGTACACGGGGCATTACGGAAAGACAACATCTAAATCTCCACTCCTATAACGACGTTCAGCTTCATAGTATGCAATCTCGTATTCCGAATGTCGCTGGAGATATTCGCTATCATAATCTTGTCTCCTCTCCAGATTATTTATTCTTTGATCAAAATGATCAAATCTTCTCCCCATTGTCTCTCCAAACTGCTCAAAACTCCTCCTATGCAAGGTCAATTCATTCATCAGATCTTGTAGGGTAGGTGTGGTAGGTTCAGGAGGCTCATAGCTAGTAGAGGGTATATCTCTCATTGGATCGAGTGAAATAATTTCTCACTCCCGATCTCCACCCTTCATGAGATTCATACTTCTTAATGTTGGCGCATTGTAGGTGGTTTCATAGGTTCCACCCATTCTTCATCATCTCTAACCTCGACTCCGGAGAGTTGGCGAGTGCAGAAATCAATCCGGGGTGGCCCGATCCGGCTCCACTCTCATTTCGAGGAGTGGCCGGGATGTTCGATAAATAACTCTCCCGATGTTGATGCTTACGTTATTCGAATGCGAAATTCGGAATTGCTCATCTCGTGTTACCTCACTATGGTGATATGTAGGTAACGAGTAGAACAAATAAAGTAATGCCGGGCTTTGGAGGCCGCATTTAATTTAGAAAGAGGAAAATTCACTCTTTCCTGTCGCTTAATTTTCCAAACTCCGGTCCCATCAGTGAGAAAGTTAATGACTTCCTCCAGTGGTCCTTCCATCGTTCCAAAAGTTTCATGCTCGCTAAAGTGCGATTCATGAACTTCATAGAACGCGTTAATTCTTGCAGCATTGAAATCTACAAAAAACCCTCGTACCTTTGCTGGTGCATCTTCAGCGGCAGTCAAATTAGCATAAAATTCTGTCACCACTTCTACAGCTTCTCTATACTGAACATAACAGAAATTTTCCCAACCTCGTTCCTTTATAATTCGCTCTACTTCTCCTCCAAAATTTTTGAATACCTGATCCGCAATGCACTTTCTTCCTTGTTTATTTTCAAAATAGTTTGCCTGTGCTCGTGCATTGATGAATCGGTTTTCGTCGAACTCTACTCGACGTTTTTGTCGTGGAGCCATATGATCAATTTGTGAAAATCGTGAAAATTTTCACTAAACTTAATAATAATCCTAAGAAGGCTTCCTACAACATTTATAAGCAATTTAAATCAAATTCCATGGATTTCCACCAAATATTTCTTCCATATTTTGATTTTTCCCAAAATTTGCAATGTGGTGAAAATACATGGTGAAAATCAAAAATTTTTGTATATGAGTGAAGCACTTACCAAGAGAAGATGAAATCCGGTGTTTTTGAGTGATGAAATCGCTTCAAATCCAAGATCTCTCAAGCCCTAGGTCGGTTTTTGCGAAATGAGAGGTTGGGGATGATGAATAGTGTTTTTGACCGATCAATTAAAGTGTTTTTCGTGACCTCACTGTCAGCGAGATTTTTCTCGCCGTCGGTGAGCTAATATTTTTCAGAACCAAAAACACTCGGGAAAAATCCGCTGTAGACGAGAAATTCTTCGCTGTCAGTGAGATCGATCTCGCTGTCGGCGGGATGTTTCTCGCCGTCGGTGAGATTCCAAAAATTTTAAATTTCTGAAATTCGTCACTCATTTTCATCCTTGATTTGTCTTATATTATATTTCCGGTCACATCATTTATTAATTTAATATGAAGATTAACTACTTATACACAAACAAATTCACACAACACAACAAATTAACTTTAATATTGAAATCTATGAGACATACAAACTAACATAATTTAAAACTCTATAATCAAACTTCAAACTTCAATCCTTACTACTAATCAGCATCGCAAACCAATCCACGACACACTAAATGCTGATACAAAACTATGACGCATATCTCAATTAAGGTTGAGATATTCAAATCATCACTCCACACATAATAAAATCTAAATCAAATCAAATAACATAAATTCAAACATACTATAGAAATCTTTACTATTACTCTTCAAGGTCAGAATCTTCATCTTCTCTGATATGTCCGATATGACGATGATGCACAAATAAGTTATAGAAAGGCCTGAAGGGAAATTTCGAAGCAGATTCTTCAGTGATCCAACCCTTCTGTCTCAATAAATGAAGAAAACTAGCTTCCAGGTGTCCAGAATGATCGAAGTGTTCCTTCATCCTCCAGTCAATGTGATCAAATAATTTAGATATATTGTCGATTAAATCTCTCACATTCTGTAGTTCTTTCTCCATTCCATTAATTTTCTTCATAAGTAACTCTGTTTTCTCTGAAATAGGCCTTGTTATAGGATGATTCTGTGAAGCTCTATCAGAGATAAATGTAATGTCTTCATTATTGTCTAAAGTAGGGAACATATCTGTAGGATCAAGCGGCTTCCAAGGTAACAAAACCTTTTCCCAAGCTTCATAAGAAACCCAGTATCGACCGCATAATGCAAAAATAGTAGATGGGTGTCCTAGTCCATGAACCGACCCATGCACAATTAAACCCAATGCGGACTTAACAATTATTGATCCAACATCGATAGGCAATCCAATTTGAATACAATAATTCAATATAGCGCATTCTTTCGAGACCTTGTTTACCCTCATAGTAGGTAACAATTTAGATGAGATGAAAAAGTGTCAGTGCTTTGAGACAGGATTCAAAAGTGATGCAGAGAAACTAACATACCTGTCTTCACGCATGTTGACCTCATTTTTGATGAGGTTTTCTCTTCTTCCCTTTAGTACTTAGGATCTAGCCTTAGGCTTTTCCTTTGACTATCTTAGAGGACTAGAATTGGGACCCACCTTTTAGAAATTCAAACCACTTCTTAACTCCCTGCAAACTCCACAAACTTGATTGTAGACCCCTAATCACCTAGAGGGTTGAAATCAAATGTGGAAGTTTAAAGGATGAGTTCTTATAGGATTCTTTGGCCTTAGGAGCCTGCACAGGTGGCACTGGTGCAGTGAAGGGGCCGACTTACACACACACTACACCTATACACTACACTTTCACACACCTATACCTAACTTGGCCTCCTGACTCATGTAGGTGATTCACATGGATGGTCCTTAACCCCTAAGCCCTTGGTCAAGAGGGTTAGGAACAATATAGTGGATGCCTCAAATGAGTCCCTTCATGGCTCATGTGGGCTTGATGTGGCTTCATGGCTCAACCAAAATGATTTCATTCCACTCAAATTTACCCAATCTTCAATTTTCCAAATTTTCAATTTTCCAAATTTTCAATTTTTGACCCCGGGACCACTACACCTCGCTCTAACTACCCAAAGCCCTTAAAATTACCCAAATTTCTCAAAAATTTCCAAATAACCCAAGATTCCTCAAAATCAATCCCAAACATTTCCACATCACTCAAATTGATCATCTATACCCAAAAATATCAAAAATTCCAAGAAAACCTCCCAATACCCTCCAAATACCCAAAATACCCCTCTTGACCCAAAATCCCAAAAATTCAGAAAATTCCCAAAAAATTCCAAAAAATCCCAAATATTCCCAATTTCATTTTGTTCAACTACACCATGGGCCATTTTTGTCAATTTACCCCACTTTTGTCAAAACCCCCAATTTTACCCATTTTAACCCTAAGTGAACCCAATGTCAAACCAAACCTACCCAATTGACCCAAATTTTGGTCCAATTCAATTATAAACTTCCATTAAACATTCCCAACACCAATCTAGACCAAATCCAAGTCAATTTGATTGACATTTGGATCAATTTCACTTTTGGCCTTAAAGCCCGATTTGGACCCATGACCCGAACCTAACCCAAACTCACCCAATTCAACTCCAATTAACCCCAAATCTTTTCTAAATCTTCCTTAGCATCCCCACAAGCAAAACACTAACATGATTTTCCCAAAATTTAGACCCAAACCCCACTCAAATTCAACCCAAAGCTAAAAGGCCCAATTTTGACCTAAACCCGAACCTAACCCAAATGGGCCCAAACCCCAAAATCAAAGCCCAACCAAAGTCAAAACCTCTTTGAAACACTCCCATAAACATTTCTCAACATTAATTTTACATCAATTTCAACCCTAGCCCAACATTGGCCCAACTTGGCCCACTTGGACCTATATTGGCCCATTCACCGAAAGAGCCCGAATTCGACCCAATTCAAACCCAAATCACCCCAATTTGCTTCAAGTCACTCATGATACATCCATGAGCTGAACCCAACAATTATTTGGCCCAATCTCTTTACAAAATTTCATCCCAAAATCCATTTTAAAATTCAAAAGCCCACTTTCCTAAACCATCTTAAAAGCCCATCTAAAACCCTTTCAAAAAGCCCAAAATTGGTCCCAAAGCCCACATGATATTTCTCTACATCATCCATTCAATTAAAATCATCCCTAAGTCCTAAATTCATCATCAAATCATTCCAAATCAAGTCTCGTACAAATTTCCATCAAATACCAAAATTTTCCTTAAATCGATTTCCATGAAATTGACTTCACTTTTCCCAAGCCAAAGGTGAGCCATGAAGCCATGCATGAGCCTCATGAGAGCCATGGAATCTACTTTCCACCTCACCATACCCAAGATGGCAAGAGGAGGAGGCCCTTTCCATATTCTCTTAAGAGTGATTAACCACTTCCATGACTCCATCTAAACCATGCTTAGACTTAATTGTACTTGGATTGTGACTTGACCCCACTAATCGAGTTGATCCAAGTGACTTTCCCTTCGGCCCAAATTGACCTTGGAGGGTGAACCTAACCCAAAACCAAGGGTTGACCCATTTAGACCCAAAACTAGCCCTTTCCCATTCCATTTTGATTCGAACCCTTTACACATGTCCATGGCCGATTGACTGCACAAACCTCGAGTCCGACCCACCTGGACCTGAGGGTGACCCATGCTGCCGGCCGGCCGCACGGGTCGCCGGAAAACACCATGGCCGAGAGCTCGCATGTGAGCCCGACTTGGAATTCTCACTGTCGAGGCTGCCCGATCCCGAGTGGCCATTGGAGCTGTTCTTCTCTTGCCAGAGCAGGTCGATCCCGAGCCCTAACTCTCCACAGGAGGCCCTCCACCCTCTCCTATTTAAACACCCCCCTCTCGGCCATGAGAGGTGCTTGAAACAAAACCTTAAGAAAACTCGCCAAAATTATTCCGGACTCCTCCCCATACACGAGCACTTGATCCCGATTGAGATTCCCCTGCCATTTCTTCTCTCGTGAACTCGATTTCGAGTTGAAATCTAGGCCCAAAACCGGGACACTTCTTCACGGTGAGCCAATCCCCGAATTGATTGGTTCTACACCTTCCCGGACCGAGGGAAGGTGTCCACCGACAAAAGCCCCATCTCCGGTTCACCCGGTTGCTCCGGCCTCCGAAGCTTTGTGATCGGGCTTGGTCGAAATCCCACCTAGACAATTCACCGAGACCGGGAGACTTCATGCGGAGCTTCGTCGGGATCCGATCGAAGGTGCAACAACCCTCGGATTGAAGCCACACTTCTACGAGCGAAGGTATGAGCTAATTCTTCATCCCGAGCTTACGGAGATTCTCCATTTCAAATGCTTTAATTTCAATGCATGATCACCGCATAGATGTGTTCGTCTCTTCAAGACGAATCCATAGAGCATAAGAACATGAAAATCCATTGAGTATCGAGTGAGATATTAGGGATTTAGTGTGGACGGCTCTCGGGTGAGAACACTTGGGGACAATGAACGGATGCCGTCCATTCAATACACGCGCGGACGGATGGCCAGGATCGCGTCGGACCAGGAGACGGTACGAGAACCGCGGGGCCCAGAGCGCTGAGTTAGATGGCGGTGTCGAATGGGAGCGCGCCACGCGGCGTTTCGGAGCTGCCGAGGTTGACGCGGCGCCGCGTGGATAAATAGAAAATTAGGGATTTTTCGATTTATTTAATTCCCTAAACTTCGAAAATTCATAACTTTGTGAAGAAAAATCAGAAAAATAAAATAAAAATACCCTCTTGCTCGGTGAACAGAGGAGAATAATGTGGAAAAGAAATTATTTAATTTTATCAAGTACTTTATTTTTAATAATTTATTTACTCTCTGCATATTTTTAATTCTCCATGCATGTATACAATTCAACATGGCATGAGACCATAGGGCTTTTGAAGCCTCTGAATTTGGCAACATTCCCTGAATTTTCCAAAGTCGAGGCCATCCTATGAAGAGTTATTGATTTTTCAAATTCATATTACTTGTTTTGAGTATTTTAATTCCAATAAATAGCATGTTGTGAAATAAATTCTAGGAAAATTTGGTGATGTTCCTTATGATCGAGAGGACCACTAGGAAAAATAGGTTTTGAGTTAGTTCATTTAAAACAACCCTAATTGGCTTAAACACCCAAAATGGATCTCTAATTAATTAGAGCTAACCATACATCAAATTGACTTGAAATCAATTCTCCACTGATCTTTAGGATCAGAGGAAGCCACTATAAAAATTTGAGGTCAATTGGACTTGGTTAGCCCTACTTAATTGGGTTGATTAAGCCATTTAGTCATTTTAAACTTTAAAAATTCATAACTTTCAAAATACTTTTCAAAAATTCACCAAATTGATTTTGGAGCCTCTCTGATATCAGGGGAATTTAAGAAAATTAAAATTTCAATTTTCTAAAAAAGTTGATTTTTAATATTATTTTAATATTTTCAATAATTAAAAAATAATAAAAATCACAAAAATAATAAAATTCACCAAAATGTCACATTTTAAATTTTAATCATTTAGGAACAAACCCCATATTTTTCTTAGGTCTATTTAGTGAGATATTAAATTTTAAAGCCCTAGGGTAATTTTAAAATTAAAAAAATGTATTTTCTAACATTTTCACTAAAATAATTATAATAAATCATAGAAAAATCAGAAAATTGTAAAATTTGATTCTCTGATTTCCTTGATATCAAAGAGATTTTTGAAAAATATAAAATTCATTTTTCAACATTTATTTTATTTTTAAATTAATTAACACTCCAAAACTTAAAATAATTATAATAAAAATAATATAATTCAAAAAATCACCAAAATTGGTCCAAGTGGTCCTCTGGTCATTAGGAATGTCCCCTAATTTTCTTAAGGACAGAAACTTTCCCTTGGTCATGTTATTAAATTTTCCTTGGAAATCTCTATTTTCTACCAAAAATAATTATATAAATAAATTAAATACAGAAAAATCACATTTTCTCCTGTCATGTCTTTATTGACATATGAGTGAAGTCACATAAAAATTTCAAGTTCATTTGAGTTCAATTTAGTGAGTTATGGAATTATTAACCTTAAAGGATAAAGTGGTAATTAAAATTTTTAACCTTTAATTAAAACTTTAGGTTTAATAAAAAAATTAATAAATAAAATATTTGATCCTAATCTGATTTGGATGATTGAAATTTAAATAATTAAATGGTAGAAACCCATTAAACAATTTAAAATAATTGAAATATACCTTAATTAAATAATTGATTAAATTTGGGAAGAATAATAAAATTGGAATTATTAAAATAGGGATATTGTTAGGAAAGAGATTTATTCTTTAATTTAAAAATCCCTAAATTAATTATCTCATTAATATTCAATTATTAATTAAAATGATAACTCAAATTCAAAATATTAAAAGACTTAATCATTAAACTAAAGTTAAATTATTAAACTCTTTTAAAATTTCAATTAAAGTTAAAAATAAAATTAAATTAAAAATAAAATAAAATTAAATTAAATCAAATTAAATTAAATTAAAGATTAATTAAATTAGATTAAATTAAATTAAATTAAATAAACAAATTAAATTAAATTGAATGAATAAATTAAATTAAATTAAATTAAATAAATAAATTAAATTAAATTAAATTAGATTAAATTAAATTAAAATAAATTAAATTAAATTAAATTAAATTAAATTAAAACATATTAAATTAAATTAAATTAAATCAAATTAAATCAAATTAAATTAAAATTAAATCAAATTAAATTAAATTAAAGGAAATTAAATCAAATTAAACTAAATTAATTTAACATCAAATCAAACTAAATTGAATTAAATTAAATTAAATTAAAATTAAAATTAAATTAAATTAAATTAAAGTTAAATTAAATTGAATTAAATAACATCACCTAAGACATGACAGAAATTAAATATAAAGCAACTTGAACACTATTCCAAATTTAAACCCATTAATTGAAGTTAAACTAAATCACAAATCATTTGAACACCGATTTACCCTCGAGAACTTTGATTGTCATAACTCCTAAATAGAACATTAAATGAAATGTTACTTCACTTATAGGATATTCAAATGTCCTAGTTCAGCTGAGCAAGATAACAACAAAACTTGAATTCTCGGACGATTAATTCATTTGTATAATTAAATTCATTTGGACTTAAAACAATCCTAGAAATATTGAAAAGATGTTTAAGATTTGTCTTAAGCACTTCCTCGATATGATAGGATGTTCATAAGAACAATTGAACTTAATTATTCTTTGATGAAGAAAATCGTTCTCGAACAAAACACAAAGAACCTAGACGTCATAGGAAATGACTAGTTATAGGATTAGGAATTTGGTAGAAAACCATAACCCTTCCCTTAGCTTTATCTAGGAACTTGCTTAAATATTCTAATTGTGTTTTAAGTGCGGCTTGGGATGACGGAAAGACCCTCCAGAGTACGCTTTTATTTTATTGCGATTTACTTTCTTGCAATTTACATTATTACGATTTCATTAATCGCATCGCACTTACTTTTCTTGCATGATAAACAATCTGTTGCATGAAAACCCACACCTTTAGGATAGTCCCTAAAGCTGAAACCAAAACTAAGTTAAAAGTCATTGCAAGATAAAATTCACCGCCACAACATTTCAAAATATAAAACAACTCAAAATTTAATCACAAACGAACACAAAACTACGAATTACAACTAAATTAAAACGTCTGTTGGATGATCGGGAATACCTCGGATGATGTAACCTACGTGTTGCTAACGGGATTTCCCACGGTCTAAATGAAAGTGTGGAACTCATTTAGTTGAGTTTAGCAAATTCATACTGGACTAAGTGAATCCGATAAAAATAATGATGCGGAAGGATGGAGCCAGTGGGATCTTAGCGGTGTCGTTATAATCGACTTTAAGATTTGTTTTAATTAAAATATTGAAAACACTTGGAAATTAAGATTTTCTCTAAACCAAAACACTTTTCTCATCCCCTGATTTATGACTTCTAAAACTAAACCTCTGCAACAACAATGAGCTCGGAGCATGGTGGGCAGCACGGCCATCGTCATCAATGAAAACTGAGTCTACTTCGACAAAACTTTCCTAGAATTAAATAACAAAGCCATAGGACTTCGAGGTAGTTTGCATAGTGCGACATAAATCCTCAACTCTTCGTTAGGCATTTGCATTGCAAATTAAGCCCTAACCGATCTTAGGATTCCGAGGTAGTCGTCCGATACGACAATAAACCCTCGCATCTTCGAGATTTATTTGTTTGATTTTATCATACAAATATAAGTCATAATTAATTAAAATTGGCGAGATCAAAACATTTAAATAAATATTAGGACTTTCCTAAACTCAAGCGAAACAATAGGATAGTCGGGAAATTACCGAAGTTCGCTTCGAATCTGTGATTTCTCCTACTTTTCTTCCTTTGGATTCCCAAAACAAAATGTTCCAAACTTGATCCATTCACTATTGAAATTCCAAAATTCAATCCTTTGAAAACTTTAACTTTGAAATTCTTGAGAGCGGAATTATTGATTATTATCGAGAGTTTTCTTAGGTGATTCCGGTCACTTAAGATGTAATTAAGCTATAGGGGCTTGCCCTTATAGGGAATTTTAAAGAACCCAGGTAATATAAACCTCGTTTAATGCTTTCATATTAAGCGGGGAATTTGTCGGCTTATAAAATTGGTTCGCGGACCAAACGGATGTCACAAATCTTCTAGTTTATTTAATCGAGCCCCACCGATCGAGCGGTGTGTACATCCTTAGGGATAGACTACACGGTTTGTGGTGCGGTGCTCGTTTATATAAGCTATTTGGGATGTGAGATCGGTTTAATCTCATATCTTAAAACCTTGAATTTAAAATTATTTTCAAAATCAAATACTACTTTTCAAAATTATTTATTTAAATTAAATTAAAAATTCGCCGACAACTTACGTTAGGCGAACCCCTTTCAAAATAAAACACACGACCTAAAAATATGCCGATAACTTCGGCGACTCCATTTGGGAGAATTCCTCTCTCCATTATAATCGAATAATTCGCTTTCAAAAATCGGTAGTGCATCCATGTCCTTAATGGATCAAACTACCCTTCTTTCCGTTGGAATACTATGTTCATTTCTACCTTGAACAAGTATAGCCAACATTCTCTCGGATTTAGGAGCCATTTGTTTAGACACCCATAAACGAGAGAGGTTCGAGATCCTTTTACCTCATTTTTGAGGTGGGGTGGACCCGATAGGTGTTAGTTTAGGAGTGATCCTTCGAGTCGAGAAGTCTTGCATAAGACTTTCTTTTCCTTTCCAACTACGAATCGGATTCCTTACCTTCTCTACACCTTTGAACACTCCGTTCTAAATAAACGAACCCTCTAATAAATGATTCTTTTAACAAATGATTCCTTCTTATAAATACATGAACAAGAATGTGTTCGGACTCTTTTCAATTCCTTTCTTTTCGTCTAAAGAAAAGAGGCATAACTTAGGACCGACAACCAAAATCTACCCTGCGAGATGGAAGCCCCAAGCTGATTTTCTCCTTCACCAACGGGCTCGGACTTCGGCATGCATAAGGATGAGTTGCCCGATAATGGGATCATCCGATTCGGACAAGGATTTGAAAACACGAATGTCGAGATCACCGACGTCTCCCTCTTTGCAGCGACGAACAAGGTATCCGAAGGCGTGAAGCCGTCGCTGAGTTCGACCTTAGGTGGACCCAGAGTTTCCTCCCTATGAAGGATCCCGGTGAGAGAATGCTTGCTGTCCGCGGGAGGATCTGTTCTTACTACCCCCACTGTGTCTAGTTGTTTACGTACCTACCCCGACTTTTGCCAAATTAAAGGGGAAAGAAATCCGGAATTATGGTAAACTCGTTGCAGTGGAGGGTACGGATCTTCTGTGAGACCTTCGTTTTCGAAATCGGGTCCGGTTCAAAGATTCCATCAGCGACGAGGACCCGAAGAAGAAACGAAGTAGAAGGATCGCCGGAGAAGCAGAGCTGCTGAAATTGCTTTCTGGAGGAAATCCGGAAGCTACTGAATATACACCGCTACCGAATATACACCGTTGCTGAATACATACCACTTTTGGGAGGAAGCGGGTTCCATCCCCTCTCCGCCGCGAGAGGACGAGGAAAATGTTCGCAAGATTGTTGCCGCATTGCCTCGGCCCGCATACTACAACGATAGCCGCAAGAAAAGGACTAGAACTACGTCGTTTGCTCGGCTGCGAACTTTGGTAGAAAAGTTAGCAAAGAAGGAAAAGCTGCCCGTATCGGAGATTCTACGAAGGATAGGGCGGGTGCCGGTCAAATCCCGTCTTGGGCCCCGAGTAGAACCCGCCATCATGACGGAAAAGCCGAGTAAAAGAATGAAGGCTAGTCCGCCTGTCGTCGTCTCGGGATTACGGATTAGGGAGGATACCACCTTCCGAGCATTTGGCCGACGGACCATGCGGTCCTAGACCTTCTGTCTGCTAGAAGGATGGTATGGCGTCCCCTGCTTGGGCGATTGAGATTGAAACAACGGCCCAGAAAGAAAGTCTCGCCGGGAGACTTGAATGCGAAGAAAGTGCTTCTTGCGATAAAGGGGACTCGTGAAAGGGGACCGGCGGTATCGCATGACAACCGCGAGGACACACGGAAAGCCCCGCTAGAAGATGCCATGGAAAAGTTGAGAACCGATATCCGAGCGATTGGCAAAAGAAAGAGAAGAAAAGTTCGGAGACGAGATTGATTCATCGGAATTCATGGACGACGAATATGCGAGAAATCAACATGGTCGAAACACGAGCTTCATCGGCTTCGCGAGGTGCTCCTGCGGCCGCGAAGAGAGGAGCCGGGCGATGAGAAGGCGGCTTCGGGAGAAAGACGACACGATCGCTCGAATGGCGAAAAGGATGGAAGAGATGGGCGTAGCTGCGGCCACTCTCCGAGTCGAATGTAACCACAAGAGAGACACCCCCGAGAGGTCATTCACATTGTAGACGGAGGAAAAGAGATTACATCCGTCAACGGGGATGATCGGTGAAAAAGATACAACACGAAGTATGATCCACGAAAAGGATATCGAGAACTTGGTGGAACGGCGGAGTGCGAGAAGCCTTAGCACAATCGAAGAGCGGGACATCCATTCGGACGGGTAGACCTTACCGGAAGAATTCGACGCCGTCCGGTACCCAAAGGCTTCGTACCACCTGCGGTTCGAGACCTTCGACGGAGCCAGGAACCCCCGACGGCATGTTGCACACTTTCGTGCCGGTTGTTGTAATGCGGCGGGAGCGATGCATTGCTCTTCCGACGGTTCGTCGGCGGTCCGTCGGGAATCGCCTTCGGCTGGTATGCGGGATTGCAAATGGTTCGGTGAAGACGTTCTCGAAGCTAGAGAACCTCTTCATCGAGCGATTCGCCGGAGCTCGGCACCACATCACTATAGGTGATTTAGTGGTAGAGAAACAAAAGCCGAATGAAACTTTGGTGGATTACATACTCCGATGGAGGAACTTAAGCATGAAATGTGTACCACAACTGCAAGAACAACATGCGGTCGGCATTTTACTTAAAAGCATTCACGGCCGATAGCACTTCTCCTCGAAGGATTCACTTATTAAGACTTTCGAGAAGTTGTTAAGCAAGGCCGGAAGCTTGCAAGAAGAGGCGAAAGCAATTAAGTTTCGCCGACAAGACGGACAAGCAAAAGCACTGTGAAGACTTTTGAAAAGAAATCCGGGATCGTTGCGGCGGTTGACAAAGGCGAGCAGCCGACTGCAAATACCACCGGAACGGCCGCGACGAACCACAACGGATTACCAGCAACCCGGCCCGGCTATCGGTCATCTCCACGAGTATGAACAACCGCCTCGTCCGCAACGTACATTAAGGGAGCTTCGAGCGGAGAATATCCGTTCAAGAATGAAGCGAGTGCCGAAAATGTTCCGTAGTCGATGAAGACTCCGGATTTCTAGGCTGCAGGAGCACTAAAAGACCGGAAGAAGTCAACGAGAAAGGTGATCCCGACTTTTGCCCCTACCACCGGATGCTTGGGCACAAGATAGAAGATTGCATTACCTTCAAAAGTTGGCTCAACGACAACCTTCGGAAAGGGAATATAACGATCCCGAAGGAGTACATGAAGGAACCCCGAAAGGAGGTTCCGTCGATGTTATCTCAGTCGATCCCATCATTCAGATAGATCCCTATACGGCCGACGATGGATGGACTACCGCTTGGACGAGGTCTTCGAAAAAGATTTTAGACGGCATCCGAACCGCCTCGGTGCGAGCCTCGATTCGGAGTTCGAGACACAGTTGAGCCGATCTTATCACTTGCGATAGAAGAACCACCTCAACAGGAGACGATTGAAGAGAAGAATAAAATCGACGAAGAAGAGAGGACCGAGACTCCTAAGGCTAGACTAGGGGCTGCTTATCCTAGGATAGTTGTTTCCGATTTGGGGGAGAAATCCCTCGAACCTCTGATTTTGTATGATTATCTGCTCACTCCGGTGGGATCATATAATGATAAGGGTGATGGCGTTGGCTACATTTTGACTGTTTCTAACGATTACGTAACTAGCGACAATCCGGACATCGATTTCGATATCAACGACAATTCTCAAATCATACACGATCTCGACGAGCAAAATAATGAAGAAGGCATCCATAAAGGAGGCTACGAGAGTTCAACAAGCAACGAATCTATCTGCGAGTTTCGAGGAGCTCCAGTCACGATAGAGTTAGAGCCTTCAGATTCTGAAGATAATCCGGAAGAGCCTGTCATTCCGATTCAGGAGGAGACACCGACAAGCTCAACACTAGATTCGAAGAAATTACGAAGTCAACTTAAGAAGTGGAAGAGTTCTACCTCCGAGAATGGGTCCAAAAGACAAAGGAAAGCGGTGGTTGTTCAAGAAGAACCAACCCGACGGAAGAAATACTCATTCGAGAAGAAGCCGAGACACATGGAAACAAAGTGGACTACAACGTACTAGCCCATCTTAGGAAACTACCGGCCAAGGCGAGCATTTACGACGCCCTCATCTTATCGAAAGAGATGAGAGAAGCTCGATCGAGGCCTTACTTGATCCAGAAATTTGCTTAGCTCGAATGGCTGGAGATTCCTTAGATGAGGTTTGTTCGTTAAAGGAACGACGAGGTGTTACCTTCACGGACAATGACCTACTACTTGGGACGAGCGGATCACGACCGACCGTTGTACATTTCGATTACAATTGGGAAGTTTACGCTCTCCGGAGTATTGGTGGATCCGGGAGCATCAATAAATATAATGAGTCTTCGAACACTAGCATACTTGGAAATTGATGCTCGTGAGCTCGAAGCCGACAAAATGTTATTAAGAGGATTCGACCGGAAAGGAGAAAGAGCCCTCGGGTCGATAACGCTACTGATGAAGACCGGTGACTTAGCAAAGACAACCGCAAAATTTCACATAATTGATTCGAAACGTCATTCAACGCTTTCTTGGGCCGACCATGGATACATGAAAACGGGATGGTACCATCATCTCTACATCGGTGCATCAAATACTACGACGGAGGGGAACGAGTGCATCAAAGGTGACTTACGACCATTCTCCGTACATGAGATTGGAATCCATGAAGACGCAGCTTATTATGCACCTCCAAAGAAAACAATTTTCTCCGGAGATACCGTAACAAATGAAGCAAGAAAGTTCGGGACAACGAAGAACCCGAAGTTCTAGTCCAACGATCACTCACCACTCCCTTCCGGCGAGATGGTGAAGGTTTCTCCACAACTCGCATCCGAGGTCGAGGCGGGGACGAGGCCGTGGTAGAGACGCTAGGACGAGTTGGACGAGAGGAAACTAGTCATCGATGTTGATTGGGAAGATAGTTCGAAGAAGAAAAAGAAGTCGAACAAGAAACAATGACAATAAGTCGGAAGAAGCCGCAATTCAAGATCTCTCTCGAAGATGAGAAGAACGAAGAATACAAATCGATGTACGAAAAGATTAACCACTACGTACATACTTATGACCCTAACCCCGATCCGATCCTAGCAAGATCGAGGGTGTGGTGGTCGAAGAGGTACGTAACGACGGTGCGAGGCCGATCGAGTTCTACTCGTGGTGCTTCTTCCTCCAAAGCGAAAATAATGTACAATTCGAAGATGTCACTTCATCAGAATTAATGGAATTACCTTTTGAGTGGTACTCTCCCTGTGTTCAAAATTTAATTCAACATGGTTTCTTACCTCGACAATGGATAAAAGGTCAATCTCAACATTTTGAAAAATTATGGAATAATTCGGTCGTCCGCCCGATTCGAAGCATGGTCTCGGATTCGGCACGGTAGGGTCGGTTGACGATGCTGAATTTTGCTTGGTTGTCACTTGCGAGTCCGATGAAGCGCATGGAAACTACGGACGAACTCGAAGATTTACAAATTGGAGACGCTCCACCGAATTCGAAGAAGAAATCAAATCTACGATAGATGAGTTAACGGAAGTTAACTTAGGTACTAGCGAAGAGCCTAGACCTACCTTTGTTAGCTCCTTACTCAATAAAGAAGACTCCAAAGAAATAATCAAATTATTAATGTAATTTAAAGACTGTTTTGCTTGGAACTATGACGAGATGCCATGATTAGCTCCAGAGGTTGCAGTCCATAAGCTAGGAGTGGATCCTACTACGTCCCGGTCGGACGAGGTCCCGAGAAGAATGCGTCTAGAAATCGAACAACAAGTCGTAGCCGAAGTTAAAAAGCTAATAGACGCTAAATTTGTCCGTGAAGAACAATACCCGACTTGGCTAGCCAATGTAGTGCCGATCGAAAGAAGAATGGTCGGATCGAAATTTGTGTGGATTTCGAGAGATTTAAACGAGGCATGTCCAAAGGATGAATTCCCTTTATCAATCCCGGAATTAATGATCGACATTGCTTCGACACATGAGATATTCTCATTCATGGATGGATCTTCGGGATACAACCGGATAAAAATGGCTCCGAGAAGATGAAAAACTTACGAGCATTCGAACGCCGATCGGAGTATATTGCTACACAGTGATGCCATTCGGACTGAAGAACGCAGGAGCAACCTACCAGAGAGCAATGACAAGAATTTTTGATGATCTCGTCCACAATCAAGTCGAATGCTACGTGGACGATGTGGTCATCAAAAGCAAAGTAAAGGAAAACCACCTATATGATTTGAGAATTGTTTTCGAACGATTAAGACAATTTAACCTTAAGATGAATCCCTTAAAATGCGCCTTCGGCGTCACCTCCGGGAAATTCTTAGGATTTGTTGTCCGACATCGTGGAATTGAAATCGACCGGAAAAGATTAAAGGCTATCTTAGAAATGCCGCCTCCCAAAACCTTAAAACAACTGCGATCTTTTCAAGGGAAGGCGGCATATCTTCGACGCTTTATCTCGAACTTGTCGGGTAAGTGTCGGCCTTTCTCGACACTAGTTAAAAAGGACGCCAAATTTATTTGGGAAGAGAAATGCCGGAAGGCCTTCGAGGACATTAAACAATATTTAATGACACCTCCTGTCTTAGCGACCCCGGTCTCGGGTAGACCGGCGATACTTTACACCGCGGCTTTAGACGACTCTCTCGGAGCCCTGTTGGCCGAGTCGATGATGAGGGTAAAGAAAATGCTCTTTACTACTTAAGCCGTCGTTTACTTCCGATGGAAGTAAGGTATCCCGCAATTGAAAAGCATTGTTTGGCCACGATCTTCGCCGCTCAAAAGCTCGGGCACTACATGCTTTCTCATAAGGTCGACTCGATCTCGAAATTTAATCCATTGCAATACTTGATGACTCGTTCGACACTTTCGGCGGACTTGCCGGATGGTCGATGATATTATTGCAATTCGATATAACTTTCGTGCCTCTGCGTGCCGTAAAGGGACAAGTCTTAGCGGACTTTCTCGCGGCACACCCTTTGCGGCGAATCTCCCCTCGATGACGATTTGCCGGATGAACAAATAATGAATCTAGAAGACCTCGATGATCGACGTTGGGAATTATATTTCAACGGAGCATCTTCGGCACACAAAGACGAAGAATCGCAAGTGATAGTGCTCGGTAAGGCGAGAATCGGGCTAATCTTTATAACACCGGAGCGGGGGATGTTAAGATACTCCTACCACTTGACGGAACGGTGTACAAACAATGAAGCGAATACGAAGCCCTCATAACGGGACTGGAATTAACCATTCGAATGGGGATAACGAGACATCGACATCTACGGGGATTCACGGTTAATCATTCAACGGATCGTCGGACGGTACGAATTTTAAAGCCGAGACTCGAACAATACTTCCAGGTATGCCATACGAGTTGTTGGAACAGATTCCAAATGTGACGATCTACAAAATTCCCGGAAAAGAAAATGCTTTAGCAGATGCTTTAGCCCGTCTCGCAAAAGAATTTGCTCGTTTGCAAGATGAATCGATAGAAGTGTCGGTTCACGGACGTCGGGTCCTATCACGGCTCGGCATAGACACAATACACAAATCGGAAAAGGAAAAGAATCGGTTGCGGCGGTGACGGAAAACACGGAAGATTGGCGACGGCCATTGATGGACTACACCGCAAACGGGAAAGCTACCGGACGATAGGTCGCTAGCCCATCGGATCGAAAAGAACTCGTCCTACGCATTAATAAACAACACATTGTACGGAAGGTCTTTTGATCGAATGTGGCTAAGGTGCCTAAGCGAGTCCGAGGCCCGTGAAATTGTTAAGGAGGTGCATTCGGGACTGCGTGGCGCTCACCGGTCGGGTCCGAAGATGAAAATGAAAATTAAAAGACTAGGGTACTACGGCCCTCGATGATGACCGACTGCATGAAAATCGCCGAAGGCTGTCACCAATGCCGAGTGCACGGAGTGGTTCTACACCGACCTCCAAATGTGCTACATCCAGACAATTGCGTCGTGGCCATTTGAATGTTGGGGCACGGATATAGTGGGTCCGATAGAACCACCATCTTCGAAAGGACATCGCTTCATTCTTGCGGCTACATATTACTTTTCCAAGTGGGCGAGGCGGTTCCACTTAGAGAAGTGAAAGCACACCACGTGCTACGGTTTTCAAGAACCAAGTTGTCTACCGTTTTGGGGTGCCGCGCGAGATCATCTCGGATAATGGGTCGACATTCGGAAGCACGCAAATTAACAATTTTGTCGGGAGACACGGAATCGGCCGGCGATACTCGACAATTTACTACCCGAGAGCAAACGACCTCGGCGAGGCTTTTAATAAAACTCTCGTTCAAATCTTAAAGAAAACCTTGGACGATAATAAGAGAAATTGGCACGAGAAGTTGTTAGAAGCCTTATGGGCCTACCGGACAACCTTCGAACTCCTACTCGAGCTACACCTTACGCTGCGGTGTACGGGTCGGAGGCGGTGTTACCTTTAGAGGTTCGGCTTCCTTCACTCGGAATTGCGAGTTGCAAATAAGATCACGACGAGAAGAGAACGCCAAATTACGACTCGAAGAATTAGAAAGCTCGGAAGGGAAAAGGCTTGCGGCGCAACGGAATTTAGAACTATACCAAGCTAAGATGGTTCGAGCCCATGACAAGGCGGGTCCGCCCGAGAACCTTCGAAGTTGGTGACTTAGTTCTCGTTCTCGAGAGACCTATTCTTGCACACCGTAAGATAGGAGGAAAATTTGAACCCACTTGGGAAGGACCGTTTGTGGTTGAAGCGAGTATACTCGGGAGGTTCCTACCGGCTAGTGAATTGCCGGGGAGAACGACATATGCTTCCGATCAACGGACGATACTTGAAAAAGTATTACGCTGCCGATGTTTCGAAGGAATGAATTCTTCATCCCTAAGAAACACGGGCGAAGTAATTACTTGTGATTGGGTCCGAACCCAAAAAATGATAAAATGTGCTAAAATAAATAAAATCATGATAATAAAGTTTTCCTTGTTTTCTTTTCCAAATCAAAATCTCTTCCCTGATCTAATCCCATTTCATTCCTGTTAAATTTGAAAAATACAAAAAATAATATAATAAAAAATGTCTTTGATAAACATTTTCTTAATGTTCTTGTTCTTAGTACAGCCCCTGATCCTTTTCCTTGTCTTTTCGCAGGGAAATGTCGAACGGGCGGTTGGTCTTGAACTTTAAGAATGGCGTAAGCCTTGCACTCGATGAAAAGAGGGTGAAAGATGGAGCGATAATCGAGATTGACTCGGATTTCGCACCGGCGGGCCTACGATACGAGGAAAGTGGCCGGGTCCCGGTTGACCGAGAAGAACTACCCGGCGGACCGTGATGAAAGTGGGTGGCCCAAGCCACCGATCTAGCGACAAGAAAAGAAAGGCGAAACAGTGAAGAAGATAAGAAAATGAAGTACGTAGTGGCTACGACGAGAGGGCGAGGCTTGTCGGCGCCGCGCCCGCGGATATTCGAGAAGTTTGAAGAGCTACTCTCACGACGACGCAACGAAGAAATAAGAATCGCCGTATCCGTAAGATGTTAACAAAACTAGGCGCGGACCGGCGCGACGAGACGATTGCTAATGCCGGCACATACACTTCGAGGACACCGGTTCACGGGAACTCGAAGAAAGGAGGCCGGCTCCTAGGATAACGGAAAGGACCGGGGAAATCTCCGGAAGATCGGAAGAAAGAAGGCTACCACGCCACCGGATAAAACCACCGGTGATGCATGACCTTGTTGCGAAGCAACCCGGGGATGTCCCGACGGGCATCATCCCCGAGGAGCCGAGGTATGCGGGGAGAACGTGAAGGGATTGAACCGTATATCCCACAATATGTCACGAGGCCTCGCCATCGCGAGATCATTCGGAATACGAGCTGGAGAGAATGCGGAATGTTGAAAAGAAAACCTTTGAATACTTCGAGAGAATTAAAGGCGAGAAGAATCAATATACTTAGAGGGCCTCGAGCTACATACGGACGTATTCTCGGAGTATGAACAACGAGCAAATCGTGGATTGCATCCGGGATTTGAAAAGAATGGGCCGAGCGGGCCGCCTGAGGAAAACACATACTCGGAACCCCGGAGATGGATGCCGGGGAAGGGAAGAATCACGATACAATGTGGATCGTTGTTACAACTTTGCGGAGGACGGGAAGGGAAACCCACCGGGAATACTCCGTCATGGGCGAGTGGATCCGATGCCATTAGTCATCAAGAGAATGGTAAAGAGATTGATAACATGGAGGGTACGTCGGCGGATTGCATACCCAATAGCTGCATTATTAACATCTACGAGCGGGGTGATCGCATACCCCGCACATAGATCACCACGACTTTGTCGGACCTTCTGCACGGTCTCTTTCTGAACAAGTGTAACATCATGTTCGGATCGACCTCCGGATAGCGAGGCCCGAGTGAGTTCCGAGGGCCGGTGAAGATACCTTTACCGGTAGGTTCCGTCATGATGCGAAGGGCAACGGAGCGAGATATCGCTAAGCATTGCATACCGGGAGTACCGGTGAAGCGGATCTCGGTTACTTTCGGAAGGATGGACGACGGGAAGACACCCTACCATTTCCGGCCGGACCGGAGCTAGAGAGCCTCCGGCCTTACGAGCTGTGAGTTACATGGAAAATATCACACATCCAATGTACATCCATACGACATCCTTGCCAAGGATGGCTTGGAAGGTGATGTTATTGACCATGTACCCCACTATTCAGACATAGATTTTTGACAGATGCTTCTTTGGATGGATCAACAAAGATCATACATAGTCCGTTTTGAGTCTACATGGATTGTATGAGATGTATTCGAGATCGAGTTGTATGATGTATCTTCAACATGATTGGAATGAAAGTGACCATGTCACATTTTTGGCCTTCACCTCTTTTGTGCAAATTGGTCAGGAAACGCCATTAAAGTTAAATGAACTTCGAACAAAGAACAGAAAAGAGAAAAAAAAAGAAAAATAAAAGAAAACTTTCCTAAAAAAAAATCTTAAAAAATGACGAACACCAAATTCACATGAACATTAAATAAACGATAAAGTAAAATTCGAATCATTAAAAGATAAACAAAATCAACATAAATGTTAAATCAAATCTCAAATCAAATTCTCAATCAAATTTCAAGTCCAATCTCGATCAAATTTCAAATTTGATCTTCCAAATTTCAAATCAAATCTTAAATCAAATTTCAATCGAGTTCAAACTCATCCTTCCAAATCTCAAATTCAATCTTTCCAGATTTCAAATCTAAATCAAATCTCAAATTCAATCTTTCCAGATTTCAAATCTCAATCAAATTTCAAATTCGATCTTCCAGATCTCAAATCAAATCTCAATCAAATTCAAACTTTTGGGTCGAGGATTTTACATCCAAGACTGCATTGCTTTAGGATCCTTTCCCTATCGCAATGAAGTACATCAAATTCAAACTTTTGGGTCGAGGATTTTACATCCAAGACTGCATTGCTTTAGGATCCTTTCCCTATCGCAATGAAGTACATCAAATTCAAACTTTTGGGTCGAGGATTTTACATCCAAGATTGCATTGCTTTAGGATCATTTCCCTATCGCAATGAAGTACATCAAATTCAAACTTTTGGGTCGAGGATTTTACATCCAAGACTGCATTGCTTTAGGATCATTTCCCTATCGCAATGAAGTACATCAAATTCAAACTTTTGGGTCGAGGATGTTACATCCAAGACTGCATTGCTTTATGATCATTTCCCTATCGCAATGAAGTACATCAAATTCAAACTTTTGGGTCGAGGATTTTACATCAAGATCGCATTGCTTTAGGATCCTTTCCCTATCGCAATGAAGTACATCAAATTCAAACTTTTGGGTCGAGGATTTTACATCCAAGACTGCATTGCTTTAGGATCCTTTCCCTATCGCAATGAAGTACATCAAATTCAATCTTTTGGGTCGAGGA
Organism: Papilionanthe hookeriana x Papilionanthe teres; assembly: GCA_022702705.1. Classification (NCBI taxonomy): domain Eukaryota; kingdom Viridiplantae; phylum Streptophyta; class Magnoliopsida; order Asparagales; family Orchidaceae; genus Papilionanthe; species Papilionanthe hookeriana x Papilionanthe teres. The sequence goes on along the minus strand of CM040426.1, from coordinate 38,144,283 downwards.
TTTTATATCCAAGACTGCATTGCTTTAGGATCATTTCCCTATCGCAATGAAGTACATCAAATTCAAACTTTTGGGTCGAGGATTTTACATCAAGATCGCATTGCTTTAGGATTCTTTCCTATCGCAATGAAGTACATCAAATTCAAACTTTTGGGTCGAGGATTTTACATCCAAGTCGCATTGCTTTAGGATTCTTTCCCTATCGCAATGAAATACATCAAATCGAATTCTCGGGGTTAAGGATTTTACATCCGAGACTGCATTGCTTTAGGATTCTTTCCTACAGCAATGAAATACATCAAAATCAAACTCTTAGGGTTAAGGATTTTACATCCAATACCGCATTACTGCGAGATCTTTCCTCATTGTAATGATCCAATCCAATCGATTCGATCTTCTTTTGGGGTTGAAGATGTTACATCTAAAACCTCAAAATTCCATTTTTCATTTCAAATCAAATCCCTTCAAATTAATTTTGACAAACTTCAATCTAAATTGAAACTCCAAATTGAAATCTAAACTCACACATCGAAACTTAAACTGAAACAAAATGAAATCTAAATTGAAATTTCCCCCAGATCATGTGATTTGGGATTCACCTCCTTTTCCTTTCCCCAGCGAGAGTTCAGGAATCTCCGGTTTCAGAGATATGCTTGACACTCCCCAGTAGAAACTCTTCTACTTCGTCCTAAGTTAGTCACTTGGACATCTGTATTGGTTTTGTTGATCGCTTCGGTCAACACCAATACGCGCGGTGTGCTCCGTCAGCTCACCACACCTATTGGGGGTCCATTTGTTGACCTCATTTTTGATGAGGTCTTCTCTTCTTCCCTTTAGTACTTAGGATCTAGCCTTAGGCTTTTCCTTTGACTATCTTAGAGGACTAGAATTGGGACCCACCTTTTAGAAATTCAAACCACTTCTTAACTCCCCGCAAACTCCACAAACTTGACCGTAGACCCCTAATCACCTAGAGGGTTGAAATCAAATGTGGAAGTTTAAAGGATGAGTTCCTATAGGATTCTTTGGCCTTAGGACCGCCTCGGGTGGCCTGGTCCAGTGAAGGGGCCGACTTACACACACACTACACCTATACACTACACTTTCACACACCTATACCTAACTTGGCCTCCTGACTCATGTAGGTGATTCACATGGATGGTCCTTAACCCCTAAGCCCTCGGCTAAGAGGGTTAGGAACAACATAGTGGATGCCTCAAATGAGTCCCTTCATGGCTCATGTGGGCTTGATGTGGCTTCATGGCTCAACCAAAATGATTTCATTCCACTCAAATTTACCCAATCTTCAATTTTCCAAATTTTCAATTTTCCAAATTTTCAATTTTTGACCCCCGGGACCCTACACCTCGCCTAACCTACCCAAAGCCCTTAAAATTACCCAAATTTCTCAAAAATTTCCAAATAACCCAAGATTCCTCAAAATCAATCCCAAACATTTCCACATCACTCAAATTGATCATCTATACCCAAAAATATCAAAAATTCCAAGAAAACCTCCCAATACCCTCCAAATACCCAAAATACCCCTCTTGACCCAAAATCCCAAAAATTCAGAAAATTCCCAGAAAATTCCAAAAAATCCCAAATATTCCCAATTTCATTTTGTTCAACTACACCATGGGCCAATTTTGTAAATTTACCCCACTTTTGTCAAAACCCCCAATTTTACCCATTTTAACCCTAAGTGAACCCAATGTCAAACCAAACCTACCCAATTGACCCAAATTTTGGTCCAATTCAATTCTAAACTTCAATTCAACATTCCCAACACCAATCTAGACCAAATCCAAGTCCAATTTGATTGACATTTGGATCCCATTTCACTTTTGGCCTTAAAGCCCAATTTGGACCCATGACCCAAACCTAACCCAAACTCACCCAATTCAACTCCAATTAACCCCAAATCTTTTCTAAATCTTCCTTAGCATCCCCAAAAGCATAACACTAACATGATTTGCCCAAAATTTAGACCCAAACCCCACTCAAATTCAACCCAAAGCTAAAAGGCCCAATTTTGACCTAAACCCAAACCTAACCCAAATGGGCCCAAACCCCAAAATCAAAGCCCAACCAAAGTCAAAACCTCTTTGAAACACTCCCATAAACATTTCTCAACATTAATTTTACATCAATTTCAACCCTAGCCCAACATTGGCCCAACTTGGCCCACTTGGACCTATATTGGCCCATTCACCAAAAGAGCCCAAATTCAACCCAATTCAAACCCAAATCACCCCCAATTTGCTTCAAGTCACTCATGATACATCCATGAGCTGAACCCAACAATTATTTGGCCCAATCTCTTTACAAAATTTCATCCCAAAATCCATTTTAAAATTTAAAAGCCCACTTTCCTAAACCATCTTAAAAGCCCATCTAAAACCCTTTCAAAAAGCCCAAAATTGGTCCCAAAGCCCACATGATATTTCTCTACATCATCCATTCAATTAAAATCATCCCTAAGTCCTAAATTCATCATCAAATCATTCCAAATCAAGTCTCATACAAATTTCCATCAAATACCAAAATTTTCCTTAAATCGATTTCCATGAAATTGACTTCACTTTTCCCAAGCCAAAGGTGAGCCATGAAGCCATGCATGAGCCTCATGAGAGCCATGGAATCTACTTTCCACCTCACCATACCCAAGATGGCAAGAGGAGGAGGCCCTTTCCATATTCTCTTAAGAGTGATTAACCACTTCCATGACTCCACTAAACCATGCTTAGACTTAATTGTACTTGGATCGTGACTCGACCCCACAAATCAAGCTGATCCAAGTGACTTTCCCTTCAGCCCAAATTGACCTTGGAGGGTGAACCTAACCCAAAACCAAGGGTTGACCCATTTAGACCCAAAACTAGCCCTTTCCCATTCCATTTCGATTCAAACCCTTTACACATGTCCATGGCCAATCGATCGCGCAAACCTCTAGTCCCGACCCACCTGGACCCGAGGGTGACCCATGCCTGCCGGCCGGCCCGCCTGGGTCGCCGAAAACACCATGGCCGAGAGCTCACATGTGAGCCCATCTTGGAATTCTCACCCGCCGAGCCGCCCCATCCCCAGCTGGCCATCGGAGCTGTTCTTCTCTTGCCAAGAGCAGTCGATCGCAAGCCCTAACTCTCCCCGGGAGGCCCTCCACCCTCTCCTATTTAAACACCACCCCTCTCGGCCATGAGAGGTGCTGAAACAAAACCTTAAGGAAACTCGCCAAAATTGTTCCGTACTCCTCCCCATACACGAGCACTTGATCCCCACCGAGATCCCCCTGCCATTTCTTCTCTCGTGAACTCAATTTCGGAGTTGAAATCTAGGCCCAAAATCGAGGACATTTCTCCACAGTGAGCCAATCCCCAAATTGATTGGTTCTACACCTTCACCGCACCGAGGGAAGGTGTACACCAAGCAAAAGCCCCATCTCCAGGGCCACCTAGGCTTGCTCCAGCCCTCCAAGCTTTGTGATCGGGCTTGGTCGAAATCCCACCTGAGACAATTCACCAGCACCGGGAGACTTCATCTGGAGCTTGTTGGGATCCAATCGAAGGTGCAACAACCCTCAGATCGAAGCCACACTTCTCTGAGCAAAGGTATAAGCTAATTCTTCATCCCGAGCTTCTGGAGATTCTCCATTTCAAATGCTTTAATTTCAATGCATGATCACCGCATAGATGTGTTCGTCTCTTCAAGATGAATCCATAGAGCATAAGAACATGAAAATCCATTGAGTATCGAGTGAGATATTAGGGATTTAGTGTGGACGGCTCTCGGGTTAGAACACTTGGGGACGATGAACGGATGCCTTCCATTCAATACACGCGCGGACGGATGGCCAGGATCGCGTCGGACCAGAAGACGATACGAGAACCGCGGGGCCCGGAGCGCTGAGTCAGATGGCGGCGTCGAATGGGAGCGCGCCACGCGGCGTTTCGGAGCTGCCGAGGTTGACACGGCGCCGCGTGGATAAATAGAAAATTAGGGATTTTTCCGATTTATTTAATTCCCTAAACTTCAAAAATTCATAACTTTGTGTAGAAAAATCAGAAAAATAAAATAAAAATACCCTCTTGCTCAGATGAACGGAGGAGAATAATGTGAAAAGAAATTATTTAATTTTATCAAGTATTTTATTTTTAATAATTTATTTACTCTCTGTATATTTTTAATTCTCCATGCATGTATACAATTCACCATGGCATGAGACCATAGGGCTTTTGAAGCCTCTGAATTTGGGAACATTCCCTGAATTTTCCAAAGTCAGAGGCCATCCCTATGAAGAGTTATTGATTTTTCAAATTCATGTTACTGTTTTGAGTATTTTAATTCCAATAAATAGCATGTTGTGAAATAAATTCTAGGAAAATTTGGTGATGTTCCTTATGATCAGAGGACCCTAGGAAAAATAGGTTTTGAGTTAGTTCATTTAAAACAACCCTAATTGGCTTAAACACCCAAAATGGATCTCTAATTAATTAGAGCTAACCATACATCAAATTGACTTGAAATCAATTCTCTACTGACCTTTAGGATCAGAGGAACCCACCAAAAAAATTTGAGGTCAATTGGACGTGGTTAGCCCTACTAATTGGGTTGATTAAGCCATTTAGTCATTTTAAACTTTAAAAATTCATAACTTTCAAAATACTTTTCAAAAATTCACCAAATTGGTTTTGAAGCCTCTCTGATATCAGGGAAATTTAAGAAAATTAAAATTTCAATTTTCTAAAAAAGTTGATTTTTAATATTATTTTAATATTTTCAATAATTAAAAAATAATAAAAATCACAAAAATAATAAAATTCACCAAAATGTCACATTTTAAATTTTAATCATTTAGGAACAAACCCCATATTTTTCTTAGGTCTATTTAGTGAGATATTAAATTTTAAAGCCCTAGGGTAATTTTAAAATTAAAAAAAATGTATTTTCTAGCATTTTCACTAAAATAATTATAATAAATCATAGAAAAATTAGAAAATTGTAAAATTTGATTCTCTGATTTCCTTGATATCAGAGAGATTTTTGAAAAATATAAAATTCATTTTTCAACATTTATTTTATTTTGAAATTAATTAACACTCCAAAACTTAAAATAATTATAATAAAAATAATATAATTCAAAAAATCACCAAAATTGGTCCAAGTGGTCCTCTGGTCATTAGGAATATCCCCTAATTTTCTTAAGGACAGAAACTTTCCCTTGGTCATGTTATTAAATTTTCCTTGGAAATCTCTATTTTCTACCAAACATAATTATATAAATAAATTAAATACAGAAAAATCACATTTTTTCCTCTCATGTCTTTATTCACATATGAGTGAAGTCACATAAAAATTTCAAGTTCATTTGAGTTCAATTTAGTGAGTTATGGAATTATTAAGCTTAAAGTGTAAAGTGGTAATTAAAATTTTTAACCTTTAATTAAAACTTTAGGTTTAATAAAAAAATTAATAAATAAAATATTTGATCCTAATCTGATTTGGATGATTGAAATTTAAATAATTAAAGGGTAGAAACCCATTAAACAATTTAAAATAATTGAAATATACCTTAATTAAATAATTGATTAAATTTGGGAAGAATAATAAAATTGGAATTATTAAAATAGGGATATTGTTAGGAAGAGATTTATTCTTTAATTTAAAAATCCCTAAATTAATTATCTCATTAATATTCAATTATTAATTAAAATGATAACTCAAATTCAAAATATTAAAAGACTTAATCATTAAACTAAAGTTAAATTATTAAACTCTTTTAAAATTTCAATTAAAGTTAAAAATAAAATTAAATTAAAAATTAAATTAAATTAAATTAAATCAAATTAAATTAAATTAAAGATTAATTAAATTAGATTAAATTAAATTAAATTAAATAAACAAATTAAATTAAATTGAATGAATAAATTAAATTAAATTAAATTAAATAAATAAATTAAATTAAATTAAATTAGACTAAATTAAATTAAAACAAATTAAATTAAATTAAATTAAATTAAATTAAAACATATTAAATTAAATTAAATTAAATTAAATCAAATTAAATTAAAATTAAATCAAATTAAATTAAATTAAAGGAAATTAAATCAAATTAAACTAAATTAATTTAACATCAAATCAAACTAAATTGAATTAAATTAAATTAAATTAAAATTAAAATTAAATTAAATTAAATTAAAGTTAAATTAAATTGAATTAAATAACATCACCTAAGACATGACAGAAATTAAATATAAAGCAACTTGAACACTATTCCAAATTTAAACCCTTTAACTGAAGTTAAATTAAATCACAAATCATTTGAACACCAATTTGCCCTCGAGAACTTTTATTATCATAACTCCTAAATAGAACATTAAATGAAATGTTACTCCACTTATAGGATATTCAAATGTCCTAGTTCATCGAAGCAAGATAACAACAAAAATTGAATTCCCGGATGATTAATTCATTTGTATAATTAAATTCATTTGGACTTAAAACAATCCTAGAAATATTGAAAAGATGTTTAAGATTTGCCTTAAGCACTTCCTCGATATGATAGGATGTTCATAAGAACAATTGAACTTAATTATTCTTTGATGAAGAAAATCGTCCTCAAACCAAAACGCAAAGAACCTAGACGTCATAGGAAATGACTAGCTATAGGATTAGGAATTTGGTAGAAAACCGTAACCCTTCCCTTAGCTTTTTCTAGGAACTTGCTTAAATATTCTAATTGTGTTTTAAGTGCAGCTTGGGATGACGGAAAGACCCTCCAGGTACGCTTTTATTTTATTGCAATTTACTTTCTTGCAATTTACATTAGTGCAATTTCATTAATCGCATCGCACTTACTTTTCTTGCATGATAAACAACTGTTGCATGAAAACCCACACCTTTAGGATAGTCCCTAAAAATGAAACCAAAACAAAGTTAAAAGTCATTGCAAGATAAAATTCACCGCCACAACATTTCAAAATATAAAACAACTCAAAATTTAATCACAAACAGAACACAAAACTACAATTACAACTAAATTAAAACGTCCTATTGGATGATCGGGAATACCTCGGATGATGTAACCTACGTGTTGCTAACGGGATTTCTCGCGGTCTAAATGAAAGTGTGGAACTCATTTAGTTGAGTTTAGCAAATTCATCTGGACTAAGTGAATCCGATAAAAATAATGATGCCGGAAGGATGGAACCGTGGGATCTTAACCGGTGTCGTTATAATCAACTTTAAGATTTGTTTTAATTAAAATATTGAAAACACTTGGAAATTAAGATTTTCTCTAAACCAAAACACTTTTCTCATCCCCTGATTTATGACTTCTAAAACTAAACCTCTGCAACAACAAGGAGCTCGGAGCATGGTGGGCAGCACGGCCATCGTCATCAAGCAAAACCTGAGTCTACTTCAGCAAAACTTTCCTAGAATTAAATAACAAAGCCATAGGACTTCGAGGTAGTTTGCCTAGTGCAACATAAACCCTCAACTCTTCGTTAGGCATTTGCATTGCAAATTAAGCCCTAACCGATCTTAGGATTCCGAGGTAGTCGTCCGATACGGCAATAAACCCTCACATCTTCGAGGCTATTTGTTTGATTTTATCATACAAATATAAGTCATAATTAATTAAAATTGGCAAGATCAAAACATTTAAATAAATATTAGGACTTTCCTAAACTCAAGCCAAACAATAGGATAGTCGGGAAATTACCGAAGTTCGCTTCGAATCTGTGATTTCTCCTACTTTTCTTCCTTTGGATTCCCAAAACAAAATGTTCCAAACCCGATCCATTCCCTATCGAAATTCCAAAATTCAATCCTTTGAAAACTTAAACTTTGAAATTCTTGAGAGCGGAATTATTGATTATTATCGAGAGTTTTCTTAGGTGATTCCGGTCACTTAAGATGTAATTAACTATAGGGGCTTGCCCTTATAGAGAATTTTAAAGAACCTGAGTAATATAAACCCCGTTTAATGCTTTCATATTAAGCGGTGGAATTTGTCGGCTTATAAAATTGGTTCGCAGACCAAACGGATGTCACAAATCTTCTAGTTTATTTAATCGAGCCCCACCGTCGAGCGGTGTGTCCGTCCTTAGGGATAGCTACACGGTTCGTGGTGCGGTGCTCGTTTATATAAACTATTTGGGATGTGAGATCGGTTTAATCTCATATCTTAAAACCTTCAAATTTAAAATTTTTTTTAAAATCAAATACTACTTTTCAAAATTATTTATTTAAATTAAATTAAAAATTCACCGACAACTTCTGTTAGGCGAACCCCTTTTCAAAATAAAACACACGACCTAAAAATATGCCGACAACGCATTTCCCAATCTTCAATTTCATCAGTCAGATATCGAAATATCTCATTCATATTATACCGAGAAGGCACAAAATTTGAATAGTGACATACCGGGTGTTTTCATAGAGAATAACTCATTTACTCTTGATGGAGTAAACGTCACCCATCTTCCTGGACGTAGATATTCCCATTGTTGATCGCATGTAAGTTAGAGTAGAACTCTTTTACAACCGTAATAACAACAGCAGACGTAGTGTAACAAAATACCTCCCAAGTAGCGCCGCGCGATCATTTCTTCTATCTTCGTAGTGGAATTCTCTAATCCTCGATTGAAAAATCCCCGTTCCTTCATAACTCTTTTCTTTACCAAAACCTTGTTCAAGATCACCGCGCTTCCGCACTCACAAATTTCCTCCGGTTAAACACTCTGCAATTAGAGGAATCTAAGAATTTGGAGGCCATTAAGGTGAATGGAATGAATTCTAGTGAAGAAGGCAGACTTAGAATGGTTTAAGAATGGTTTTTCACTAAGGATTTGGTGTTGAAACCGTCCAAATCGGCATTTAAAGTATAAATAACTCATCTTTATAACTTCCTCGCTGTCGGCGAGAAGTTTCTCGCCGTAGGCGACTCAGTTATAAAAACTGCCTCCCAGGTTCTCGCTGTCGGCGGGCTCGATAAATAAACTAATATTAATTTAGGCGTGAACCTCGCTGTCGGCGAGATTCCAAAATAATGTCCAATTTCGCTCTAAATCGAATAATTTCTTTTCTCATCATAATGGTTCAAATATGTGATGATTCTTAATAATAATTGAGTAGTAAAGTTTCAATAATATAGACTAACTAATAAAGTAGATGACTAATATGGGTTGCCTCCCATAAGGCGCTTGGTTTAACGTCGTCAGCCCGACCTAATTTTAATTATTAATCAGGTTGACTAAGCATTAAAACCTCTTTATAGTTAGGTCTTATACCTTCAAAATATAGTTTTAATTTATGTCCATTAACTTTAAATTTATGTCCAGTTTTTTGATCTTCGATTTCTATAGTTCCGTATGAAAATATTTGAGTTATGGTGAAAGGTCCTAACCATCGAGACTTCAATTTTCCAGAAATAATTTCAATCTAGTATTATATAACAAAACTTCCCGTCCTAGTTCAAAATTTCTCTGATTAATCTTCCGATCATACCATAATTTCATCTTTTCTTTATAAATCCGATCATTATCATATGATTCATTTCTTAATTCTTCCAATTCATTTAATTGCAACAATCTTTTCTCACCAACTTCCTTCATATTATAATTAAATTCCTTAATCGCCCAATATGCTTTATGTTCTAATTCAACTGGTAAGTGGCATGTTTTTCCATATATAAGCCTGTAAGGAGTCATTACAATCGGAGTTTTATAAGCAGTCCTATAAGCCCATAATGCAGTGTCTAATCTAATAGACCAATCTAACCTATTTGGGTTTACATATTTTTCTAAAATACGTTTAATCTCATGATTAGATACTTCAGCTAATCCGCTAGTTCGTGGATGATAAGCAGTGGATATCTTATGAGTAATATTGTATTTTTCTACTAGTTTGTGAATGTATTTATTTCTAAAATGAGTTCCTCCGTCAGTGATAATCACTCTCGGCATTCCAAATCTAGTAAAAATATTTTTCATCAGAAATTTTGAAACACTCTTAGCATCACACCTAGGTAAAGCTTGTGCCTCTATCCATTTGGAAACATAATCAACAGCTACTAATATATATGAGTTTCCAAACGAAGGAATAAAAGGTCCCATAAAATCTAATCCCCAAACATCAAAAATTTCAACTTCTAATATAAAGTTTAGAGGCATTTCGTTTTTTTAGATATATTTCCTACTCTTTGACATTTATCGCAAGTTTTAATATATCTGTATACATCTCTAAATAGAGTAGGCTAGTAAAATCCAGTATCGTAGAATCTTATAAGCGGTTTTATCAGTCCCGAAATGTCCTCCAAAATCGAATCATGACATTTTTGAATAATTGGTTTAGTTTCTTCATAAGGTACACATCTTCTAATAATTAAATCCTTACATTGCTTATATAAATATGGTTCATCCCGTAAATGGGTTTTCGTATCATGGATGAATTTTTTCTCGTTGTTGTAAAGTTAGCATAGGTGGTAAAATATTACTAACTATATAGTTTACTATATCAAGCATACCATGGTATTTTCCACTCATTGATATTATATAGTTGTTCATCGGAAAATCGTCTATAATTTCATTTTCAATATCAGATAATTCATGATTTTCTAATCTTGATAAATGATCCGCAATTTGATTATCAGTTTCTTTCTTATTAACGATCTCAAAATCGAATTCTTGCATTAATAGCATCCATCTAATTAATCTTGGTTTGGAATCTTTCTTTTGCATTAAATATTTGATAACATAATGATCAGTATGCACGATACATTTTGTTCCAATCAGATAAGGTCTAAATTTATTAAAACCATATACTACCGCTAATAATTCTCTTTCTGTAATTGTATAATTTATTTCAAGGCATCATTTAGAGTTTTACTAAGCATAGTATATAACTTTAAAAATCTTTTCATATCTTTGCCCAAGAACTGCTCCTACAAGCATAATCACTAGCATCACACATAAGCTCAAATGGTTTCTCCCAGGCTAGGTGAAACTATTATAGGTGTTGTAATTAATTTTTCTTTTAAGAGTTCAAAAGCATTCGGACATTCGATTGTAAATTCAAATTTCTTGTCCTTTTCGAGAAGTTGGCATAGAGGTTTAGTAATTTTTGAAAAATCTTTTATATAGCGTCCGTAGAATCCAAGCATGTCCAAGAAAACTTCTTACCCCTTTTACCGTAGTTGGAGGTGGTAATTTAGCTATAACTTGAATTTTTGCAGGGTCCACTTCCATGCCTTTTTCCGAAATTTTATGCCCTAAAACAATGCCGCCCGCAACCATAAATTTACATTTCTCCCAATTTAGAACTAAATTCGTTTTCTCACATACTTCTAATACTTTTTCAAGATGAGTTAAGCATGTGTCAAATGATGTTCCAAATACAGAGAAATCATCCATAAATACTTCTATTCCATTGTCAATTAACTTACTAAATGTAGACATCATACATCTCTGGAATGTTGCTGGTGCATTACATAACCCAAAAGGCATTCTTCGAAAAACGAAAGTTCCATAAGGACTAGTAAATGTAGTTTTCTCATGATCCTCAGGAGCAATTTGTATTTGATGATAACCGGTGTATCCATCTAGAAAATAAAAATACTTATGTCCGACTAATCTATCTAACATCTGGTCTAGAAATGGTAAAGGGAAGTGATCTTTCCTGGTGGCGGTATTTAATTTTCTATAATCAATACATATACGCCAACTAGTAACTTGTCTTATAGGAATAAGATCGTTATTTTCATTGGACAGTGTGACGGTCACTCCTCCCTTCTTAGGAACACGATGAATTGGGCTTACCCAAGCACCGTCAGATATAGGATATATGATACCATTATCTAACCATTTTAAAATTTCTTTCTTAACTACTTCTTTCATTATCGGGTTTAATCTCCTTTGGGGATCTGCTTTAGGTTTATGTTCATCATCTAAAATAATTATATGCATACAGATTGAAGGACTAATTCCTTTAATATCTGCTAAAGTCCAACCAAAAGTTTTTTTATATTTTTTTAAAGTTTCTAAAAGTTTTTGTTCTTGAGATTCGTTTAATGCGGATGAAATAATAACTGGTAAAGTTGAAGAATTACCTAAATAAGCATATTTCAAATGATGAGGTAATATTTTTAGTCGAAGTTCGGGAGGTTTAATAATTGATGGAACTATATTCTTGTCGGTGTTTTCGGTATTATCCAAAAATTCAAATCTTTCCTGAATATAATCTAGTTCTTCATTATTATCTTCAATTAATTCAGTGTTTTCTTGTTCTAATTTATCTTCGTAATATTCCTTAAAATGTTCTTGTTGTAAATGTTCAAGTATTTCCATCCGAAAACATTCATCATCTTTTTCTAGCGCAGGATATTTCATTGATTTTACAATATTAAAGGTAATTTTTTGGTCATTTACTCTCATAGTTAATTCTCCTTTCTGAACATCAATCATAGCTTTTCCAGTAGCTAAAAATGGTCTTCTTAAAATGATAGGAATTTCTTTATCTTCCTCCATATCTAAAACAATAAAATCTACTTGGGAAGATAAATTTATCCACTTTTACTTAACACATCTTCAATAACTCCCTTAGGATAGGTAATCGAACGATCGGCTAATTGAAGGGTTATCGAAGTAGGTGTAATTTTTCCTAATCCTAATCTCTTAAAAATTGATAAAGGCATTAGATTGATGCTTGCTCCTAAGTCACACAAAGCTTTTCCATAAAATTTTTCTCCTTTAGCGCGAGGTATAGTGAAACTACCGGGATCTTTCAATTTTTCGGGAAGCTTCTTCGAATAATAGCACTACACTCTTCACTAAGTGCGACAGTTTCATTATCGGTGAATTTTCTTTTCTTATTTAGAATATCTTTCATAAATTTTACATAATTTGACATCTGATCTAAAGCTTCGACAAAAGATATATTGATTGTTAATTTCTTTAATATTTCAAGGAATTTAGCAAATTGTTTATCTTTTTTATGTTGAGCTAGTCGTTGAGGAAATGGTGGTGGAGGTTTTTCAACAGAAATTTTCATAGGTATTAAAGGATATTCCAAGTTTGAATCTTATTGAATTGTTTCCTTTTCAATTTCCACTTCCTCTTTTTGGCTTTTAAGTTCTTTTTGAATTTGAGGTTCTAATTCTTTTCCACTCCTTAGTTGTATTGCTTTAATTTGTTCTTTTCCTTGATCTTTAGGATTTATTTCTACATTACTAGGAAAAGTTCCAGGTATTCTATTATTTAGCGTAATAGCAATATGTCCAAGTTGAGTTTCGATATTTTTGATATATGTTCCTTGAATTTGTAATTGATTTCCTTGAATTTGTAGTTGATTTCCTTGATTTTGTAGTTGATGACCCATAGTCAAAATTAATTCATCCATAGATAATTTCTTATCTTTGAATTGAGGGTTATTGTTATTAAATCCAGGTGGGTAATTAGGTTTATAGTTTGGATTTGTTTAACTAGGTTGATTCATCCATTGTTGATTAGATGTGTTATTCCAATTAAAATTTGGATGAGTTTTCCAACCAGGATTATAATAGTTTGAATAAGGGTTATTAGTTCTATTATTAATAGCATTTAAAGTTTCATAATTAGATTGAGATTATATGATTTGTCCAGATGAGTTTTCTTCTAAAGTAGGAGAGTAGTTCATTCCAAAATGATCTAATTTCTTAGATATAGCAGCAATTTGAGAAGCTAACATAGATATTGCATCGTTTACATGAATGCTAGCTATTTTTTTCGGATTTACTCTATCAGCAGGCCATTGGAAATTATTTGTTGTCATTTCTTCGATTAGTGCATAAGCTTCATCAAATGGTTTAGACATTAATGAACCTCCAGCAGCAGCATCGATGATTGATCTTAAAGATCCTACTAATCCATTATAAAAGGTTTGAATAATCGACCAATCTGGTAGCGCATGATGTGGGCATTTCCTAAGAAGTTCCTTAAATCTCTCCCAAGATTCATATATTGATTCTCACATCTAACCGACAAAAAGAAGTTATATCATTTCTAACCTTAGCAGTTTTAGATGGTGGAAAATATTTGGATAGAAATTTTTGTGATAATTCTCCCCAAGTTTTAATAGATCCAGAGTGCTTAACGAATTCAACTACATTTTAGCCTTATCCCTTAATGAAAAAGGAAAAAGTCTAAGTCTTATAGCATCATCGGATACTCCTTGATATTTAAAAGTAGCACGAAAGTTCTAGAAAACTAGCAAGATGTAAGCTAGGATCTTCGGTAGGTGAACCACTAAATTGATTGTTTTGTACCATTTGGATAATTGCAGGTTTAAGTTCAAATGAATTAGCAGCTACATCAGGGTTTTGAATAGTTAAATGAATTTCATCTGATGTAGGGTTGACATAATCTCTTAATGTTCTTTGTTGGTTCATATTTTGAATTTCAGGGATATTCGCCATTTGTGTTAAATTTATTATTTGTTTCTTTTGTTTTCTAATTCTTTTAATTGTACGCTCTAATTCAGAATCGTAAGGTATTAAATTTTCGTGTCCAAATTTGCGCATACAATTTTTAGAATAGATATTAATTTATTTATTATGATTATTTTAAAATAGTCTGTTACTTTAGTAAAGTTTTCTTACTTTCCCCGGCAACGGCGCCAAAAACTTGACCCACAATTTTATATTATGATATTTTAATTTGATTGCAACGACGCCAGAAACTTGACCCCGCTATATTATATGTATAGAATTGTAATTATTTATGTTGTGGATGCTACGCAAGTATACGTATCGTATCAAGTAATACAGGGCTCTAGTGGAGTCCTGGTTATCGATCCCACAGGGAAAGAGAATAAAATAACAGCTAATTTTAAAATAAAAATAATAATAATTTTAAAACAGTATACGAAAATTTGGAATTCTAAATTTAAACGCAATAAAGTAAATTAAGTATTTTAATTAGGTAACTTAACTAAGTAGAAGATTAATACGTATTGAAAGTGTCGGAAATTAACTAATTGCTAAATAAGTCTTAACTATTCAGAAAAAGTATCTTTCCCCTTGTTTAGAAATTTAAGTGATTGATGAATTTAAATGGATAATGTTAAGGTATTGTGACAAATAGGAGCATTCCTATTCTTTACCCTTTGGTCCAGGTGTAAAGAATATTGACTAATCCTATGTTTGATTGCGAATCGCGGCTAGCACGGGAGGATACCGACTGCCACTTCGAGCTCCCACGTTCCCCTCGCCCGAGGGCTAACATCTACACTTCGGCTCTCAAACAATAGGACCGAATTGAATATTTTAGTCTGTCACACTAAAATGCTCGATTCTACGCCCAGATGATATTATTTCCCTATTTATTTGCACCTTCCTTCCAAGGCTTTTGAATTCCCCGAATATCGGATGTAATTTTTACTATAGTTGTAAATCAACACATTTTAACAAATCAAATGGCCGAGTTGAAAAGTAAATTAAGTTTTAAGTAAAAATTATCACAATTTATTAATATATAAAAATATCTACTATTTTAATTTCATCAAGTCACTTAATTTCATAAACGAGGAGAAAGACTAAATAAACTACTCGGAATGCATGGAAACTAAACTAAGCATGGATTTCATTTAAATTTAAAAATAATAAATACAAATACTTATCTCAATTTATCACCAAGCAGACTCCTCGTAGTTCCTTTGACTCTTCCTTCCAGTACAGCACGACTCACTAATTACTCTAATTAAGATTCTAAAGACTGCTCACTCACTTATAACATACTTAGAACACACAAAAGACACAAAAGACTGCACACAAAAGACTGATTTTCGGCCTCTATATATAGAGGTAAGCAAAGGACCAAGAGGTGCGTAAGCATCCCTTCAAAAGGTGTCCAGGTTCAATGTATCTGTGCCATTTGAACTAGCTCGCCGTCGGCGACGAACTACCTCGCTGTCGGCGAGGCTTCTAGAAGATCTTCAAACCGTGCTATCTCGCTGTCGGCGGGCTCGGGCTCGCTGTCAGCGAGACAGTTATAAATCCTTCAGAATTTCTTCCTCGTACCCTCGCCGTCGGTGACTCAGCACAAATTGCATTATTTTCTTCCTTTTTGCTCCAAATCCGCTCTTTTTTATGATTTTTGCTTTTATCACTTAAATTCTTCATTCCTGCAACAAAATAAAGAAAATACCTTTCTTTAAAGTGTAATTTCATCAAAAATAGGTATGAATTTCTTAATAAAAGTTTTCAGTAATCACCTGCTATACAGGAACCTGTTATACAGGAGTCTGCTATACAGGAACCTCCTACACAGGAGAGAGCATACAAGACTGAAGACGTAGTCGGGGATGAGACAGTGAATGAAGACCCTGAGGAAGTAGAACGTGCAATCAAGGGTGTTCTTGAGTCTCTGTCCCATTCGGTGAGTATGAAATCTATTTTGCATCCATTATATAACTTCATATTATGTCTCATTAAAAAATTTATTTTTGTAGACATGTCTTTTGACACCCACTGTACGTAGTGATGCACAAGAAGGCGATACCAAAGAGGGCCAATCAGTAGATGAAAATGTAGGTTTACATGAAGAAATAATGGAGCCAAGTGGGAGAGAAATAATATCCAGCTAGAGCGATAGCGATAATGGAGAGCAATATGCTATAGTTGTACCAATACAAAATGATCTCCCTAATTTCAACCATGTTTTTTAATATTGTCACTGTGGTTAACATGTATTGTTTTATTTTGTAGGTTCGTACTGCGGCTCCATTTCTTGATTTTCCTGGCAGATCACAGATACCAGTAGAAATGCGAGACGAAATTGATCGCTGCATTGCGAAGTACACCGAAATGTAAGTAAATGTTCACCACACTTTAAATGTTATGCAGCAGATTTTGTTTTCAATTAACATTAACTCTCCTACTGCACGATGCAGAAGTGATATTATAGTTAGCATACCCAGGGTTCTCATTGATCGTATTAGTCTTGAAGATGTACTGATGAATAAGTGGTTTGAAAACGAGCACGTTGACATGTTCGCCTCTTTACTTTGCCAGAGAATATTAATGAGACCTGATTTGTACCAGCCCTACTTATATGTTTCATCGCAATATTGGGTAATTGCTGAACCTACCTTAACTCACACACTTTAAAGTCATATGAGTAATTATCGTACACTCACAATATAAACTTTTGCAGGTGAATAAAAAGTATAATAGGGCACCTTTTCTGGACCATATTACGAAGGAAACTGTTAAAAATTCAGACATTATATTGATTCCTGTTATCTATAATCAACATTGGATTTTGTTGTTGCTAGATTTACATTTGAAAAAATGGAGAGTATACGACTCTTTGGCGAATCCAATTCATAAGGACTACGGTAAACAAGTTGTAAGTGCTTAAACAACACATCAATCCCCTTTAATAACACGTCAGTAGCGTTAAGAACAACACATTACACCTAAATAACACTTAATTGTTTCGCCAATTATGCAGGTCGAACTATTTGCTACAGATGTCGCGCACTTATTCAGGGCCAAAATAGCGAAATGGGGACTAACTATATTTCATAAGATGCCAGCACAACACAATAGTGTTGACTGTGGCATGTTCGTGTGCAAGTATATGGAAACACTGGTTGAGGCCAAAGAAGTGGACTGGACAGTGCATAAAAACTGGCAGAACGACATGGAACGCTTTAGGGCTGAGTTTGCATATGATATTTGTGTGTTGACAAGGGAACAACATTAACTTGTATATTTGTATATTGTATAGTTGTATATCTCTGTGAATGTTATTGGTTCTGTGTATATTTGTATATGTCTGTGAAGGTTATTGGTTCTGTGCTGATCTTGTTAGATATCCTTTATGTAATTTACATATGTAATTTGAACTGTATGTGGAGGCTATAATTTTGTCTCTGTTCTGTAATTTAAACTATTTCGTGAGGTTGCTGCTCTAATTTTGGGGTCGTATTTTGAGTCCATAGGAGAATAACTAATAATAACACATAATAATACGTGAAAACACATGAATAACACAAGGGAATAACACATAGTAACACATAATAATGCAGAATAATACATAATAATGCAGAATAACACGGGGAATAACACATAAACTTCAACAGATTTGCACTGATCAATTTTATCATTTCCTGAGTGGGATGTGTTTATTTCAGCAAGCACATGAATAACACGTGGAATAACACGTGAACACCCCTGATGACGTTTGATAACATGGTCCAACAAGCGAATAACACGGAATAACTCATAACAACAAGCGAATAACGTGGAATATTGCAGAATAACACGGGGATAACACGCAGTAACACATAGTACTACGAAATTGCGCGGAATAACACAGAATAACGGGGAATCTATGATTAAGCGGGGAATAAAACGAAAGTCAGCGATTAATCGGCAGAGTAACGCGCGGTAACACAGTAACACGATGAATATTCCCTAAATACTGCTTGAGTTCGCCGCGGAGTAACTCAGGGAATATTCCCTTACATAGAAGCACGGTAACGCAGTAACACGGGGAATATTCGCGGTAACGCAGAGTAACACAAAGTAACATAGAGTTACACGGGGAATATTCCCTAATACTGTAGGTTAACGTGTTACTTGTGTGTTATTCGCGGGTTATTGGCGTGTTATTCACCTGTTTTTAACGTATTCAGCTGTTTTTGACGTATTCTTAAAGTTATGACACAATGATCTAGACAAATAACACAATATAATAAGCACTCAATTTTATTTTTATTAAGGGGAAAAGTAAGAGAACTTATAAAGTACTAGCTGTTAAACACATTGCTAGTTATGTGTTATTAGCGTATTATCCGCGTGTTATTCACGTATTATTTGAGTTTTCAAAGGGGTTATTCTGGTATATAAATAAGTTGAGATATTAATAAAGCTTATGCTCCCAAAATTAGATAAATAACCCAGTATAGACACCAACTTTAACTTGTGTTATTAGTGCCAGTCATGCGTTATTAGTGTCAGAAATGCTAACTACTGATAGTTGAAACCTAACATTGCATCATGATGTGCACGTCATACATGATAGCCGACTAACATGCAATTTTGAAGCCAATGAAACCTACATCTCAGACATAAAAGAATTGACCAAAATCATTTGATTAAAGATCAAGTGGTTTAGATCATTTGTGTTGATGGTGAACATCGATTCATTATTATTTAATAACCACATTTGTGTTCCGGTGTGCCTATGATACTCATCTTTACCTAAACTAAACGTGGGTGTAAAATCAAAGATTAGACTACATTTGTGTTCTGGTGTGCCTATGATACTCATCTTTACCTACTCATCTTTACCTAAACTACACGTGGGTGTAAAATCAAAGACTAGATCATGTACAATCCGTTTATTCATCGATCAATCATAAAGAAAGGATCGAATGCAAAAAAGCACAGTACAGTGAAACTTATGATCGGTGGAATTGAGTAGCAGTGTACCTTCTTGTATACTTACAAAACTACCTCATATGGGGTTAAGGAAGACAACGACTTTACAGTCACAGAAATATCCCTTACAAGTAATACATACCAATAAGCATGAAAATCAACAAACAAATTCTAGCAAGCTCACAAACTAATCCAACAATCAATGCACATAAAGTCTTCATTGTGCGTGCAAGTAGATTGTGAAAAAATTAGTATAATAAAATCAACAAACAATGAAATTTGCAACCGAATCTAAACAAATGATGGATTGAAACATGGAGAGTCACATGCAACAACCTCAAGTGTTTTAACCCAACAAAACCTTCGGCCTGAGCAAGAAAATGGAAACCGTAGAAGTCAAACTTGGATAACAGGTCTCAAAAGGGAGTATTTCCAAACTTGAATAAATTATTAATTTACGAGGACTTATGAACATAATATGTTAATCAATTGAAATCTCAGATAATTTATGCAAGTGAATGTCATGTTAAATTAGTGCGAATATTTTAAATAAAAAAGATGAAGCTCAGCACTTATTATCTCATCTAAAGAGTCCATCAACAATCCAGTATATGTGTGCGTTTGTTGTGCTGCATTGTATTTCTGATATAGAGAAAGAGTAACAAGTATTAAAATACGAAGTAATAAGTGCTACATAAATAATTTAAATTTGGTGAACAAACCTGGGTCAGACAGTCAGCCAAGATTTCATCGAATGAAAGAATATCATTGCTAGTTGATACTTGTTTTTTTCCTGAATGTAAAGATTAAAGTAAGGAATATGTCTTATACACCAAAATCAATGGATGGTTGACAATGTTAATGTAAATGTTAACTGAATGAACAAAAACTTACTTTTGGCTTTCATATTCTTCTCCCAATAACTTTTCAACCTGGCTGTAGATATACCTTTCAGCCTCTTCTTTGTAGGGTCGTTTACAATGCACTCTGAATTTGAAACTTTGCTCTTCTTGCTTGTCTTCTTAACTTGGGGCACTCTCCCTGCTAGAACTTCATCAAGATCTATAGACAGTTTTTTAAACGTGTCCCACAGACATTCCTCGGCAATATCGTTTCCGTGTGCTTTATTGATGAGTTGGTATGCAAATTTCTGAGAGCATGATAGAAATATAAGACCACTTGAAGTAACATTATTCACCCTGGATTCCTTTAGATCTCTGCTTCCAAACCTGTTATATATGTCTCTTTTAGCATGAATGGACCACCGCAATAAGAAATAATTTTCCGGAATCAACTTAATTTTTGCTACGTTGAGAACAAATAGTGCATGAGAGCACAAGAGTCTCATCATTTCAAATTTTTTGCAAGAACATGTTACCTCACAATTAACCTTGTCAACTATCACGGTCCAAGGCTGCCGAGTCCCCTCACCGTCTAGGCGCATTACGTAATATTTATCCTGACTCCTCGCAGCTTAATTCAATCGTAAGCCCACATAAGCCATTCAATAGCTCATGTTCAAACATTGAGTAAAGCTTCCTTGTATAAAATATAGCAGCTTGTCTCATCATTGGATTGATTTTAACCATAGGTGTTGTGACGGGCTGACCGCATTTGAAATCTTCATCCTTCTCGTTCCGGCGCCACGTTGTCATTATGTTTTCAATGCCGACAAAATAATCTGTTAGAGAACTTATGGGATTTGCAACTCCGTGGCAGAAATTATTGGTGCACTCACTCCTCTACGTTGATAAGATTCTCATTCCAAATATATCTTTATTAAATGTTGTTGACCATTTGTGTCGTATACGGTATGTTTCGTCTAACCAGATATTGCTCTGTAGTTCTCCCACCTCTATCATTAGAGACCATGTTTCATCAAACTCCTCCTCGGAATCACACTGAGCCATGCATTTATAGAAAAGACCACATACGCTTTTAGTACGAACACCACAATGCACTTTTGTGGATAGTTTCTTGTAGATATGTCATTGGCATAATCTGTGACGTATCTGTGGGAGGCATTCTGCAATGACTCTTTCCATCGCTTGATTCTGGTCGGTGAAAATTGTTATTGGATGTTTGTCTCTCATTATTCGAATGAATAATTTGAATAGCCATATGAATGACTCAGTAGTCTCGTCGGACAAAAATCCAACTCCAAATAGGACATTCTGTCAGTAGTGGTTAACCCCCACGAAAGGAGTACAACATAGGTTATATTTATTTAATTTGTAGCTTGTATCAAATATGATCACATCACCGAAACAATCATAATGAAGCCTAGATAACCCATCACTCCAGAAAATGGTTGTTAATCTACCTAACTCATTTGTTTGGATCCCATGCAAACATTGTATCCCCAGCTTGCCTATCCATGAACAATTGTATTAGAACATTAACATCTTCCTGTTCAATCCTTTCTCCTCTTTCTCTTTGAATGAAAATAAATGCATCCCTCTTATTGCATTCCAAATTCTCGACACCCCCAACCTCCGTAGCAATGAATTGGTATGCATCTCTTGCTCTGATCCCTAATCCTGTCATCGATCTTATGACATCTGCATTTAACTCACTGATCCTTTTGTTGGAACGAAGAAGATGCTTATCACCATTTTAAGCTAAAGGATGATTTTGATTTTCAAGGAATTTCAACATTTTCCAATTGCCTTCAAGATCAACAGCATATCGAACCATAGCCTTACAACCAGTCCTTGTGTCTGATTTTTTGAACTTCACTGTATCCATGTTATTAGACTCTTTCTTGTAGCTAGCTTTTCCGCAAACATAATCTTTGCTCTTTAATTTCCTGGAGTTCGGCCAGTAGCTACTATGGTCCTTTCGAACAGTGAATCCTACATGATGTGCATATGCACGATAGCTTTCGTATGCTTCTTGCTCATTGTGGACAGTGCTGCTCAGAAAATTATCCACAATTGGTTCGTAACAAACATCTGTAGGTCGGAAAGATTGCAAATTTGAACATAATTAACACAAACTCATAAAAGGAAAGAGCTCTGAACAACACCCATGAAATTCACAACGTAAACACCCATAGTGATACAATCATAATATCATGGTAACACCAGAATAACACTGGCATCACACAATGATAACACAAAAAAAATCATAGTAACACCCACATAGTACCACTGCACAACACCTAATATCCCAAAGTCATGAACCAACATTAACATCAGACAGAGACAACTATTGTACCACACTAAAGGAACTATATCATAGGTGGAAACCTACACCATAATAATTTCACCAGAAATATCACAATCTAGCCCGAATAACACTAGAGTAATACAAAGATAACACGATCTTAACACCATAGTAACACCGGTTAAACACCAAAAATTATAACATAATATCAAAATGTTTTCTCCCTAACAAAAAGTACACCTGCAAGCAAAATATTAATATCAGCAGAACCCTTTGATAACAAATCAATAACACCATAATAACACTGGGATAACACCCCTGTATAACACCACCCAGAAAAAAAAAATTTCTTGGTGCAAACCTTTACATCTGACTAAGCAACCAATATACTACCTAAAAATTAGTAAACAAAAGGTATAAACCAAGATAACAACCGAGTAACACGAAAATAAACCAAAAAAACACAACTCTTGCTGGAATAACACAATAGTATCACAAAAGTAACACATGTTTGACACAATAATAACACATGAATTACAGCAGTAAAACAAGAAAATTTATAGCAAAATAACAGAGAGATTGCTGCCTTGGAAAAACTATGCCAGTACACTATGCTGATAACACAACACCTTAAACGATAACACAAAAAAACATAACCATTGCCCAAACCATAATAACAAATACACTCACTTCATCTTCGAAGTTCAGGGAGAAGGACGACTGAATATCCACCAGCATTTCAGCATCATTACGTGAGTTATCCATGGATAACCTACACAGAAACCCTAGCTGCAAACGAAGGTGACAATGCTTTCTTCAGTTGCGATCAATATAACAGTGACTGAGGTATTTAGCTCTTTTATTTTAATACTGGCGGGAAACAGGAAATTTGTCGCGGGTTGGATTCGGGCCGGGCCGCGCGTAACATCCCATTTCTTCGCTGTTTTCTCGCGTGAATCGATGTGGCAATGGCGGGCCCGGCGAATCCACGTGTCAATGTTTCATTGGACTTCGAACGTAGAAATAAGTGCGGAGTCCGGATGTAATATTTCGCCAGAAACAAGAGAAGTTCAAAGCAGGAGAAAGGTGAAGGATATACCTAAAGCTAGGACTTCATAAGGACAACAAAGGGATAACTGCCGTAGATAGTTGCGAAGACTGCGAAGCGAGGCTGAGGGGTGCAAAGTGGAAGATTTATTGAGTGGAGTTTTGGGTGATATACTTGTACTACCAAGCTTTGGGGCGGCAAAAAGTAAAATAAAAGGTGTTATTTGGCTTGTATGTAAATGCCCCTATCTAAGATGAGTTTATTTAGCTATCTTACATCCTTATATTTTAATAATAATTTTAAAATTTTATTTAATCTTCCCATCACGTTGCCATTCCCCGATCTCCCGCTTTGAGCAATTATTTATAATAAAATTTCTAGTTTGAAACCTGATAAAGACACGCTTATTTTATATGTGACCACATTCCCGTTTGAAAACTTTATTCCTCCGAACAACTTCGAACCCTAATCTCACTCATCGGAGAACATCGTTCCTTTTCAGATCCTCCACTATAATCGACGTCTTCTCGACAATTTAACAATGGAGTGCGTCCCTCTTATCGAAATTTCGTCCGAGGATGATTTCCTCATCCCATCTTCTTCGCAGGAATTCGGTAGGCCTTCACCTGGCGAATTCAATGCCACTGTCGTCTACGAACACTTTCTGTTCGTTTTGTTTGATTTTCTCTTAGATTATGATTCTTATAGTCAAGTGAAGTGCGATCTTTATTTTCTTTATCTATGGTTTATCACGCTGAACTGCTGTTGTGCTTTTCGGTTTCTTCTTGAGTAGAGTTTCGTATCTAGGATTTCCATGATACATTCTTAAAACAATTGAGCTACTTAGACCTTGCGATTCTTTATATTGCAGCATTTTAAATAGTATCCTTCCGCCTTACCAAAAATCGGTTAACTGTTAACTAGTTCAGCAGAGAATATCTGAAAAGACATATTTTTGTTTATTTTTTAGCGGGAGAAACTAAAGGAAAACAAAACAGTCTCTCCCAAAACTTTAATTAAAATGTAGTTTAATATTATTTATACCAAGAATTCTTTTTCCATTTCATGGTAATTGAGCCCAATTACAAAGCAAATTATCAAACCAATGTACATTAGTGAGCTAAATGTTATCTGAAAGAACAAAATGCTTGCATGTAGAAAATTAAGCTAATGGACTTCTCAAGCTGGAGAACTGAAATATGACGATGCTTATAATTACCTGAATAGTATATCTAATCTAGAGGTGCACTATAGTTTCTAAATGCAACTCTTATATTTTTACTGCTTTCTGCAAAATTTGTTCTTGTTTGTTTTCGTATCAAAATTCCTTTTACATGGATTATGTTCCACTTCTATTAGAAGCACTTATAGCTGTAAGTGGAAGAGGATTTTTTGCTACACTCATGGGAAAAAAATGAAGAAGGAGGGTTTATAAAACCAACCCTAAATAGTTTGGATAATACTAATGATGATGATGAGTGAGGGAAGTCCTCTTTCCCTATCATTCAATTTTATGGGATATTGTGCAATAGTATGACAATTTTATAGATTCTTAGCTTGTTGTATTTTTTACAATTGCCTAGTCAAAGGAATGTTTGAGTTCATATTAGGCTTTTTGCATCATTGTGGAGAGAGTTCTTTGGTCGTTGTAAACCCTTATACTTATATTGACTTGTACACATGTATTTTTGTCAGGTTTATTGTAGTTTAACTTTGCTTTTACCATAAAATTACCTATTTTAACTGTTGGATTCCTGTATCGAGTTCTCATTTCTTGTTTTGGTTGTAATGAAACCTAAAACTCTAATATTTTAGCCATCCCCTAGAATATTTATTACAAGCATAAGATACTGTTCTATATATTTTTTTTCTAGTTAGGATATTTTTACATTTGTTTCATGATTCTGTATACTAATTCCTTTTTTTTCTCCTTTGACCGAAATCCATGTGGGGCTGTTCTTTGAAGATGTCATGAATCCTAATTATTGGTGGCACAAATTATTCCTCTTTATATTTATTTGTAATTTGTCAACACTAGGCTAATCTTGATTAATTTCTACGAGGATTATATAATGTCATAAGTCAAGGATACAAAGGTTTTATACGATCTAATCAGTCTTATAAATGAACAAATAACTCTTATTGATGAAATCATTGTAATTTATTATAGAAAATTTTAATAGTAAATATAAGCTTTTATTGGATTAATATGAATCTCAGTCCTTTTTTGTTGGTATTTTTTTTATCTTAATTTTATTCATTAATGTGGTAAAATGAAAACAACCATACATGGGATAGAATTGTTGTATTCAATCCTCATGAAATTAACATGATCCTGTTTCTCTTAATTCGTGTGCATTTGTCTTAAAATTTCTTAGCATACTTTCTCATACCAACTTGTTACTTATCATGCACTTAAATTCACGCGGCTTACTCAAAAAAGCAGTTTACTCAAAAAAGAAATTTCTCTACAATTCTATATGATCTCTCTTCATTTTTTCTACAATTCTATAAGATCTCTCTTCACAATCATGTGATGCAGGAATTCTTCCATAGACTCAATAAAGACCAGCTTTGAAGATGCCTCAAAATCCCATATGACGAGGAGTTCTTCATAAGATTTTGGCATGATATTGAAGTCTTGAGTCCCCTTTGTTATCATATAAAATTTGCTAAGAAATTTATCCATTTTCTTAATTTTAAAATTCCCTTGAATGCAAAAAGAAGTAAACTTTCTATATAGGCACCATTAGAAATATAACTTCTAGGAAGTTAATAATTTGATTGAATTCAGAAAAAATCATGGAGAGAGGGGATTATTTAAGAAACGTGCTATTATAATTTTGTGTGGTCTCTAAAGGAATTCAAGTTGTAGCATGGTAAGAAGGAGATGATTTTGTGCAAATATTATCATTTTTGCTTACTATAAAAGAATGGGTATAAACCCAGCTCTTTCTTAAAGAAGGATATGAATTTGGCGTTGAGTAGCTAGTTGGTAAGTTAAGATGAATAGTTTTTCATGTCAAAATTAGCTTCTTTAC
The DNA here is from genome assembly GCA_022702705.1 of Papilionanthe hookeriana x Papilionanthe teres. Taxonomy (NCBI): domain Eukaryota; kingdom Viridiplantae; phylum Streptophyta; class Magnoliopsida; order Asparagales; family Orchidaceae; genus Papilionanthe; species Papilionanthe hookeriana x Papilionanthe teres. The sequence goes on along the minus strand of CM040426.1, from coordinate 38,117,597 downwards.
GAAAGGAGCTAGTTGGTTAACTAGATTTTGATATGACCAGCTTTAAGGAATTCATCTAAATTATTAACTAGATTTTGATATGAATTAATTAAACGCGACAAAGCTTCTTTCTCTATATCCTTTCTCACTTATGGAATGTTGACCTATAAAAATAGTAGAGCAGAAGTTGATACAATAATGATGAGTTTGATTTGATTTTTGCCTTGCATGTCGACATTTCCTGAGTAAAAATTGTTAGGGAAGGTCCTAACACACATCATATGTCATATCCTTATGCATTGGTTTCTGCATTAAGTCAAACCTAGTCAACCTCAATTCTGATGGACAAAATTTGTCAATTTAGGTCAAACCATGCTATTTTGTTACCACCGTGAGTCAATTCACATTAAAACAAACCTAACCGACATTAGGGATTTTGGCTCAAACCTAAGAAATCAATCCTATGTCTAGTTGATGCTGTTACTTCAATCCTTGGGATAAACCCAATAACGGCCCTAAGTGTGGGAAATGATTTTTTAATGGTTCTTATCATGCTTACTGTGTAATAGCTACCCTTCCACTCCCTCTATAGTAGCTATTATATCCCCCTCCTCTTAAGCATTCCTTGTATACTTTAGTCCCACATTGGTAAGCCTATAATTATAATGGGAGAGGTTGCTTGGAAGGAGAGGGGAGAGCTTGCATGTGAAAATGGCGGAATGCCTCTACTTTGTACAAAGCTGAAGTGACATTGTTTATCTCTACCTTTTTTTCACTTAAACTTGCAATTTTCTTGCAAGTCTTTTTTGTCCCCCACCATTACGTTGTTGATTCCATGAACCTATGGTGATGAATTTATTTCAAAGATAGCAAATATTTAAATGAAAAAACTAAAACATATGTTAAGTGATTTTAGGATTAGAAGTTTGTTTGGATTTCGTATAAGCTTCAAAATCAAGTGATTGGTGACTAGATGACCAAAGTAGTTTAAAGAAAGCTTGAGTGTTTTAAATTTATTAGGTAGTGAGTTGTATAAATGCAAGGTGAATGAGTCTTAATTTGTCTCAAGCATTCAATTTATAAATTTATTAAAATCATTACTGCTTTTAATAGTCTATGTATTTTGTAAGTTATAAGCAAAAATCACAAATCAAAATTGATCCATCTTTTTCTTACTTTTTTTGCTAATTAAGGGTTAATGAATTTTTAAATTTTAATAAAATAGATAAATAGTTTTCATGTCAAAATTAGCTCCAAATAATGTTTCCATTACATTCATTTTATTATTTGCACAAAATAATATTTAATATATAATATATTATAGTTTTATTTTATATATTTCAACTTAATGTTTTCTAATTTTCACATTGACCTTCACATATTTTGATACTTTCCATGATTAACGAGTGTTGTCGATTGTGATAATGAGTTACTTTTTTTTTTTTTTGTAAAAATTGATCATATGATATACAAGTAATTCAAGAATAAAGAGTGATAAAAATGAGTCTTCAATTTCTTTTGAACTCATCCAATTGATTAGTTTTTCTAGTTATTCTTTCTATTGAAATCGGAATAATCTTTTGTTCTATAAATCATGAGAAGTTGGAATGCTTGTTTTATCCTATGCTTATAGCTTGGCATAAGTACTAATTTTCCCCCTCCCTGCCATACACGATTTACAGGAAGTTCATGACAATGTATTGCATTTTAATGGAAAATACCTTTGCCCCCTTTTCAACTCAAATTACTCCATACGCATGACTTTGACACCATTAGTTGTGTAAGTTTTCTTTAGATGCTCACAAATATATGCATTATATGGGAGATGTTAAAACTTCATGCCTTTGTTACAATGAATATATGAATTAACACTTTTGGCAGATTGATTTTTAGTGCAGGTATGCATATTTTTTGAACTATGAATATCAATACCTACATTTGAAAGAGCTATGCGAATTTAAGTTTATATCCAACAGCTAAAAATTGGAAATTTTGAATAAAATCTACCTTCTTTTCAAATTTCAATAACTTGGTGGCTTATTAATGTTTATTCATGTTAAAAGGTTGCAAGACATGAACTTAACTGAGCATATAAATGGGTACTTTTACTGGCTACTACAGATTTAGTGATTTGAATCCTAATAGAAGCATTTGACAAGTTGAGTTCGGAGGTTTATAAGATCTTCATGTCCATTTTTTGTTTGATAAGAATATCAAATATATAACAAATTTAATTAATAGTTCTAGCAATTTACATGATTGGATAACATATGCTAGAGATAAAATATAAGTAGAATCTCTCTCTCTCTCTCTGTCTCTCTCTTTCTCTTTCTCTTCCCATTCATAGGCGATATAGATGTGTGCATAGGTACATTTGTATTGTTAAGCCTATAAGTGGACCGGTCCCTCCTGGACCAGTTGAGAGCCATCCAACAGGCTTGCCTGGTCGGTCTTTTTCGCGAGAAGAAGCAGAGCGACATGTTGCCACAGTCGAAGGAAGCAAGGCGCAAGTGGGGTCCACGAGGGGCTTTTTCATATGCTCAAGGAGGTGAAATTAAAGGAGTTTGCAGGGAAAGTGGGACGGAAAGTTTTTGAAATGCTTTAGGAGGATTCTATTTAGGAGAGTAACCACAAGTTTGTATTTTTTTTACCATGTTTTTGTTGGCTGCTGTGTTTTCTTCGTTTGGTGGTGTTCCTAGCGACATTTAGGGTTGTGAGAGAGCTGATCTACCTCTCAAAAAGTAGATCATCATTATATCTTGCTTGTTTGCATTTGTTTTTCATAAGTGCAGTTCTCATTTGAGTTTTTTCTATCTATATATTGTCGTTTCGTCATTGTTGGTTGCTGAATTTTGGTTTATGAGCGTAACAAATTGGTATCAAAGTCTAAATCTTGGCGGGATGACAACAAAGAAAGTAGATGTGTTAGAAGAGGAGATAAGACAAATCCGATTGGGAATTGAAGAAAGACTCGCCACCTTGGAGGACATGTTTTCTTCCATTGAAAGTCGAATGGAGGATTAATTTTAGAGCATAGGTGAAATGCGGTAGATGATAAAAAAGTTCATGGAGATGCAATTCAAGGCCATGCCGATCACTCCGGTTATGAACCCTAACCAATGGTGATCATGGAATCCTTGATCGGGTCAAAGGGGAAGGAGATTGAGTGAGAAGACAACGAGGAAGCCAACATGTTCCAACAAGAGTGTCCTTCTAGGACTCTGAGAGAGAGGGGAGTGGAGACTTCCGATGGAGGGGGATGGGCCGAAAATTGGAGTGATGGTGTAAGGGGCACAAAAGAGCACGATGGAGGAATGAGGGAATCGGGAGTTGGGTATGCCTATGACTGGAGGCGGGAGTTTCATCTTAGATACATGGGGGGAAATACTCGAGGAAAAGGAAGTTGTGGTGGAGATGCAAGAGTCAGAAAATTAAAGATGCCGATCTTCGAGGGAAGATGCATATGGGTGGGTGTATCGGGTGGAGCGATAATTTGCCATCACTGGGTTACCTGAAGAAGAGAAACTCATGGCAACGGGATTATGTTTGGAGGGGAAGGCTTTAGCGTGGTTTTAGTGGATGGAGGCAAGGTCTCCGATGCACTCATGAGAGGAGTTTAAGAATTGCTTGTTGGAGTTTTTTCGAGCCATTCAGAAAGGAGACTTGCATGAGTAATTCTATGTTCTGATTCAATAAGGGACGGTTACGTAATATCAGGAGAAGTTCGAGCTCTTGTCATGGAGGTTGAGGGGTATTTCTGTAGCAGAACTGAAAGAGAACTTCTTGAAAGGCCTAAAGCATGACATACGAGTAGCCATCCGAACCTTGAGACTGCGTGGATTGAGGGAAATGATGAAATTTGCCCAGATGATGGAGGATAAGAAACAAATGAAAAAGAGCAGTAAAGGCGACAAGACCTGAGGATTCTACAAGAGCACCTTGATAGCTACGACACGGAGGACCCAGATGGTGTCATTTCAAAAAGAGATGCCGAAGGAGAAGAATACGGGGACCTGTCTTGGGGTAATTTCAAGCGCCTCACAGATGTAGAAGTGCATGATATAAGAGCAAAGGGATTATGTTACCGCTGTGTCGAGAAATATGCCTTAGGCCACCGTTGCAAGGAGCGGGCTTTTCAGATTCTTTTAGTTCAAGGGGAGGATATAGAGAGTGAGGAGTCATAGGAGGACGCAGTGGAGGAGGAGCAACTTCATTTGGATGTAGTGAAGGTTTCCCTCAATTTGGTGGTGAGAGTTACCCCAATCACACCATGAAGGTGAGGGGGTGAATTGGGGAACAATCGATGGTGGTGTCAGTAGCACATAACTTTATATTTAATTAGGTCGTGAAGAAGTTAGGGTTGGAGCTGGTGACTACAAGGAGCTTCAGAGTTAAGAAAAGTAGGGGAATTTGCATAAGGTTGGTCTTGACACTACATGCCTACAGGTGGTGGAGGATTTCCTTCCCTTAGATTTGGGCAACACAGATGTGATTTTGGAGATGAAGTGGCTACGGATGTTTGGGAAGATGAAGGTGGATTAGAAGTTTTTAACAATAGAGTTCCAAGTGGAGGGTTGGAAGGTGATGCTGAGAGGAGATGCTAGTTTATGCAAAACTATGGTGTCACTTAAAACCATGGTCAACTCGATTCGAGGAGTTGGGCTAGGTTACTTGGTGGAGCTGCAGATCATTGAGGAGATTTGAGATTCAGAGTTGACAGAGTTTCCTGAAGGGGTCCAACTACTCCTACAACAGTTTACGGACGTCTTCCAATAGCCAAGCAGGTTGCCACCCCCAAGGGAGCACGTGCATGCTATTACATTAAAGGAGAGTGTTTCCCCTATCAGTTTCAGACCATACAGGTTCCTCCAGATTCAGAAAGATGAGATAGAAAAGTTGATCTGATTAATGCTCGAGGCTGAGATTATCAGGCCTTGCGTGGCTCTTTTTCCAGTCCAGTTCCGTTGCTAAAGAAAAAGATGGTAGTCTAAGATTCTACATGGACAACCGGGCTTTGAACGAGGAGACGGTGTTAAACAAGTTTCCTATTCCTATGATTGATGAGTTTCTGAATGAGCTTTATGGGTTTATTTTCTCAAAAACTGATCTTAAGTCGGGATACCATCAGATCGAGATGAATACAACGAACATGCACAAGATAGTGTTCAGGACACATGAAGGACGTTATGAGTTCTTAGTGATGCTGTTTGGTCTCACCAACGCCCCTGCGACATTTCTGTCCCCCATGAATAGGGTTTTTCAACCTTACCTCCGAAAATTTGTCTTGGTCTTCTTTGATGACATCCTGGTCTACAGTCGTACAGAGACAGAGCATGTTCCTGGAGACGTTGAGCGAGCACCAATTATATGCCAACTTGAAGAAATGTTCCTTTGCATAGTTACAAGTGGAGTACTTAGGACATGTGGTGACCAGAACAAGAGTAGCAGCGGATCAGTCCAAGATCGAAGCTATGGTGGAATTGCCTTTACCCAAAACTTTAAAAGAGTTGAGAGGATTCCTGGGTTTTACCAACTACTACTTGAAGTTCGTAAGGGGATATGATAGAGCAGTTGAAGAAAGAAGATTTCAAATGGGAGGAAGCAGCAATACATGCATTTGAACATCTGAAGAAATCCATTACCAGTGCCCCGGTATTAGCACTTCTAGATTTTAGTATATTGTTTGTGGTAAAAACGGATGCATCAGGGTACGGGTTGGGAGCAGTGCTCATGCAGGACTAGCGAAGGATTGCCTACTTCGGCTAAGTTCTTACAGCCATAGTGAGGCTAAAGTCAGTATATGAAAAAGAATTGATGGCGATTGTCTTGATCATTTAGAAGTGGTGACCTTACCTATTGGGACGATATTTTCTGGTCAAAACAAATCATAGGAGTATAAAGTATATTATGGACAACGGATGGTGATTGAGGAGCATCAGAGGTGGCTATTCAAGCTACGGGGGTATGATTTCGAGATTCAGTACCTGCCAGGATTAGAAAACAAGGCAACCGACACACTATTGAGAAAGGTGGAGGAACCTCAACTGACGATCCTATTGGTACTAGATTGGGAAGCCTTAAATGGGAGAGCATGTCTCAGCTATTTTGTTGGTTGTTGGTGAGGTGATGGCACACATTGGGGCAGTGGTCTATCTTAAGGTTACCACCATCGTTCACACTATTTCCGATCTTCCATACTGAGACATGCAATTGGAGATCATACACCCTCGCCTACACTACTATCGATGCTGATGGAGGACTTGGAGGTGATTCTAGAGCCTCTAGAGATCAAAGGAGTGGACTAAGGAGTAGGGGGAGCAAATGCGGTATTAGGTAAATGGAAAGGACTATCGAATTATGAAGCAACATGGGAGCCTTATGAGGTGATCTACAAGTAATTTCCATCCTTCCACCTTGAGGACTAATCCTTTGGGACGGGAGTATTGTTACGCCTGTAAGTGGACCGGTCGAGGCCATCCAACTGGCCCGCTTGGCCGGTCTTTTTTGCGAGAAGCAGAGCGGTATTTTGTCGAAGTCGAAAGAAGCAAGGCGCAGGTGGGGTCCACGAGGGGCTTAATCACACACTCGAGGAAAAATTAAAATATTTTGGAGGGAAATTGGGGAAGGAAAGATTTTAAAATGTTGTGGGAGGATTCTATTAAGGGGAGTAACCTAGGGTTTGTATTTTTTTACGCATGTTTTGTTGGTTGTTGTGTTTTCTTCTTTGAGTGATGTTCCCAGCGACGTCTAGGATTGTGAGAGAGCCGATCTACCTCTCGAAAAGTAGATCGTCATTATATCTTGCTTGTTTTTGTTTTTCATAAGAACATCCCCCATTTGAGTTTTTTCCATCTATCTATTGTCATTTCGTCACTGTTGCTTGCTGATTTTTGGTTTCGGAGCATAAGATATCTGTGATATAATTTTGTCGAATGTGTTGAGGCAATTCATATTTATCTTTTTTTATGTGTAGTAGGGAAAGTACTAGTCTATTTATCTATAAAGACTCGCAACATTTATTTTTGCCAAAATTATATCTCTCTCAATCATAAATTCACTGGACGAGAAAATCGTTTTTTTTTAAAATGATATTACAATAATTTATCAAGTGGTGAAAATCTTATCAACTCCAATAATAAGGACAAGGATTAGACCCAAAGGATGGGGATTGCAATTTTGCCTTGTATGGCGACCTGTACGAGAGCAAACATAATTTGATGAATTTTGAATTTGACCCTTAAAAAAAATAATTAATTTTTGAAGTAATTGTAAATCATTGAAACTACTCTCTTGCTTCTCAAAGCAAAATTTGTCGGTTCATTTCATTTTGTCAGTGCAATATTCTTAGACCCAGTATTTGAATATTTGTTATATTTATCAGATCACATGTGCCTTTTAATGAGGTTTAGTTTCTAAAGAAAATTTACGGGTTTTCATGAAATAATTGTACATTTTGTTAGATGAGATATTTGAGTTTTAAATTATATTGAGAAACTCACAACTTTTAGGATCATCATTATATCTATATGAATAAAAACACTTATATCAAAGCATCATCTAACACTTTTTTAAAATTGACGTAAGCCTAGACAATTTAAGCTCCAATTTTCTTGAAAGATAGACATGGCACTTCAAAATTGGTACAATTTTGATATTTTGGAAAATATTACACTTTTTAGAAGCATAAATGATCTCAATTTTATTATTGACGTGGCTTCTAAAGGATGCGTGTGCTTATCAGTGTGCTTGAAAAAAGTATGATCGTCATATTAGCATGCTTTCAATGCAATTATACAATCTTCGATGCTCTTGCACAAAGTATTCTTATGATTTTTATTGTCTTCATAAGATTCACAAGTGCATATCATTCAGTTAGAAAATAGGGTTTTCATTCGAACTGCTTGCACTCTCTTATTTGTTAATTTGGGTGTGATTGATTTCAAATTAAAGCTTAAAACAATGTTATTTGCTTGCAATTAAATTGTTGTATGGTTTCTTCAAGTAGAACCCCACGGAGTTTTTTTTTTTAACAAATAAACGTTCACACTTGATCAATTTTATATGAATTTTGTAATTCCAATTTTAGCAATTCTGAGCAGGCTGTGAGAGATTAATTTTCTTCTCGTAGAGGAGTTGTCTGGCCTTGTCCATGCTAATAAGAGAGTTTTAATATCCCCTGCAGTTCTTTATATGTTTTATTTATGTTTTCTTCTTACAATTTTTGTTAATTATATTTTTATTACTTCTGCCTCATTTATTATCTAGAAATCCACTTAGATTATTCAATTTAAATTTCTTTGTAAGCTTATTTTACAAAAATTTTGGCAGTACTCTGGCGTATCCCCAGCCCACGCCCCTTCTAAAAAAGAAAAAACATACAAAAAAGTTGAGGTTACAATCCTTAATCAACTTCAACAATCTACTTTATCTAATATTTGTTGTTTCTGAATAAAGATGTACTTCAAATTTTGATAATTTGAATAGATCTTATATCTCACTAAATAATATTTTTCAATTTTTTAATGTGAACATAAAAGTTGTCTACTCCATATTATGCGTTAGATAATTTTTCTCATGTGACTTATTATTGAGAAACATATGCGATAACTCTTATATGTTATAGCAAACAACCCAATTCTCTCTTAAAAGCATCAGTCAACTCCTAAAAATACAAAAAATTAGACGAAATAGTTAGAACAAATGCTGAAACTAAGGAAATCCTTTAATCTTTGAAAATTGATCTCACACTCTGATGGTTAGTCCAAAAACATTATTTTTCAGTCAATTTATCAAAGGACAACAATATCTGAAAAGTATTTATCAAGCCTTCGATATTAACCTGTCATGCAAAAAATCTATAAACCTTTGACACTAAAGTTGGTCTCGATCTAAATTAATAATATTTCTTAACTTATAACTAAATTGCAATCCAAATTAACCTCGACATATACTATTACCTCAAAATAACTACTCATAAAAGCATTGAAGCCTACCACTTTAGTTTGAAGCCAATTCATCGGAGAAATTGCCAATCTTGATTCTTAATTAACCTAATTCACATCTTTTCTCCCTCATCCCTCTTCTTCTTCCTTTCCTTTTCTCCCTCTCCTCGTCTTGTTCTTCTATTTCCTCCTATTTCCTCTTTTTCTTTTTCCTTCCTTCACTGTTCTTCACCTTTTCCCTCAGCCAGCTCCTGTTCTAGCTCTTTGTTACATGTGGAATGGCTAACTTATGGCTAATTTAATTATTAACCAAATTAGTTTTTTTCTTAAAATGATTCAGGCATTCATTTTTATCATCTATTGCATCTTAAATTAGTGAAAATTCCATCACTATTATTATAGCATCGTGAATAGTATTATAAACTAAACTTCATAAAAGTTTAGTTTAAATGAAAGTTACCCGTAACTTTATCTTTTAGAGTTAACAGATACTTCTATATTTTAAAATGATAATTTTGACTTGTAGAATACAATGATTTGTATAAAAATAAAAAAATGGGAGTATAATTTATTTAGAGTTGCACTTATACTTTATAAAAAAAATATGAGTAATACATTTCAATTTTTGAATACCAAAATATATTATCTATAAAATTGATAATAAATTTGTTTACTTGTACTTTAAAAATATTGTTCGTCATATGCTTATATATAATGAGGGTATTAGTTACATTAAAAGGCTTGATTAAGAACTCATAATGATTATGACAGATGTTGAAGCATTCTTCATCATGTCCTTAGTCACCATCAATTTTTAATACTTAGGTCTCAAATCTATTTTCTAAAACATGCACCACCTTCTAGGTGGTCAATTATTCATATCATGTTATATTTCTTTTTCATAAATAACACTGGTACACTTCACGAAGATATATTATGCCTGATAAAATCTGACTACTAACTTTAATAATTAAATCTTCAACTCCTATAATTATTTAGATGTTATTTTATTAAGGGCTTTCACAATAAGAAATGTACCAGATATTACCTTGATATGAAACTCTCTCTCTATCTTGGTAAAATTATCTACTCATAAATAAATGCATCTAAAATTTTTTTGTCGGAGGAAGATTCATAATAACAATTGGTACTTTACCTCTCTCACATAAAGTTGGGATTAAGGAAGACTCAGCCTTGGTTGACACAAGTATGAATGATTACTAGAGAAACTTATCTACTTATATCACATTATTCATGATATTTACTTTCTTGTTAGTTTTGTAGTTTATGATTAATCTCACCAAAAAACACCTTGATGTTGTATACAGGATACTAAAGTGATTTGAAAGGGCACTTGTATGTGATTGTTCTTTAAAACTAGGATTACAATAAATATACAAATCTTTGCTAATGTTTATTGTGCTCGATCTATAATTAATTGTAGATCAAAGTCGGATATTTTCACATTAATTTGGGGAAACTTAACTATTTGTAGAAGCAAAAAAGTAGTATACCTTTGTTTAGAGTGTATTGCTAAAGCCAAATTTAGAGCCATAGCCCATGATATTTATGAAGGTGTGAATTTCTCATTAATTCACACAAGTTTTATTGATAATGCAATGTAAAAATCAAGTTACTATTAGCATAGCCAAGAATCATAACGAGACTAAGCATATTGGGATTGATAGGCACATTATACATGAGAATATGAGAAAATTGATCAATGATTCATCTCAATCAATTACATTCCAACAAAACTTCACAGAAAAGATATATTTACTAAAGTTTTGATTAGGCTGGATTTGACAACTTTCCAAGTCAAGAATGATGTGAAAATTATGATTTTTTGCTAGCTATTACTAGCAAATTTACATATCTAGCACCTCTACTAGCTCTTGTCGAACCCACTTGCCTTTCTCATTGCCTTCGCTAGCTCTTTATGGCCCATCAACTAATCCCAATGCCTACAACCTTCAAGTTGCTAACATATTAATTTTCACCTTGCCATCATGTGGTCTTCAAGCTTGCTCCGCTAATTATGTGATTTGTGACTTATGCAGTTCGTCATTTCTACCTTCCATATATTGTTAGATAACTTTATTCTTGTTAAGGAAAGGGGTCATATGTTACATTTATTTCTCATTTTTGTATAAATAATTATATGTGTTTTTATTTTTCTAGCCCTTTTCTATTATAATCACACACTTAGGTTTTAACTTCTACTTGCTAAAATAAGATATACAAAGTAGTATTCTCTTATCGATGTTAGGAATGCGTATGATCAAGTATCATGAGAATTGATTTGGTGTATTTTCAAGCAAAACATTTGCTTGAAATATTTGTTCAAATTATTTAAGATATATATGATGAATTAATGATTAATATTAAAAATAGTTGTGCACTTAAGAAGATGTTGATAGTGATGTAGTTTTACTTCGTTTATCGACATTAACTATTTATTTTTCTACATTAGTTACAAAATTGCTTACAAAAGATATTCACAATGATGTAATTTTGTGCATTATCTTTTTTTTGATAGTATTGTCTTAATAGGAAAGATTTTTATTAAAATACATAAAAAATTAAGAGAATTGAGGGAATGTTTAGAAGATAATGAGATTATGATTAGTTGAATAATATTGAGTGCATAATATAAAATTGTATTCGCTGCGACATAAATAATTATTCTACGATATTATTAGAAGTGATATTCAAGTGTGATATGTTTAAATATTTTTTATTAATTAAACTGGAGAATGAGGATATAAATGGGAAATAAGTTATAGAGTTCAAATTCACTTGTTGAAATGTAGAAGTGTCTATTAGTGAATATCATGGAGGATTGAAACGGAAATTTTATATAAAATGTGATTTGGCTAGCTATTTATGTGTAATAGTGGTGGGTATTAAAATTATCATTGATAAATAAATTGAGTATGGTAAAAATTGAGCACATGTAGATTTTTGTGTGCAAAAAGTATGAAGAATAATTGTAGAAATGATCGAATAGTTGTAGTAGTATCTATTGTAGATGATATAGTTGAAAATTGATTTAGGTCACTAAAGCATGTACAAGAAAGTGTAGATGATGGACCATGTAAAACATTGGATGAACTTTATATCGATTGAGTGAGAATAAGATAGGGTAGATTGAAGATAATTTGCATAAAAGTTGTGGAAAAAAGATGTGTGAAATAGTGGATTCATTAAGCCGATTTCAAATAATTAGAGTAGGGTTAATGACTTAATTGCTGTAAGCTCAACAATTTTCTTGTTCTCTGATTAAACTCGTTTCTTTCTCATGTTAACTTGGTTCCCTCCAACTAATATTAGGGTTTCATGCCTGGTCTCTAATTTTAGTTTTTTTTCAGAACAAAAGTTGGAAAAAAACTGTAAGGCCACATTTAATTTGAATTTTACAATATTGCAATGGGATCACTTTCCATTTATAATGGCGATAATTAGTAAATTAGTTTGAAGCGGCACATGGCTGATATGATTAATAGTTATAGTTAGCTAGTCAATTGATAGTATTTATTTCATTTCTGCTCTCTCAATCTGCATACGTTTTCCTCTCATAAAATTTTTGATGAATTTGACTGAAGCAGAAAAATTAGAGAAAGCGAGAAAGAACGTGGAAGAAGTCCCTCACCTTTCAAATTCTCCAGAACATGACCGGAAAGTTTCCGATAGATATAACTTGCGCAAAAGTTTAGCCTGGGATAGTGCATTTTTGACCGGTGAAGGTGAGCCTTATTATCAAGTCTAGTCTTCTTTTCCATTGATACTTTATCATTAAGTTTTTCTTTCTGAATGGTTGGCTTTCCAAAGGTATTCTCAACCCTGAAGAGTTGGCAACCATGAATAACATGCGTGGTAAAGCTGGAATCACTTTACCTGGAATTCAAGAAATGAGAAAATCATCAGAATCAACTTCAAGTTTAGAGAGTGATAGCTTGGCATTGGAGCACCTTGAATTGAATCTGTTTGATAATGTTCGAGATTCAATACAAAGGTCTATGGGAAGCTCTAATCATACCACCAATATGGTGCATTATGAAGAAATAAAAGAGCGAAATAAGAGGGATGCATCAAATCCTAGAAGTAAGTTTTGCTCTGATTTTCAATTAGCATAGTTGGATCTGTTTATTTCACATGTTACAGAACTGCCTACTAAACTTGATTGCACATTGCTTCTCAGCCCTGAAGCAAATTGATGATTCTTCTAAGATCAAGGTATCTTTTTCCCAGTGAGAATGTTTTTGTGTAAGGCCATGTTTATAAATGTTTCAATTTTATATCAGCTGAAAACCCCGACTGCTTTGAGAAGGCACGGCATCACCAGGCAGTCTCAGGGGCATACTTTGAAGGATGGTCTAGTTTGTATGAAATTGGTGTGCTTTCTTCCCATCATTTTGCTTTACTTAAACATGTCTACATCTAATAATATTGTTTTCTTAATTTTACTTGTAAACCCTAGACTTGGGTTTGTTGTGATGCTTGAGGAAGGTTTCTATGCATTTGCATTGGACCTGTAAATACTGCTGCATGATTTGGGTTTTAGATGCTTTGATAAATATTATTCCTACTTCTGTAAAGCGCATGCTTAATCCTATATAATATATATTTATTTTTTTTTATGGTCAATTGAATAGCCTTCAGATGGAAATGCGGAATCAAAGCCTTTAATCAGACCACCGAAGATTTCATCTAAAACCATTAGTCTGCCAACATCAATGCCTGGCAAGAAGGCTTCTATTGAGGTTAAAAAGACAAAAGGTAAAAGAAAAAGGCTTTTCCTGGCAACTTTATATTATCTTGATTTTTCTATTTATACAATTTTGATTTTTATACAAGCTATGACTCAGAAAAGATGAATAGAAAGGAACTTGTACCATTCATTATAAATGTAATTTTGTTATTCGCTTGTAGGTGCTACCACTAAACAGCAGTCCATTGTAGCTTTTAATAAAGCACATGGGGTTCCAGGCAGAGCTCCTAGGACAACCCTATCTACAAAATCTACTTCTGGTTCCCAAACTGGTTTGGTCCTCACGGCAACTTTAGAGTCATCATCCAGTAATCTAAGCGCCAGTTCAGCTGATCCAAGAATTGTTTCTTCTGTAGTAAATGTTGAAAAAAGAAGTGCTAATAGAATTAATAGTTATTCTTCTTTAAGGACCAGTAACACTCTTCTGAATTTTAGCATAAATGGATCCACAGGGGAAAATTATCATCATCCAAATTTGGTCAAGTCTTCATTAGCTTTATCAAATATTTCTCCTGCTAGTTCTATAGACAGTTTTGTTTCAGAGTCTTCATCTTCAACTACTACTTCTATGATGCTTGGCATGTCATTAGAAGGTTCTGATGCTGGGTCTTCATCCTCTTCCGTAGCATTTTCAGCTAGTTTTGGGGTCTCCCAAAACACCGGTTAGAGGCTATCATTTATATTATCCATAAAGTTGGAAATGAGCTTTCTCTTAATGTTCGCTAATGCATGAACTCTTCTTATATGTAGGGGTGTAAACGAACCGAACACGAGCGAGCCCAGGCTTAGTTCGTGCTTGGCTCGTTAAAAATTCCATTGTTCGTATTCGGTTTGTTTATATTTTGAACACAAAAAGTGTGTTGTGTTCTGCTTGTTTGCTTAGCGAGCCGAACAAAAGTTAGTCGCGAACAAAGAGTCGTTTTGACAACCCTAGTCACACAGCCGTAGGATGGTAAGAGTTGGGGTAAGATTAAATATTATTATTTATATTAAAATATCATTTAAATATAATTTAATATATTTTTATTCTCTTTTTTTAATTGATAATTTAATTGAATATAAATCTTTGTAGCGTTGTAGTCAAATTTGTTTTTTAAAAATACTACTCATTAACTTTATATATATATATATATATATATATATATATATATATATATATATATATATATATATATATATATATATATATATATATATATATATATATATATAATTGATCCGAAGAAGAATGAACAAATCTTTGTTCGTATTCAGCCCGTTAACTTAGCGACTTTGAGCTGTTCGCGAACAACGAGCCGTTTTAACAGCCCTACTTATATGGCATTCTATTTGAACAGGTTCACTCTCAGGGTCTTTTATTGATAATCCAACTAAAAGCTCTATAAATGGTGATCGTGGCTCAAGACTTGCCAGACCTTCTGGTCTTCGGGCGCCAAGGCCAACAATTGGTTACTTTGATAAGGTGAAAGAATTTTATAATTAATTGCTAATTTTGGTGTGTTTCCTTTGAGTATATATTATGTATTTATTTATTTATTTCTAAAAAAATTACAGGAGAAAACTCTAGTTCGTGGTTCGAACAAAGCTCAGAAAGCAAGCTTGCAGAATGCTTTGACGAAGAATGCTAGCGTCAATTCTACTAGTGCAACAAACAAAGTGAAACCCATCGATCATTTCACTGTAAGAGATAGAGGACTTTCTCCTGCTCTGTCAACGCAAGCTTCAAAATCTGCAGAAGTAAATTTTCTCACAAAAATTGAAAATCATCAAAATCTATGCCCTAAAGTGATCAAGACTTCTTTAGAAACACTTGAACAAAACTGCCAAGCAAATTCCAAGAATGAACGGGAGCAAGTTGAAAAAGTTCGTTCGTGTTACTCAAGAAAGAAAGAGGAACCAAATCTGCTTCATAATAATGTTTCTGCGAGGGAAGCAGAAACTGAAACTGTTGGTGAAGAAAAAACTCATTGTCAATCATACATAACACAGAATCGGCAGGAGAACGTGAAGAATGACCATAATGCTGCTGATAGCGAAACAGATAAAGAGAACACATGCCCTGAATTGAAGGCCGAAGATTCAAGAAAAATGCAGATGGAAATTGTAGTTGGGGAAGTTGTCCTGTCTTCTCCTTTCACTTCCTGAAGCAGAAGATTTCCTGGTCATGTACTAAACCTGATCCATGTTAGCTATTGCAGTTCATCTAATCACTGACTAGTTACTACAGTTCAACAGAACTGTTGTTGATATGGTTTTCATGATGTCATTATTGGATCAAATAACTGTAATTTTGGATTGTTTGATTCTGCTCACAGCTCAAATACATCTTTCGTAATTGTCAATTTGATAAGTGATCTCCTTGATTTTGTTGCTGTGTCTCAGATGATTATATTGGGTGTCTTCCTCTTCATTGTTGAAACCCTGAGCTTGTTATCACTGTTCGCTTCTAGCAACAATGGATGCTCCACTGCTGTTCGTCTTTGTCTGCCTCAAGAACTTCTAGATAGCATCATTATAAGATTTTTGAAGCCTCAGTTTTTCTCCAAGAAGAGGGTTGCCTCTTGTGGACTGTATAAAGTTTTGTTTCGTGTATGTTCAATTTGATTGACTGAATATTTTTTTAATTCTTATTACAGTAAACCAAGAACTTCAATATTTGAGCATGATTTTAGTATGATAACAATATGAGTGATGCTTGGGACTAATTTGTTCAGATTTTGAATGCTGGATTTTAAACATTTTGGTATTTGATTAGGTAAAAATGGAATACAGTGTAGAATTAATATCTCACATTTTAGTTCAATTTTATTGAATTTAAAAGTCTGCTAATTCAATTGTTTTTTAAATATATTGTAAAAGCTGCCACTAGCCCCAATCATTGCCATTATTGCTACCTGCCTACGCTCATTGACATCTGTTGTTTGGTTTTACATTGAATTCATTTAATTTAACCAATAAAAAAAAAAATCAACTGCGTTTCTTTTACTTGGCGTTCTGTTTCAACATCTCAATTCAATTTTCACTGTGCAATGTTTTTGGTGGAAGGATAGTTAAGGGTTGCTTTTGCTTGGAAATCGCTTCTGTTAATAGAATTTTTGTTGAAAATATGTTACTATACTGTCAGTCAAATTTGTTATAGTTGTATGGGTGAAATTTTTTGGCTTTAATTGCTTGGGATTAACATTTGTAATGATTAGGCTGGTTTTTATCGAACAAGTTCATCTATTTGTTTTGTTGTTCTAGCTGTGAATCTTTCAAGCCCCTTGTGTAGGACAACATTTTATCTTTATGAACTAAAACATCTGATTTTTCTCGCCACAAATAACTAATATTTGAAAAAAATCAAGGGAATCAAAAGGATAATATTTGAAACTAATATCCCCCCCCAAAAAAAAAAGTAAAAATTTTTACATCAGGATTCCGTACGTAGAGCTACGTGCGGAGGCCTGTAAAATCGCGCCACGTGGCACGCGTGACAAAAAAAATAGCATTTGGCCAGAATAACACAATGAATATTCCTTTCGTGTTGTTCATGTGTTGTTCTTGTGTTATTATGTGTTATTCAGGTGTTATTGTGTGTTATTCATGTGTTATTCTGCTCCTAGAATATTCCCAGTGTTATAATAACACAATAACACATGAATAATACATAAATAACACAGGAATAACACATGAATAACACATGAATAATACGGGAGGAATATTTCCTATGTTATTCTGTTTTTTTTTTTTCCGACGCGTGCCACGTCGCGCGATTTTACTGGACTACGTACGTAGCTCTACGTGTAAAAATTTTCCCAAAAAATGGGGATATTTGCATACATACCACACAGTTTTTATGTATTTACATGTTTAACATCTATGCTTAATATCACATAAAAATTTCACTTCTATTTCCTTTTTAAATGTGAAACACACATTTTCATGCATAAGTTTATGACACCAAAGTGTTATAAATGTAAATATAAAAGTTTAGTTGTTGAATAAGTAAATTTATAAGAATTGTGTGGTGTGTATGTAAAGTAAAAAAAAAAAAAAATTATGGTACAAGGTAAAATTTAAGAGACTTGAGGCCAATGTAAAATTTCATCAAAAAGCCTTCCTTTTTATTTCTGAAGATGGCTGAAACCTTAGGAATAAAGATTTAAATTTTGTGGATTTTGGATCAAATCACAATAATTGCATAAAAAAAAGTGATGCTTATTTTTTAATGTTTTGAAAATCAACAATACATCAAATATGCACCAGCATGAATCTAGAAGAAATTGAATGGAGAAGACAAAAGAACGGTTAAAGATGGCCCATCAGAAGGTGCAGAGATCACGTGAGCAGAAGACCAAAGAGTTTCATTGAATAGTAGCTATTACCCCCTCATAAAAGGATTTGGGTCGACCGAACGAAGGTCATTTAATTCAAAGATCGAGACCTATCTAACAGAGGGAAGGATTTGGTGCCTATATTCTTTATTTGAGGGTTTCGTACAAAATTGACTACACACACACATACATAATTATATTGCACTTGTATATTATCAAATAGTGTTAAATGATTATTATCCTATATGCATAAAGACACTTGATATTATAGCATATAAATAGTTACATAGAAGTTCTTGAGTATTGGTTGCTTCTATTCATAATAAAAAGTATGCAATAATTTTTTTTTAAATTATGTTATATATATATATAGAGTAAATAATCTATTTTTATTGTTCATATTGTATATCTCATTATCTTTATCGTTTATGTTTTAATAAATATTATTTACTGAGTTTAATTTATCAAAGTCACTCACTAAATTTTAAATAGCTTGTTGCACTCAATCACTCAGAGAACCATCTTCTTCCAATCAAAGTTTTCAATTTTAGACATTACTTTTGGGAATTTTTAATTTTGTTTCATTAGCTATTATATATATATATTTTTTGGGTCTAGGTAGTTATTTCCCTATCATGAGTTCAATTTTATTTCGTTAGTTACCTGTTTTTTTTAGTTGTATTAACTGTTAAACTTATTTATAGAATGAAATAAAATTATCTTTTCTTGCTTATTTTAGCTTTTATTAGAGTATGGTATTTTTTTAAAAAAATCTAAACATGTTCACATTCTTTCATCACACTCTATGTTGCTAGGTCGTATCACCATCCAGACTTAGAGTATGACAACATCTCTACCCTTAGGAGAGGAAGACTATTCCATGGATCAACTTATACGTTTTCTCAACATAGGAGCTTTTCATTATAATATTCATTATTTATGAATGCTTATTAGTTATTCAAAATATTAGTAGATTTATGAATATGATGATTGGAAAAAAAATGTATGATTTTTTTTTTTTTTTTTTTTTGTAGCGAAAGAGAAGTTGTGTGAAAAAATACAAGGAAAAATGCCAATGCAAAATGAAGATTGATAGAGAATTTAAGGCAGCACAAAAATATATTTTGTATTCAATGAAGTCTAGGTAAGTTGGTTCTTGAAGACTAATAATTCTAAGTAAACCTTCCAATCATGCAAAATTCTCATGATTTTGAAACCACGAAGGAGGAAATCAATGATACAACTCTTGAGAAGAATCATTGATTAATATAAATTATAATTATTATGAGCAATGGTTCATATTTATCACAAATGAAGATTAATGATTCATGAGTTATATGATCAAGACATGATACATCTCATTAAGTATATAAATTAAGATATTATTCAATGATAAGACTATACTTAATTGTATATTTTCCTTAAATTATTAAGTATTTAATGATTCATATAGTGAGAATTCTCAAAAATTGCTAAAAATTTTAAATATTATTGTAAGAGATAGAGATTGTGAAGATATTTATACATTGCAGAGACATAAAAGAACATTGTATTGAATTTTGTGCCTAACCTAAGAGGAACTTATTAGCTTATATGGTGGATATAAGCCAATAGGACCAAACCACTTAAATAAATTTATTTATCTTATTCACTTTTCTTTCAACATTTATTTCAAGTATTTATAATATTATTTTTCTTATGTTCTTTTATCTAAACCATATATAGTAAAATTCTATCAATCATTTATGATTTAAATGACTGAAATAATTTTAAAATAATATTATAAATATTTTTGAGAAAAAATTAAAACTAATTTAAAAAGTCATTTTAAAATAAAACTAATTCAAAAATAATTAAAAGTTTAAAAAACATTTTAAAATAATTGAGAAAACAAATTAAAAGTAACTTAAAACATTTTAGGACAATTTAAAAATAATAAATTAAAATACTTTGAATTTTAGAAGTAATTTAAAAAAAGATTTAAACCATTGAAAACCCCATTTAAAATCTCTTAAAACCTATTTTAAAACTCTTTTAAAATAATTCAAAAAACAATTTATAACCATTAAAAATAAATTAAAATATCTTAAACACTGAAACCGAACATTTTAAACATATAGACTAAAATACTTCAATTACTTAAACCTAATATAAAATAAGATATTGAAGCATTTATATCAAATAATATAACTTAAATAGTTAAAATAAATAATTTAAGATAACTTAAATACTTAAATTAAATAAATTTAGGATTAATTAAACACTTAAGTCAAATAAAATGTTAAGACACTTAACCAAAAATAACTTAAACTTTCAAAATAAAATTTTTAAAGCCTAACCAACTTAAAACCTTTTAAACCATTTAAAACCTTAGAAGACATTGAATCACATAAGCTTGCAAGCGACGTATGAAAATTCATACTGCGAATAATCTTACAGACAAAATCGAACGCAAAACATCAACCTAGATAACCTATTGCAAATTATGAAGCCTAGAGAAAAACCTGATTATCATATGAACTGGCAAACTCAGATTCAAAATAAACTATTTACCAATACCAAACCCAAAATAAATCTAAATTTCACCAACTTAAAAAATGAGAACAAACCATATGTATAAATTTCATCTAGAAGATCTATAAATATGAGTTGTGTCATACGAAACATGTTGTTGATCTTGTAGGGTGTCCTTTAAGTAGCTCCCTAACCCATTTATCACCAATGTAAAATGAAAAATACTGGATAAATTTTTCAAGCTGGTGAAAGGACATTGGTCGATCATTGAATATGAAGTTGAATTTACTACGCACTCGAACTATGCACCACAAATCTTTTTAATACAAAAAAGAAATGTCATCAGATCATTTTTAGATTAAAGGATTCAACTAGACAACCATTTAGTGTCATTTGAGATTGAAGAGTATTCAGTGCTAGTGGAGAGAATTAAGTGAGTGGAAATCGATTGTTAGTAGAATCAAAAGCATTGCGGCTCACAAAAAAGGTGGTGCATGGAAAAAGTGGCAACAATAGTTTATTCTGAAGAGGCTAGTATGAAGAAGATAAAGTCATATGCTAACGGAGTTAATACATAAGATATTAGCAGCACTATGAAAACATCTATTAGGTTTGAGAAGCTACACCATGGTGAATGTTTATTTGGTTCTAAGATATGCTGCTTACATAGACAACCTGAACATCGTATGAGGAACTGCCTTAATTCTACTCAGAGATCCACACCAAATGCTAACTTAGAAAGAGATTTAACTCAGAGGAATTTTTCAGGAGAAATTGACTTAGAGTGGTCAGCAGAAGATGACAGAAGTTTGTAAAGTGACTCGTAACGAGCAACCAAAGTAGAACAATCGATTAAGAGTCTATTCCGTTTCTACTCATTTAGATGCTAGTAGGGTTTGATGAGTGATTTACAATATGATTATCATTTTAGTTAACTTATGTTTAGTATTTTTCAAGTTTTGTACTTTTATTTTAGGAGTGGTGTATGTTTTTAATTATGGTGCACTGTATTAGATGTGATGTTATCTTACTTATTTATTATGTTTCATATGTTTGAGGATTGTTTAGTTAAATTAGCTTATATCAAATATTTAATTTATCATATCTATTTTTATTATCACTTAACATAAATTAGAATTTTTTGAAGATTTTTTAATAGATCATGCTTCATCTGTATAATGATCAGCTTACATGAAGTTCATAAATTCCAAGGATAAAAATTTTACATATAGAGAAGATTGTAATAACTATTAGGGACGAGCAAATAGAAAAAAAATGGATTTTACTGTCCAACCATCTATTCTTACCTTAGAAATTCTCAGACCCAAACTAGGTCACAACAAAAGTTAAGTAATGTAACACTGAATTTAAATTAACCAATTATACCTTAAATTCAATTAACAAACATTTTTCGTCCACTACCTTCTGCTCTCCTTGCTCTAAACATATATCCTTATTTCTATTTTCTTGACATGGAAACATAAATCAAAGCCTAATACATTTAATTAACTATGTTAAATTCACAACATAAAATTAAACCATAACTTTCTTCATAAATCTTCTTGGTACCCAATCCAATACTCCTTTTACCTTTAATTTTTTGATATTGATTAACAAACTCCAAATTAATACCATAGATTTACCTCTACTTGGTGTGGTTTGGCTCCTCTGACATGCCAAAAGTGACACGTTAAGGTTTGGTCCTCCTCTCTGTTAATTTCTTGTTACAATATGTATTTCTCACCCACACAAAAAGCCCTTCCCCCCTGCCATTCTCTTTTATATAGCTCAAACTTATCTCTTTCGAAACATGGCCACATGATTACTCTTTGAAATAAGGCGACATGATTGCTCACCTCCTGCAAGTTTTCCTATGTAGCCTTCTTCAGCTCAATTCCATCGCCTCCACCTTCATTTCCTTCACAGAGACAGACCCACAAGCAAAGGCACTCATCTTCTCCCTTCTTCCTTCATGCAACAACCTTCATGCATGTGTTGAAGCATGCAAGTGATATTGTCGTCTATCTTGTTCTAGATGGATGAAACTACCACCATGTTTCAAGGTCCTTCTTCATGTTTGACATGTAACTGTAAAAAACGTATGACAGTTGTAGCTTACTTGTTTCCCAATTGATTTCTCCCACAATTGCACCTCACCAATCCCCGACGATGTGTTATCACTTCCACCAAGCTTTACAACCCTTGATCTTCCTCCATTCTCTTCACTTCTTTGTCTCTCATTCTCGTTCTCATTCAACTTGAAAGTGATGTTTGTCACTTAAGAATGAACTATCGTCAATTCAAAATTTCTTTTCTTTTATTATTTATTATGATTGTTAAACTTTAACATGAACTAAGACCATGGAAATTTGAAGATAGGAAGTCAGTGAGATAAGAAATCAATTTTAAGGTGACTAATTATTCTTCTGCATTATTATAAGTTTCTTGCTTCTAATTTAATTTTTCACATTTTTGTTTTATTTCATTGAGACTTTGACTACCATAATATTTTCATATTATTGCTCAAAAAGTATGCATGTTAACAAACCTACATTAACAATTGCACAATGTTTTTCTTAAAAAAGTTTTAGATAATTGCATGACTTTATGATTCTAGTAAAGATGCATATATCATACTATTATATGAATTTTAAAAGTATGCATGTTAATTGTCCTCGATAAATAGTTTCGTATTGGTTTACTTATATGCCCTTTTGAATATAATACATGTGCATTTATTCATGAGTAGATGAATGTAAAGTGACACATAAGAAAGTAATGCATCCTATAAAGAATAAAAATAATATATATATATATATATGAATACTTGTATGTGTTGTTAAGATTAGGAGCTTATCCCATTATGATATTGACAGGGAACACTAATTACCCAATTGCGTAGAAATTTTTTTTCACTTTAAACGATTGTAAAATTTAGTTGTCAACCAGAAAATATCAACTAGGAGTGAGTAGACACATTTCCACATTAGATAATCATGTAATTTAGATGAGAACTGCTATGCTGATGAGATAATATCAGTGAGGGGTGTGTTATGTTATATTTGACGGTGCTCCTAAGATTGATGTGAAAATTAAGTGTATGAAGTATACTAAATCTTAGGATATTACACTTTGAATAATAAAGGAAGAGAATGCATGTAAAATTTTTAAATTTATTTCATAAGTGAATATCATGAATATATGATATAAATTATTGTATGATTTTCTAGAATAGATTTGAAGAAACCAACATACGTATTGCTTTTATTTCTTAGTTTGCTGTAGTTCAGAAGTGTGATTACTCTACTAGGTTATCTTAGATAACTCATTATGTTATTTTATATTTTTTCTAGCTTTAAACTTTTGAAAAAAATCAATACTAGAGAAGATCTTGTGTATACAAGGCGAGGTCATCAACGAGAAAAGCAAACCTTTATTCAGCCAATTAAATTATTTTTCTTTAGTTGAACTTTCAATTTATTCAAATTGTAAACTATCAATGAAAAAAAAAAATCACTGTTTGATCTTCTGTTGCCACCTTAGAAATTTCAAGCTTCGGGCTAGATCGCGACAGATAACATCCCAAAGTTATGTATTTGCATACATCACACCTAAATAGCCAAATTTCTACATTTAGCAGAAATTAAAATTTATTAAAAATATATGATTAAGTTGAATGAAATAGATATGATGAAGAGCACTAAGCATGTGCTAATGTAACTTTAGAAGAACAATGCTCAAAGGTATGGATGGTGTAGTAGGTTAGCACACTCACTTAGTTCACGTGAACAAAGGGTAAGAAATGGTGTTGTTGATTTCATTAGAGGATGTCGTTTTATTGGAGATGGTATATAATTTAAACTGATGAGATTTTAAGCATAGGATAAAGATGTTTCACAGATTGGATAGGAGGATATATGAGGTTTTAGTGAAGAACAAAGATGAAGTGTCCTTGTGGCTTTGATGGATGAAAATGACGTTCTATTGGATCATAAAAGGAAAATAATATTTGCGCAATTTAAAGCGGAGAAGGAGATATTTTTTTATTGAACGAGAAATATGTTAGGACGCTCACTTGGTTTGAGAGAAAGATGGAGATCACACGTTGCTGAAGCTTTTAGTGGAGGAGTGATGTTCAAAAGGTGCATAAGATGATGGAGATGTTGCAGTTTGAGGTAGAGAAGGAAGACATTTTGCGGACAAGGGGAGAACTTCATGTGCGAGAGTTTTTGCAAAGTAGATGATGAAGTAGATAGTGCTATATTTGGCTAAGTAGATTAAAATGAACTTATGTAAATATATATGTTTCGGTGGGAGATATATAAATACAAAATTCATTTTTTTAAGGTTGTAATCATCTTCAATATACTTTCTTTGGTATTGTAATTATATTATGACCGTTTTTCTTATGTTTCATATTACAGCTGAAATAATTATATTTTTAATTTTTGTGTTGTTCGCTCCACGCGCATCTCGGCCGTCTTTTACAGATCTATAAGCGTTCTCTAGACCTGATCTATTGTTGTGGGCTTTGCTCTCTATGGGCCCGAAAGCAATGAAGGCCACCGGCATGTTAAATGGGCTTAGTCTAGCTTGCCGAAACACTGGTTCCCATTATGGTCGATTCCTTGCTGCTTGCCCTCCACTACCGCTATACCTAAATCTTCTCAGTCCGAACAATTGAGATCTTCACCCTTTGTTCTCGCTGCTGCGGCTCCCATAATTCGCCCAAATTTGATGGCAGAGGCTCTCTCTTCATTTCTTCAATATGGGGTAAGAATTGTCTATTTTCTTCTCCGACATTTGTTCTCTTACACTTCTTTGCGCAGTATCATAATGTAGTTTACACAGTATGCTCAAATAAGATATCGGATGTCGTATTCTTTATCTGATTTGATCTCAGGGGGAAAAAAAAAGAATTTGTTTTTGTTCAACAAAAAAATTAGATTTTAATCTGAATCTATGCATATCTTTTGATTGAATCGGTACCTAATATATTGTTTTGGAGAAATCTTTAGACCACTCTGCATAGCTTATTCAAATTTTGGCTATATTTTTCCTTTCGTTAGTTAAGTCGCGGAGTCTTTGTTTTAAGGTTTCGTATTGCAGCATTAGAGGATAGAAGATTTCGTCAAATGGTAAGTATTTTCTTGATTTTCAGAGTTTTTTTTTTTCAGCAGGATTGCTGCATCAAATCATCTGCAAGGTGCTCAGATGTTATTTTAATTTACTTGTGATGTGTATCTCAATTTCTTAAGTTTACCACCTGCAGGATATGATTAAAAAAATATTATTGAAATCATCAGCCATACATAATATTGGTAGTAACAGCATTACATATTTAGATACTAGCATATGAGGTGATATGCTCATTCTAATTTCATAAAAGAAATGTGCTGTGTTGTTAATTTGTGATTCTATTTTTTATAATGATTTCATTTCTTTTTTATTCTCCTTTGAAAATATAATGTTTTTCAGCTAATGATCAGTATTGCATTTGAAATACCTAGGAATACCATTATGTAAAAATTATGAGGTCGCATGAAGATCACTTTACTATTTCTTTTCGTTTGCTTATGCATGGTTGTGGTGCCGATGAAAAATTGACATATCAGCACCTAATTTCTCATAAGCAAAATTGACATTTTTAACACGACATATTGAAGCCCTATTCCTATTGCTTCATTGGTGAGATTGGCTGGTTTTCATGTTGTGCACACTTACAAATTATAGGTCTTGTTTAAGTTTTATTGATGGTTCATATGGTTGCCAGTAATTGGAAGACATGCTATGGAAAATATTGATTTCATTTTCACTCATTTTGACTGTGAAAATGAAGTCACCAATTTTGTAGAAGTTTTGAGAAGATGTGTTGAAATCAATGTTGGTGTTTAATTATATCTAACAAAATGTTGGATTTAATATGGTTTTAAAAATATGAAGTGTAGCTACAATCATCCAAATTAGCTTTAAGGTTCATAACTATTGTATTTTAGGTGATTGGTAATCTGGCCACTGGCTTACTTATCATCATTTAATGCACCTCTTTATTCGTTATTTTTGTTGAATAAGCATTCTTCTGGAATCAATATGATTTGTAGATAGTTGCCCTGTCAGCACTCTTGCTATAGTATTGCCAGCACACTACTTGAAACCTTGAATGTTATAGGTTTTGTGTTTATGCCTTTGTTTTGACGTTGTGGTTGAATCTGTGATTTTAATACTACATGGAAACAATGTCTCTGGTACTGATTACGATGGTACAGAATGGAGAAAAAAGATTCATTCATTTAGCTGAACCCATTTAGTGGGATAAAGGCTTGTTGTTGTTGTGGTGGGATTAAATCCTTTAGGGAAGCAAACATTACAAGTATTTTTTTTTAATTTTGGTATTGTTTTTGTCTGTGTTGTTTTTTTATGGTTCTTATTTGTTACTTATTTATTAATGATCTTGAAAAATAATGATTTTCATTGTTGTTTCAAGTCCTGCTATATTGCACTGGTTCACAAATTTTTTGTAGAGTTGGCTTGATATGTGATGAAGTGGTTTTTGAACATACACTATTAGTTGGCCCTAATAAAT
The DNA here is from genome assembly GCA_022702705.1 of Papilionanthe hookeriana x Papilionanthe teres. Classification (NCBI taxonomy): domain Eukaryota; kingdom Viridiplantae; phylum Streptophyta; class Magnoliopsida; order Asparagales; family Orchidaceae; genus Papilionanthe; species Papilionanthe hookeriana x Papilionanthe teres. The sequence continues at coordinate 38,090,492 of CM040426.1, read as the reverse complement.
TCCAAATTATGTGGAAATTTTAAAGCTCCTGCTTTGTGGATGTTGAATATCTCAATAATTAGGCACGTTATCATTAATACATTTTGCTAATTTTTATAGTTTTTTCAGGATAATTTAATTTTATTCCTGTGTTCATGTTTCAATTTTTTTTTTATTAATTTTGGAATGACAATTTTTGGCTTTGAAGGATTATTTTTTACATCTTTTTTGTAAGCTTTTCATTGAAATTTTGTTTGTATGCTTATTGACGGTCCTGTGCTGATTCACAATTGACTATCAGCGCTTAACATTATCATAAGCTACATAAATATTGTTGCGTCATGTATCCGGAAATCCTTGATGTATTAATATTTTTTTGGGCTAGATACATGGTAGCATATATTAAGTGCTTTCATATGCATGGGCTTTTTGTAGTTAAGCTGGTATAGTTTTACTCTTCTGATTTTCTCCATGCATACATGTGCATTTGTGTCCCTTTTTTGTGGTTCAGTTTGAGTTCTGCTTTGGCATTTAATAACTTTTTTCATAAAGTTTGTGCTTATTTTTCTACGATAACTTTCTGTGCATTTACATGATATATCCTGCATGTTAATTCCATTAATAGTATTGGTTGGCGGTTACTGCTTGTTATTTTTTTATTAATGGCAAGTAAAAGTTGATCTAATAAACCAATTATTTCTTTTGCCTCTGAATAAAATTTTAAATTTCAGGAAAACACGTGGTATGGGAGCTGGTCGAAAACTGAAGGCCCATAGAAGAAATCAGAGGTGGGCAGACAAATCATAACAGAAAAGTCACCTTGGAAATGAATGGAAGAAGCCTTTTGCAGGATCTTCTCATGCAGAAGGCATTGTGTTGGAGAAAATGTGAGTCTCTAAATTTAATTTGGTACTTCCAAAATAATTTCCGCTGACATGCAAGTGTGTTCATTCGACCAGTTGCATTGAGGCTAAGCAACCCAACTCTGCTATCAGAAAATGTGCTAGGGTTCAATTGATCAAGAATGGCAAGAAGATTGCAGCCTTTGTTCCAAATGATGGTTGTTTGGACTACATCGAGGAAAATGTATGCCCATTTTTCCTTGAGGTTTATTTAAATTTATGTTTAATATTAAATCTTTTGCTTTGTCTATGTTTTGTGTTCTCTAATTGCTTTTCTTTGTGGTATTAAGGCCTTCTATCAACCTAGTTTTTTTGATTTATTACCTGATCATCACACCTGATCTGCTCCACCTTGTTATCATGACAACCTTTTTTATGGTTGTGAGCCCACCGTATTCTTCCCATCACTCCGACTTGCCCTTCCAGCATTGTTCCGAACCTAAAATACCATCTGCTTCCTCTGCTTACCTTATACAGTCAAGCTGTTGCGAACCTACAACCCCATCTGCTTGCCTTATACACTCAAGTTGTGGCTGCAACTCAGTCTTCACATGTATGCATCTTGTATACTAAGATTGGAGCTAAGGGTCTGTTTGGGACAACTTTTTTGCCTGCTTCATGTTTTAGATTGCAATCACAACTCTGAATGGGAAATTGCTTTTAAAAGTTTTTATTGTAAGAAGTTACTTTTTGCAACCAAATCTTTTGAAGTTTGGTGGCTGCACGAAAGTTATTGTAAATATTTATAGTTCACACTGCAACTTTTTTAAAAAGTTGCTTTCCTCATCATAATTTTACAATTATCTTTATAAAAAGCTGCGGCTGCCCAAACGAACCTTTAATCATCCATGGTTTTACCTTTCAGCCACATCATAGACTTCCCCATACATTGCATATGATTGTTCCATTGTTACTGACGGTGCATGTTCACTTCCTTTGGCTTGACTGTTGATCATTCCAACTCGTATCATTCCACCACTTTACCTTCCCATCATTGTCAACACTCTTTGTCTAATCAAAATGTATAATGATTGATTATTTTAGATTAACTAATAAAGATTACCTTGGTGACCTTAATGGTGTTATCGATTATATCAGTTAGAAAATTATTTTCATCATTTATTTTACTCAAACTCAAATGTAATTTTCATCTTATGCAAATTGTTGAATAATCATGATGAGAATTTACTAAAATGGAAGTATAATTAGTTGGTGTTGAATTTGCGACAATAAATCAAAGAAAAATAATTTGAGTTCTCTTCATTCTAGATTAATTATGTTATTTTCCTTTTTTTCAAAATAAGTAGCATGTTGTTTGGTAATTTCAATAAAATGAATGAAAGTCTTCAGTCATTTAATGATTTCTCTTTTGAGTTTTGTTGATATCCTTGAGAATTAAATGCAAGATTTTTCTACTATTATTAGTAATTTTTGGGTATTTCTTTGCATCACTTGAGATGCCATTTTACATTTGGCTCTTTACATTGGGATGGATTTTACATTAATTTTCTTCTTATAGATAAATAATTCGAAAATGGCATTATGGTAGGTGACTTTTCATGTTTCCCCCAATAGCATTTCTCTTCTGCGAGGTCTAGGAGGTCATTGACTTTTTATATATGTGAGGAGATTTGTGAGGGGACCGTTGGCTGCTCTATTCAGAATTGTGGGAAAGGCAAACACTCGATGACAAAGAAGGATTTTGGGGGAAATACATTGTATTCATCCTCCAATATTTCCAAACTTTATGTTGAAGCTCAAATTATTTTGAGGGAACCATTGGCTCGTTATTCATAAGTTTAGTAAAACTGGAAAATATAATAAAAGCAAAAATTTACAAATAAATATAATCAAAATTTTTGTGCTGTATAAATTATCTCAGCATTATGAAAATTTATTCCACAGCTATAATTTTACTGGAGTAGATACATAAGGTCATTACTTATATTGAAGATTTGCAATATTTATCTTGAAGATGAGGTTCAAATAAGTTGCTGCTGGAGATTAAGGGGGGTGAAATACCCAAAGTCATCAATAATAATAGACAAATTTTGCCATAAAACCTTTAGAACATCATTAAAATTCAGGAAAAAAATCCTTTGATGTCAAGATATGAGTAGTCTCTTTATTCTTAACCGAGGTTTGTTGTTGGCAAATTCAATACTTATTTTTTTTGCTATCCACTTAAATAATATCTTTTTTCTTTGCGTTAAATGAGACTAAAACTAAAATTGAAAATTTTATAAGTTTAAATATAATTCTAATATTGCTGCATTAAAATATTCTTTAGCTTCAAATGAGCTAAGAAATACGGCTTATATTGTACAGGATGAAGTATTGATTGCTGGATTTGGTCGTAAAGGGCATGCTGTGGGAGTTATTCCCGGAGTTAGGTTCAAGGTTGTGAAGGTTTCTGGTGTGTCTCTCCTGGCTCTTTTCAAAGAGAAGAAGGAAAAGCCCAGATCTTAGTCTGCTACGTCTTCAATGTTTGGGGAACTTATTATTGATTAGCTTCTTTGTGTTTCTACCCCTACTTTTTAACTTTTTCTTTAAGATCTATTTATTATTAAAGAGACAATTTTGGAGTTTTATCTTTCTCTTTTTGGAACAGATGTTAGCTTATGTCGAATTTGTTTATCGAAGTTTCGTTGATTTGATAAGTAGTGAAATTGCGTTAGAATTTCTCTAATTACTTTTTGAAAGATTTACATATATACCGTACCACCCAATGTCCATGCATTACATATCTAACACCTAAACTTTTACATACATGCCACTTTACCAATGCTTGGAACGGTGCATTTTATTTTATTTTTTTTAAGTTAAAAATGGTGGTATTTTTAATCCGATATGAAGGATGTTGTTGTAGAGAGCTGAGGACAAAGCTTAGGTGTTTGATATGTAAATACACATGAATTTGACGGTATGCATGTAAATGCCCCTTTTTTGGGCCTGCATTGATATCTTAACTTTTTCACACAATTCTTATGTATTTACATGTCTAAAACCCAAAGCTCAATATTTACACTTGTAACACCTTAGTTAAAAAATTTATGCATAAAAACATGCACTTCAACTTCGAAAAGATAATGTTGGTATTTTTAATGTGATGCTAAAAGTTTGTGTGATATGTTTGTAAATATGAATGTTTAGGTGTTAGATATATAAATATATAAGACTAGTGTGATATGTATTTAAATGCCCGGTAATAATAGTAATCTATGTTTCTCCCTTGTACAGGTCACAAGCTCATCCCGAATTGTCTAAGCCTGTTTTAAAAAGTGGATTTTGATTAAAACCAGAGAATGCTATGGTATAAACACATGTATCTTGACTCTTACTCATAGTATGTTTGTGGGACAATGTGTTTATTTATATCTCATGTAATCAACAACAAATTAAATACTTCTAATTCAAAACAAGTAGTTAATGCTTTTAACAAAGGATCATAGTCTTGTTGTTTTTTTTATTATGTAATAAGTTGAAATTATTTGATATTTGCATCACCTAGACTAAGAGAGAAGAAAATTAAAAGAAACATTATATGAAATAGCTCTATAGTTAGAAGAGTGCTTTATACTTATTTTTGACAAATTATTTATTGTTTAACTTGATTAAAGTTTGTTCATAATTATTTGATTAACTAATCATAAAAACTTGAATAAAAAATATTCAGATGTTAAATGAACAAATTTGAATAGTTTATTCATCAATTTGCTTGTGATGATGAATTGTATTATATAAAGTTTAGGATTAAATCTGTTAAAGAAGATTAAGGCTTGATGTAATTCTTGATTAATGTTCAATGCACGAGAATGCATCCATTGGAGAAGCTATGTGAACCAACATGGTTAAATAAGATTTAGCTTGATAAAGTAGAGCTTAATTATTAAACTTGTATCGATAAAGTCATATTTACTAAGATCAATAAGCTTTGTTTAAAGTTTATTAATCACAATTTGAAGATATTTGAGCTAAACTAGAACCACTCACACAAACTTTTAGTAAACAATCGTGAGCATAAGCACTATAAAAAAGTTAGAATCAAGCATGAGCCAAATTTGAGGAAGCTTTTGATAAATGAACTCTGGGCTCTAATAATCTTTTGCTTTTGCTTTTGCTTTTGCTTTTGCTTGGCTTTGCTCAATTCATTTGTAGTCCCATTTGAATTTTCTTTTTTATAGTAAACATGGACCGTTTTCAGGAAGTAAGATACACAAATTTTTTCTTCTCTTAATAAATATAAATACTCAAAATTGAATTCCAAATAGTACACAAATATTTTATATTTTTCTATGATTTCTGTTTTTTTGTTCATTCACTTGATTATTTATTTCGCTGATTTAATAGAATATTAACTATCATGTAGTTGAAAACATCTTCTCATAATGTTCTTAATCACATATCTGGTTTGTAAATTTAGTTTTCCTAAAGTTCTATTTATTTCACTAAATTTATTGAAGTGTATTAATTATGTGATAATTTTGATTTATTAGATAATTACCTTATATTTAAAATATTCTGCTAAATTTTTATCTCATTAAATTTATTGATGCGTATAGGTTCATTTTATGGTATAATGTTATATATATATATATATATATTGCTAGCTAGTTGGTCACGTGGCCTCAGGTAAACAATGAGATCACGCCAATTGCTTGTTGGATTTTGCCGACGAGTACCATAATGTTAGTATTTAGGATTTTAGTTTATGGTCGTTATCTTATTCCTGGGTTTTAACTTAGCGAGGCTTTAATTGTGTATTTATATGTGTGTAATTGTGTATTTGGTAATGGAATTATATCACATTTATGTCTTTCTTTTAACTTGAGCCGTTCTTCTTCTTCACTCGCTTTTTCCTCTATTATTTCATTTTTTCGCTGCTTTTCAAGGAAGGTCAAGATTTTTTCATGGTGGTGGAGGGTACATTATTCATAAATTTAACACTCTCCTTAAAAAAATGGAGCATTTCTCTCAAATATATTTATTCTTTCACACTCGAACAAAATCATGTTGTAGAAATAAAATATTAACATTTTCTAGAAATGACTCATATTATGCTAAATGAGGTTTCCATACCTCATACCATATGGGATGACACCATCCTAACTGTATGCTATTTAATCAATCGGTTGCCTTCCAAAATAACTTAATAAAAGTTTCCTTATGAACGTCTTTATGGTAAAATCCCCACATATAGCCACCTCAAAATTTTTGGATGTTAATGCTTCTCCTGGCTTCATTCATAATCACAACACAAACTCTTTTCCCTTTGAATACAATGTGATTTCATAGGTTCTGCCGCCACAAAAAAAAAGATTATAAATGCATAAATTCTCAAACAAATAAAGTCCACACTTCTAGACATGTTATGTTTGATGAAACCATTTTTCCATATCAATAAATTTCATCATCCAACACTATCAAACCTCATACGACATCTCATCTACCTCCTCTTCTCTTAGCCCAACCTCCTCCATATACCCTCTCTCGAGTTGATCCAGAGTCTTTCTACCTTACCAATTGAAGTCTCCAATCAATCTGTAACCTCCTTATTGTCGCAACCTACTAATATCCCTCCATCAATTTCCCCTCCTTCCTCCTAATTGGGTCTAGATGTACATCCTTCACTCCCTCCCTCGTTCCCAGCTCTAATTCCCAAACACCAAAGGCTTACTCTTTCTCTAAAGTTGGGCACCTTAAGCCCAAATAGATTTTTAATTTCACCCACCAATTATATATCTTTGATCTCACTTATTATGTTGAAGCCATCAAAAAACATCACAGGAGGAAAGCTATGTCAAAAGAATTTCAATTCTTACAAGCTCAAGAAACTTGGGCCCAAGTTCCTCCTAACCAAAATAATTTAGGCTATAAATGGAATTACAGGACAAAACATCATGAGGACGGATCTTTCACTCGTTATAAATCCCAATTAGTTGCCCAGGGGTTTAAACAACATCTTGGAATTGACTATATCCATACCTTCAGTCTTGTGGCAAAATGCTTACAATTCAGGTCTTCCTTACCATTGCGATCTCTTATGATTAGACTATTCTTAAGTTAGATGTCTCAAATACATTTCTTCATGATGACTTAGCTGACACTGTTTATATGGAGAAACTTAAGGGTTTTACTGATAAACCCTATTCACACTATGTTTATCAACTCAATAATTCTGTCTATAGCCTTAAATAGGCACACAGATAGTGATTTTCCACTCTCATAGATTATCTCATGAAACTAAATTTCAGCCTAAGTAATGCTGACTAATATTTATTATGTTATCGTCAGAATACTATTCACATTTATCTCCTTATTTATATTGATTATATCCTCTTTACTAGGATCATCAAGAAACTATCAATTTCATCCTCCAAAAACTTCAATAACAAGTTAAGATAAAAACCTTGGGGGGGTTCATGTCGACTTTTTTAGGTCTTACAACTATTTTCACTCCATCTAGCTTCACCTTAATTAAGAAAACTATGGAAATCAAATTCTTCATGCATCTGGCATGATCATTGCAAAATCTATCCAAAGCCCATGTACTTCCCATCAAACAAATTCTAGACCCGGTCTAACTTTCTACTAGGATCCCTTTTTCTATCAAAAAGTTGTTGGATCCAATACTCGAAATTTTTTATCATATGTTGTAAATAAAGTTAGCCAAGCGATACACCAAATTGTTCAACATAACTTCCAACAGCTGAAGTGTATTTTTCGATATCTTCATGACACTCAAAACCTTACCTTACCCATATTCAAAAGTGACCATGAGTAAACAGCTTATGTCGACTCTGATTGGCTAGGGATCCCTATGATCACAAGTCTACCACAAGCTATTGTGGTTTTTATTGGATCTACTGTCATGTCTTGGTTAGTTAAAAACAACAAACTGTCGCCCGCTCTTCTATTGAAGTCAAATATCATGTCATTGCTACGACCACCACTGATATTGTTTCGTTGAGACGCCTACTACAAGGCTTTAGAACTCTAGAATCTTAACCTACCATCTTGTGTTGTGACAGTACTTTGATAATTGCTCTCGCCAACAATCCAATGTTTCACCCTTGGAGCAAAAACATTGAAATTGATTGTCATTACATCAGAGTGTATTCAGCAGAATCAAATTACTGTTCACCACATTACCACTACATATTTGATAGTTGAAATCTTTACCAAACCCCTCTCCAACAACATATTCAAAGAACATCGCTCCAAACTAGAGATTTCTAACACAGAATGTTCAATTTGAGTGGGGATGTTTGCTTTTTAAGATTTTAGTTTATGTTTGTTATCTTATTCCTCAAGTTTAACTTACCAAGGCTTTAGTTGTGTGTGTATATATACTTGTAACAATGCATTTGGTAATGAAAATAATATTGCATTTCTATCATTGCTTTTACTCGAGCTGTTCTTCTTCTTCTCTTGCTATTTCCTCTTTTGTTTTGCTATTTCTTTTTTCTAGCGCTCTTCAAAAAAGGTCAAGTTTGTTTCACATAGAAGGGAGTTATTTGGAGTTGCCTTGAAGGATTAATTTCTTTTCGAAGTTTTTTACATTTATACCACACAATTCTCATGTATATACGTATCTAGCGCCTAAACTTTTATATTTATTTGCATAGCTCTCAAATCTTTAACATCATATAAAAAACACCAATTTTACTTTTTAAAGGTGAAACCACCTTTTTATACGTAAGTTTATGAGACCAAACTGTTATAAATATAAATATAAAAGTTTGGGTATTAAATATGTAAACACATAAGAATTGTATGGTATATATTTAAATTCCCATTTTTTATGATGATTTTCTAATGGCTTGAAAAAGGCTTTAACTGTTATATAATTTTGAAAAAAAAAGAGATAATTCAACCATTCACCTTAAAACTCCTTAATTATCTTTTCAGGTGATGTCTCTCTCAATCTTTGATGTATTTTGTATGATACCTATTTTATATCTTATAATAATGTATAGAGATTATATAGTTTTTTATTAATTTCTAATAGTCATGTTCACTACTAATATATTAGAAGACTGATAAAGTTCTAAATTTTATAGTTGAGATTTTGAATTTGCTTGTCCCTTAAGGATACATGTTGCAATTGTGTTAGCTAAGTTCAAGAGTGCATTGTGGGCTGCTCCATTATTAAGGAGAGAGCTTTTCCAGCACAAAAGAGATGATAAGTTCTAAGCGAAGAGACAATTGGTGTAGAAGTAGGCCAGTTGAGTGCTCATGTATGAATTATTTATATCCTTAATATATATTAGTTTTTTTTTTAGCACATTCATATTTATTTATATCCACTTTTATTTTAGCTAAAGTGAGAACTAATGAATCACACTAAATATTGTTCAAACAATAAAATCACAGAAGACGATTTGTATCATATAATTATTTAGTAGAAACAATTCATATTGACCTTTTCTGCCAACTCCATCAAATAATTTTTACCTCACAAATAAGCAATTGAGCAGAAAATTTTCTTTGAGCTTTGCTACATAGTAATGTACGTTAGCATAGGCGAATTTAATTAAATTCCAATGAAACAAATGAGAAATAATAAATCTTCTTCAAGTAATGCACTGCTTCAGTTGTTGCTTTTATGTCATTTCGACCCTCCTCTCCTTAACCTTCAACTGCAACCTGCGTGCTATTCCACTGCCAAGCAAACTGTACTCGCATCAGCCACAAAAGAAGCATATTTCTCCATTTTAGAAAATTTCTATATTTTCTTATGTATTGCTTTACAGATACATAGAAAGTACTAAAGATAGAAACTATTAAAAGGTTGTCAGTAAAGATATCTTCGTAGTTGAATAATAAATATCAATATATATTTTCAATCCACCGCCAAAATTGAATTAGAATATTTTACTATGATTATTATTTGTACCTGTAGTGGAAGGAATAATTTTGGGTTTGGTGATGATGGTGGGCGTCACAGCGATTGCTCCAGTTGCTGTTGGAGTGAAGATGTGTGCGGCAGAGAATTCCATGCTTAGAGGTTGGTATTGTTGATGATGGTGATGAGGCTGATAAATTGGGTGCACATGCATCATAGTATTCGGAGATGCCATACCTCCATGATATGAGTACTGACTTGAGAGATATGCGCCTCCTGGGCTACCATTGCTCAGCTTCTGAATAATCCAACCAAGAGAAATATTGTAGAATATGTTAGGTTTTATGATATATATTAATTTAAAACTCAAGTAAATTTGCAGAGATTTACTAAATAAAAAGTGGTTTGTAGAGTGGTTGAATACATAAGTGATTACATCTTTTTATAATGAGATTATGATTAGTTAGTGTGTGTTGTTCTATTCGGAGTTTGATGAGATTTTTTTGTCGTTTTACATTTAATATTCAAAAACTAGTTATTTAAAGGAAAAAAACAAAATAGTGAAAAAATTCTCATTTAATTAGATATGCATTTATATTTTTCTTCAAATTCTTAGGTCGAAAGCTCGATATAATTTAAATATTAAAAATAAATAATAAGAATGTCAAGTGGAGAAAATATTTAAAAAATAAAAAGGAGAGAAAGCCCTAGCACAAGACCACCAAATATCATAACATAAGCGATTAAATCAAAGATTCCCCAAAAAAATAAAGGAAACCACAATCTATAAAGAAACAAAAATAAAGTATAGAAATGATAAAACTAGACTCACTGTCAAAATCAAATATAGATCTAAATAAGCCGATCATTGGTTAGAAAGAAACTATAAAATTCTAAGAGAATGAGTTAGAATGAGCACTCATCCAAGAAAAAAGAAGCCAACAATTGAGCTTTGGAAATGGTAGCAGGCATAAATTTATGTTCAGTATTTTTTCTTGTGACAAAATAATTAGTATTCTTAACATTATCATGTTTACAAAAGACAACACTGAATGTTTTTATTATTATAAGTTTTATATGACTAAATGTTACAAATTATTTGTAATTTTATACATAACTTTGATTAAAATGCTTGATCACACAATAATAATCATGAAAATGACTATAAGATTAAAAAAATATACATTCTAGTTAGCGTTTCAATTGAAATGGAAAACTTGGAAAACATGAATAGTGAATCAAAGATTGAAAGGAATTAATTTCCCAGGTCAATTAATTGAGTGGGGCTGCCATATGAGTCAACTTGAGTTTAACACTTTTGTGACTCATGAAATAGCTAGGGACAACATCAAATTTGAGCAAAGTTGAGGCTAACGATATATATAAGCTTTAGTTTGAGCTCGCCCGACCTGAATTTAATACGAAGAGATATAGAGTGCAAGACTTGTTTTTTATCTCTCAGGCAGTGCGGCCCATTGGAAGCCTTCATAATAGAATGCTATTACCATAATTTGTCAGGAGAGGACAAATTCAAATAAGATTATAAGGGTTTGTTTAAGGCAGCTGCAACTTATTGAAAAATCAGCTGATAAACTGATTAAAAATAATCTACTGATAAGTTAGGTGCGGTGGCTATTACAATTTTTTATTATTGTTTTTTGGAAAAATCGGACCGCAGCCAAAAAACTGTCACCGAACCTAGATAGGTGCGATGTGAAAACACAGTTTTCAGCATTTTGAAAACGTATAAGCTGCCAAAACATAGTTTACCCAAACAGATCCAGTGTGTTTTCAAAACGCCACTGTACCGAATAAGCTGCCCCAAACTATTTTGCTTCATATAAGGTTATATAAAAGACACCACACAACTCTTGCGTATTTACATATTCAACACGTAAAATTTCATTTTTTTCATTTATAACACTTAAATCTTTTCTTCAAAAAAGGTATTATTATTACTAACTTCTAAAATGTGAAACACAGCCTTTTTTAAGCATAGGTAAAATGGTGTTGAAATAAAAAATTAAATTAGAAGTGTTAGATATGTAAATACAATGGAATTTGGTGCTATATATATAATTCTTCGTAAAAGAAATTAATTTTTTCACCCTCCCTTAGATCCGCCTCTAAAGATAACAACTGTGATGTGGACTCATAAGAATAAATTGCAAATAATGCCTCTCACCATTGGCAAGCGGCATCATGTGCATACCACATCATATTCATGTGATTATATATATTCTATTTGTGAATGAGCTAAAAAAATTACAAAAGTAAAGGAGTAATTATGTGTTTATTAATTTAGTGGGACCCACAACCTATTGATCCAGTGACATGGATGGCCATGATGGACCCAATTAATCCGCAACTACAGGTGACATATCATAAAGAAAGAATGAATAAGTTCAGAAACACATGCATTGTAGTTTGTCTTCTAGCTTGGGAAAAGCTAAAATTACTTGGTCAAAAGTGCCTTTTGATTTTCCTTCTTTTTCTTCTAATATTGAGATTCAGCTCTGCAGGCCGATCATAGATGATGTACATCCAGATGATGGATGTGCAGATGACGATCTGATTGTTAAACGTACGGTATCATGCAATTTATTGTTCACACATCTGATTAATCAGACGTAATATTTTTTCTAATTCTACATAATGCCTGAAATTGTCTTGTATGATTGTTATTAATGTATTAATAAATTTTAATTTAAGAAAATATATAAGACTTTAATATGTAGATATAAATGCTAGATAAACAATGAAATGGGGATTTTAGTAAGGATACTGTTTCAATATCTTGAATTTATTTTAAATTTAATGTAATATATGAGCTGATCAATTATTCTTGCACACATTTTAAAGTAAATCAAAGACGTTTAGAACTTACTGCACTGTAACCCAAGTCTGTAGCGCCCACATAAGCTGGAGAGTATCTGAACATAAACGCAAGGATGTCGTTAAAATAAATACACGTATATAATCTACTCAGTGCTATTACAAGGAATCAAGTAAATATTTATTAGTTGCTACAAAAATTTCTCTATATATAATAAGTAATATATAACCCATGGAGTAAAAAAATAATCATATTCGTATTTCGTAATTTTCTTAGAATTTTAATTTATATATATATATATATATATATATATATATATATATATATATATATATATATATATATATATATATATATATATATTGCTTGAAGTTTGGGCGTACTTATTCGCTGCTATGCCTTATCGCTGTTGGAAATTGTGTTTGAGCATCTTATCCGAAAATGCAGTTGATTTTTCATACTAAACATAGAAGCGGGTTGAACCTCATGGTCCGCATTTCCAGATAAGTGACTAATCTGAATAAGCATGGCCATACAAAGACATATAATATAAAAAATGCTGAATTTTTATATATTTACAAATTTAGTAATTAAATTTTATATTTATTTATACATGAATTTAATATCCAAAGTACAACAAATTATATATATGGCAAACGATGTATTTTCTCTTAAGTTAAAATTAGTGTTATTTTTAATATGATTTAAATACTTGAGTGTTATGTAATATAAAATTTTACTCTGTTTTTTATGCCAATCAATATAAAGATAGCGTTGCAAAATACGTTAATTGAAAAAATAAGGAGCATTTTTTAAAGAATAAATACCATTGGCTCCGCGTGGGGCCAGCAAGATTTGACGGTGCCGCCAGGCTGTGCCATCCGGCAACCAACAAAAGAGAGAGAGAGAGATTACCCGAAGGCTCCGGAGGCCGTATAGAAGGGAATTCCTCCCACGTATTGCGGGTAGAAATGGGCAGACAACGCCTGTGTAGGTGCACCCGCATAATACCACGCTGCGTTAAACGTCGTCCCTCTCTGTGTTGACAATCCTCCTCCTGTTCCCCCAAACGCAACTTTCCTCACAAAATCACCGAACATGAAAACAAAATCAGTAATCACAGTTGCGTTCTCCGTAATAAAATCTCCCAATACCGAGTAACAAAGAGAATTAACCTTTGTTCAGTTGCATTGGAGGCTGGGGAGCCGGTGTTACTGGCGGCGAGATCTTGCCGCCCGGCCGACGCGCTCCGAGGGAAGCCAGGTTGCAGTTAGCCCGACGGCCATTGATCACAGGTGTCGGGTCCTCACAAGCCTTCCTCGCCGCTTCCTCCTCCTTAAACGTCACCTGTGGTCAAGATTCCCGACAATCAATAACGAGGAGCTAGGATTACATGCAGAATTCATATATGTGAATTGATAGTATTTGATACAAATAATCACACGCGAAATATTTTTTAACATAACATGTGGAATTCAAACATGCGGGTCGATAGTATTTGGTGATATTATGATGATATTGCTTCACAATACTATAAAATATCATCAAATCTGCACATATCATAGATGGAGATTGGATATCAACACAGAATTACTAAATGCTATCAAATTTGTATTCAATCTCATCTGCATGTAATAGTTTTTATTGAAGGAGAGATAGATGTAGAGAAATTAGGAATAGGTAATGTAAAGAATAAGATATTACGAAGCCGTAGCCTTTGGAGCGGCCGGTGAATTTGTCGGAGATGATGACGGCTTCGAGGATATCGCCGTATTTTTCGAAGTGGTTGCGGAGGACGTCCTTTTGGGTTTCCCAAGCAAGGCCGCCGATGAAGACCTTCGTCAGTGTCGTGTCGCCGAACTGCGGCGGACCCATTGATCAGCGCAAAGGACAAGCTTTGACGTCGCTCTCCCTCCCGTTTATCTCCCCCTTCTCCTCTCTATTTATCTGAGGATCTGTGGAGAGGATCTGTGGTAGAGGGATGAAGGGGTGGGCAAAGAGGGATGGGGGAGAGGGTTTGGGGTTATATAATGGGAACGGAAATCTGACTGGATCTGCCTTTGAAAGGGTAGTTTACATACATGCCATTAGACTCTATTATATTTACATATCTAACATCTAATTATATTTATATTTTGACCATTTTAGGCCGTGTTTACATTTAAGTTAATAGGATTTATCAAATTCGCACAATTATGTGAGCTCGCGATGGAGATGGAACGAGTGAGTAGCGACGGAGTAAATTCATGTAATTCGCTTCACTTTCAAATTTGATAAATCCGAGTTTACGTCGCAGAGGAGAAAGAACGGGGAGCAACAGAAGAAATTAGAGAGAATTGGATTTAAAAGAGAGTTGAAGAGTTGGATTTAATTTTATCTTTATTTTGGTGTTTGACTGAATTTAGGTGAAGTTCATTACAAAAATACTGAAACCCACTCATTATAAAAAATTTAAGCATAAAAAGGCATTCACTTTTAATAATAAAAGTGATATTTTTGAAGTGGTATTATAATTTTAGTGCGAATTAATTTTATTTTTATTAAATATATTTGAAATTAAATTTTGGAAATTATCTTTCTAAAGTTCTTAGATGTATATATATATATATATATATATATAAAGTCAAATTACCTTAAAGAGTAACGTGGGTTTGAGTCGTTTGACTAAAGAAGTGGAGGGAGGATATGTACCAAATAAGGGATAGGATAAATTTCAAAGTTATTAAATTTATTTTAAAATTAAGTGCAATGCAAAAAAACTTGATTTGAAGATATTATGTTTAATTTAAAATAAATAAATAGATTTGATAAAAAGTTTGCTTATGTACTATAAGCAATTTTTTTTTCTTAAAATTTGATTAGCCGTGATTTTGTATCAATAAATTTGTATCAAGCATGAATCTTGATACAATTTTGATAAATGACCGTCAAAATTCAAATTCAAGATTATTCGATCCTCAATTTCCGCAAGTTTATAGTCAAATTGATTGCTCCAATGGTGTCAAATTAGGTGGTTAGAGAGGTTGCTTGTTAAAGAACCAAAATGCCCGTCCCCAGAAAAGCTATAAATGGGCCCCTCTCTTCACTTTGGAGAAGAAAAAGAAGAGAAGAAGAAGTGGAATTCTAGAGCAAATTTTATAGAGAATACCTGATGAGTCACTACTGGACTCCATAATTGCAAACCACCATTGAGCATCACCCGTTGGACATTGTTAGTCATCATCGACCGCCGATGGCCGGCACTGTTTGGTTGTGTTTTATAAAGAAAAATGTACTTCTTGGTCTAAGATAGCAACTCCCTTTCTCTTTGTTATGCGAGCAGGGTTACCCTTGTACTTAAAAATAAATTGTAGATTACTTTAAATGGTTAGACCACAAGATTTTTTCCCTTCAAAGGTTTTTTCACTTAAAAAAACATTAGTGTCTCCTCTAGCTAATTTTTTTATCTATGTGTGTGCTGGATCTTTATGCAATTCTATGACATTAAATTATCCCTCTATTATTGCAAATTTTTGACATGCAACAGTTTGATGTTATTAACAAGAAATAAAGTCCCGTATATAGAAGTCTATATTTCTTCAATGAATAACAAACATAATATATGACCTTCTTGCTCTAATAATTGTCATTCCAATGCACAGTCTCAAAGATCGGGTGCCAAGCTTCCACTTTATTTCCCAGTGATATACATTACTCAACTAGTGGAGCAACCTCCTTTGCACCTCATGAAGATCATGTATGAAGAATGAAGAAATCTTAAAATGAAATCCTCAAACTTATATGTGAGGCTTTGAAAACTGATGATATTGCATACTAAAGGGCACAATTACCTCAAAATATCCTTGTTTGGAGGTACATGTTTAGCACCCCCTCCATACACCAAATTTCAATACACATGGATAACATAGCTTAACCTCATCTAATTTGTGACAAGTTATGAAGTACAGTGCAAGAAGATTTCCTTAAAGGAATTAAAGTATTGTTTCCACTCAGTGTAGTTACGAAAATTCTTCTTCTTTGGCTGATGTCATTCTTCAAAACTCTATTCCAATAGTGTTTAAGCCTCCAAGCATTTTTTTTATTTTGAAAAGTCTAAGCCATATGAATACATTGACCATTATAGAATCATCATGCATATGAAATGAATTTCTAACGTGCTATTTTGTCAAATTTTTTATCCTACTTTGAAGGCCAAGCATGTATTTAGTTTTCTTCACTCATAAAAGAGTATGACATTCACTTCTTACCGAGACCTACTATCAAGTCACAAGTATTTGCTGATTTTATAGTTGAATTTACAATCTCTACTCTTATTAAACAATTCATGGCACTTGGAGCACTGCCTTGCTAGGATGGATTTGAGAGTGCTAGCGGGCTCCATCTTTTCCATACTTTGGATTGAATTCTTCTGGCGTGAGGATAATAGGCAAGGAGATTTGACAGTCGTGTAGACTAAAAACATCAACTTAACAATAAATTGGCAAGGTGTAGGTGGTTGTACAGTGAGTCAGAATAAAAAATAGTAGCTTTCCTAGTGTGAACAATAGTTTCGTGAAATTTGTACAATGAAGGAAGCCTCCATATGTCCATGAGAAATCAATACCTAAAACCCATCATCTTACACCTTAAAGAAATCTATGGATACAAAACTTCAACCAAAATAACTAGGATAAAACATATTCAAATAACATAATGATAGCCAAAGTCCTCCAAACTAAAATAAATAACAAATATATAGCTTCCAAATAAATATGTTACATAGAAATAAAAAATAGAAAATGAAAAAAATGAAAAAATTGAATAGAAACAATGGTTTAAAATAGAAATTAAGATGATAGTCTTTGAGATTTCCTTGATTGCACATTTTATGACTCCCACGATCCTGCGGTAGAGGAACAAACACTTAGTGTCAAACTTCAACATTCATAATTCATAGATGGAATAGTATCATTGCTTAGTTAAATCACATCTTAATTGTATCTAAATATTAAATAAATTACGTAATTCGAGAAAAAAATCTCACCTTCTTGATGGCTTTTAATCGTGACACTCATTACATCAGTGTTTCCTACAATTGTAGAAGATGATCTTGAAGCTAGCATGATATGTGTCCACTTCTTCTTCATTGGATGGACATTACTCTACATGCATAATAGTCTCCTTTTTACCCATGAAAGACCAAGTCCTTATAATAAAGGAATATCAAAATAAAATTCTTCAGCTCTTATGCAAGGCTCGATAATCGCCATAAGTGTTTGTCGGCATCAAATTTTTATGTCACACATGTTGGGTGTCCACATGACTGGCTCAGAATGATTCACTGCTCATTGATAGCGCATTGTAGCTCAAGACACCCATCCTAGACCTTTGGTACATGTTCGGGGCACGAAACTAGGGTCTGCGATGATCTGAACTTACCCAGGAGAACTCGTAGTTGGATAAACTCACCCAGGACATTGGAAACGTTTAATGTTCACTCTGGTGTTTAGAGGTATTTCTATATCCATTAGGAGCCTCCCAAGGGTCAAGAAAAGTCACGGAGCCCTCCTGCACGCACTACAAAAAAATTCACGTGGAGTTGGCCTTGACTCCAAATGTGTTTTATACCTGATCCGTTGTTGAAAGACCCAAATCCATAAATTTGGACTCTTCTGAAGCCAAGAGTAGTCGCCAGGATTCCCCACACACATTTTGGGGAAATTTGGGTTCAGATCGATTATACCCCCACGGGGGTCCGGAACGCCCGTCGGAACAAAAAGTCCAGGTTTGAAACCAATAAATTGTTCATCTCTAAGTTACAGGGCCATATTACAGTGATACACAATTTTCTATGGCTTCCAGAATGATGAGAACCAACCTACGATTAGCCAGGCATAAATTAGAGTTTAGAACACCCTACCCGCACCGTAGTCCAGAGTGACCATTAGCAATGATTTTTGAGATAGATGATTGATAAAATACATATTTAAGGGGTTATATTTTAGTCATTCTTGGTTCCTCATAGCTCAAAAATCAAAGAAACACTCCACTGGACGGTCTATGTGAAAATGAGCATTTTTGCTCCACTCCATAGCCTAGGTGCCACCTCGGGCGCCCAGACTCTTAAAATTACCTTTAGAGCCTCAAAAGTTAGCCCATGGAAGCATGGCACTAATTCTTCCACCAAGACACTAGACCCAGGTGCCTAGGCGCCAAAAATGAGAACAAACAGCCTTTTCTTGAGAGAAGAGAGAGTAGATGCCACACTTGTGGCACTTAGGCGCAAGGGTTACGACGCCTAGGCCCCGGTCCACTTCCAAGACACGAAAAAATATCAATTTCTTTGAGTTGTTCTGACCCAGACACACCTCCCTAAGCAGCTGTAATTGTAGGATTTCTTATTCCATGGGATATTTTCTTAGAGGGGATATAAATGAATGATTAAACACTTTTTTTGGAATGGTTTTAGATGAGGTGGCATGCCACTTAGCAGGGGGGGGGTTCGGCGCTGGTTTGCAACTTGAGTTGTAGGCTTATCTCCCTATGGGCTTCTCCTAGACATGATCTTTAGCATTTTTTTAGAGAGAGGAGAGGGCTACTTCTTCTTCCTTTTAGAAGTGGAGAGCTAGAGAGGAGCTGCAGTTAGAGCAAATATGGAGAGGACCTCAAGCAAAGAAGAGAAAACTTCTTCTCCTATAAAAATCCATCTTCTTCATCTTCTTTAATGTCTTCTTCGTCGTCTCCTTCATCTTCTTCCACCACTTTTCTTGAGTGTGTGATGATATCTTCTTGAGGAAGAGTTTGGATAGTAAGGGAGCAAAATGCCTACTCTCGTACGCTAAATGAGAGATTTATCTTAGCTCAGGGAAGGATAAACAGAGCTTCACCGGAGTTATAGATTTATCTCCGTTGGGGCTTCTCCTAGACATGATCTTCAACATTTTGTTGGAGAGAGGAGAGGGCTACTTATTCTTCCTCTTGGTAGTGAAGAGCTAGAGAAGAGCTTCAGTGAAGAGTAAATATGGTGAAGAGCTAAAGAAAAGAAGAGAAAACTTATTCTTCTCCTTTGAAAATCCATCTTTTTCATCTTATTCAATGTCTTCTTCCTCATATCCTACATCTTCCTCCACCACTTTCCTTGAGTGTGTGAGGATATCTTCTTGAGGAAGTGTTTGGCTAGCAAGGGAACAAAGTACCTACTCTCCTACACTAAAAGAGAGCTTTATCATAAATCAGGGAAGGATCACCGGAGCTTCACCGGAACTTTGTTGAATCTCAAAACTTTGCCAGAATCTTGCTAAGCTGTCTTTCTAAAGGAGGGCTTCTTCATTCTTTGGAGAAGGAGTGGAGCTTCGCTGGAACATCTCCATCTCTCCTACCATCATGAGAGCTTTATCCTAAGTGAAGAAACATGACATCAAAACACACGTTAGTGAGATTCTCTAAAATCCCTCACATTTTCCTTTCATAGCTAGCCCTAGGAATAGCTTTGGCCAGGTGTTATGAGTTCATTTAGCCACATGAGGCAAGTTAGCTGGCCAACACTAATCGACATGCCACACGCCTTTGGATTGACTATTTATTTCCTAGAGAAAACTATAGCTTAGGAAGCTTTCGTTGGATACATTCCTAGAGAATTCGAGAGATTCCTTTTTAAACCCTTTGATCTACACCTAAGTGGGTTGTAATGCCAATTACCCTTGCTTTGGTATTTCTTTCCCTCCTGGAAAGGTTGGGATATTTGTATTTTGTGAAACTAGAAAAGCTTTGTAGTGAGCTCACTTTGGAAAATCATGAGGAGTTATGGACTTGTAAAAGCTTTATAGCTTGTCCATTCCACAACATTGTGTAGAGTTTCCTTTGGAAATTCGAAGTTAAAGCTCCTTGCATGCTTTGCCAAAGTAGAAGGTGGCTATTTCTAATATCTATGTACTAAACCCTATGTGCCTACGTGAGTTCATAGGTGAGTGTGGCTTGCTATCAATTGTGATCATTCACCTTGCATGATCTATTATTTCATGATATGTGCCTTACATGAAGCATGTCGCACTAGCATTTTTTTTAACTGACCGCTTCGACCGATCGACATAGCACATCACCTCGACCGGCCAACCCGACCTCATTGACCGATCACTTAGGTCTGAACAGTCGACTTAACCCCTGTCAACCAACCACTTAGGTCTGATAGGCCACCTGACTCTGTCGACTGATCACTTTGGTTCGACCAGTTGCCTTAGACTGGTAAACCAAACACGTTGGTCCAGTCAACCACCTTAGTCCAACTGGGCCCGTTGGCTACGTTGCCCCAACTTGACATACTCGGTAGACCCAGTAGGTCGAACAATCAATTTCTCTTGCATAGTGTTTAATTTCCTGATTTTGCAATAGAACATTCATCACTTGCACCATTATCATGCATATTTGAGTATATAACCTCATATAATCACATCGAATACTTGCACCTCCTAATGACACATTACTCCACATTTGCTTCATGAAATCCTCATTTCACTTAGCACCATGTTACAAGTGGTTTGCACTTGCACTTCCCACCTTCGTGTGTTTTCTTGCATAACACTTTGCATGTTTCATGACATGTGCATTTACATGTGTCGCACTTTGATTTGTGTTTCTCACACACTTATCCCTCATGATCACTTATCATGTGAATAGATATCTCTTCACTGATCCAAGCTGTTGTGTAATTCTCTCCAAAAGGAGTTATGTCCCTACATTTCTAATTCAGAAGCTACCTCGGTGGATGGAACTAGGGACTTGACATTTGTAGTGGTGTCTAACAGCTCAAATCTCTCTCTATAGGTTCTAGGGTTCCCTCCAGCAATAGAGCAAATTTTTTCCAAAATGCATCACTCTCATTCTTAACCACTAAATGCTCTATTGTGTCTTCTTCCAAAGTTTCAACAAATTAGCTGGATACTACCCAACCCACTACATAATTTCTATGACAGTGATTGTCACTTGAATCTCAGAGCAATCACATTGAATTAGCGACCTCATGATCATTGACACTTATGGTTAATTTACCTTGTTGAATATCAATCATCATTCTACCCATGGTTAAAAAGGGTCTACCAACTATTAAAGGTACCTCCATGCCCTCCTCCATATCCATTACCAGAAAATCTATAGAGAATATGGATTCATCCACTTTTACCAACACAACCTTAATAATTCCCATCAGGTAGGCTAATGATCAGTTAACTAATTGGGGTTAGATTAGTAGTTTGGACCTTTCCTAACCTATTTCTTTTGAAAATGGCTAGTAGAATTAGATTTATACTTGATCTTAAGTCATAAAGGGCCCTCCCCAAAAATTTATGACACATGGATAGTTAAAGCCTCTGTACTTCATCCTCTAGGGAAACTTCCTCTGCAGAATGACACTACACTCCCCAGTCAGGGACATTGTCTCAAAAATCCCTAGTTTCCTTTTCTCGGTCAATGTATCCTTCATGAAATTGGTATAATTAGGCATTGATTCTAGGGTTTCAATAAATGGGATATTTATGGTTATCTTTTTTAACACCTCTAGAAACCTTAAAATTTTTTGTTCAATTTTTGCTTTTGCAACTTTTGGTTGAAAGGGTGGTGGGCATCTCCCATGCTTAAACCTATAGCATGAAACAAGTCATCCTAAGCCCTTCATTGTGGTCTCACTCTCACATCCTATTGTAGAGTCCAAGAAAATGACATTCTTCTCCTTTCGAGTGTTGGCTTCAAACTCCTTCCCATTTCTTAACTTCACAGTCCGCTCTTGCTCCTTGCCTTTTTCATTAGTGTTCACTTTAGTGTTACTTGGGAGTACACTTGGGAGTCTATTGTTCATCAAATTTTTAAAATATAATAATTGGTTTTATATGTTTTTAATGGCTGCAATTCACTCTGTAATTGATTCCCCATTTGAATTATTAGCTCCTCATAGGGTGACTTGTTATGCATAGGCTGGGTATTAGCTTGAAATCTTGGTTAGTATGATTGCTTCTAAAGATTAATTCCGTATTTTTTCCAATTTCCTATAGGGTTGGCTTAAGGGTTGCCCACTGCTAGTTTTGTATAGCTTGGTTATGATTACTCCTTTAAAAGTTTGGATGATTTTTCTAGTCAGGATTGTATGTACTGAAATAAGGGTTATTGACATGTTTTTATGATAATACCAACCTCTAAAGTTGTAATGCTAGGATCTACCACTTGTATATATGATCCCTTCACTTTGTGGGAATCATGCATGGAATTCACCCCAAGAGTATCTAACTTCCTAGAAATGATAGCTACATGGTTGGCTAAGATAGTTCGAATATCCGCCTCGTGTACAGTAGAAACTTTTTGGGGCGTGACTCTCTTATAAGACCATTTAAAAATATTGGTTTCCATCTCCTCCATCAACTCATAGGCTTCCTCAAAAGGTACGGACACCAATGATCCCTCAGCTGCAACATCTAAAAGAAACCTAAGGGAACCTATTAACTCATTATAAAAGGTCTACATAATGAGCTGATCGAGCAATTCATGGTGTGGGAAACTCCGAAGTAGTTTCTTGCACCTCTCCAAGCCTAAAAAATTGACTTTCCATCTATTTAGGTAAATGAAGTGATCATTCCTAAGCATGACAGTCTTAGATGGAGGGAAGTATTTTACCAAACAATTTTGGGCAAGGTTAATCCAAGTAGTTATAGCTCTTGGGGCAACCTATTTCAACCACACCTTAGCTTTATCCCACAGAGAGAATGGGAACAACCCAGTTCTAACAACTTCACTGATGATACTATTTTTGGCATCAATTTTTGATGTCATGAGTGAAGGATGTGTGTTCGAGTGCTATGGAACATTGCTTGATGCATGCATTGATTCTCACAAGGCAATATATCAATTTGAGATCTTTTAGCGCATGTTAAGGGACACACTGTCGAGATTGTTCTGCCAGACTTTGGCCATCTCTTAGGCAAAGACGGGGTAGTATTTTTTTGTTGAATAGATCTAGTTGGACCAAATGATCTCATTTGTCGCGCCGCGCGTGAAAATGGCTTAAATTTGCCCGTCCATCAGTGAATTTGTCTGTGTGATGAAAGTTGATGAAACTGACTGCGTGAGCATGTCTGGAATGTTAATTTTGCCTAGGACAACCATGTTGCTTGGGTTCCATACACGAGTAGTTAACATATTTGAACTATAAAATAAAAAATAAAAGAAAAAAAGGTAAAAATCCTTTACTAAAACTCACGCACGACCTCCTCCCTTTCTCAGATGCGACATGCCCTTTTTTAGTTCGATGCTTAAGGCCTCGAGTTCTCTGCATTAGCCACCTCCCTCTCTTCTCGTCGGTAAAGGACAAGCCTCCGGCCGACCACTGACCTTCCACCAACACTCCCTTCACTCGGTTGAAGCTCTAGCGCCCCCTCTCAGGTTTGATCTCACAAAAGGATGACCCCCATGCGCCACTTCGCTTGCGAATTACACACCTTCTGTAGCCTTCCCTCAAGCTGATGAGCATTAGTAGCTAGCCCAACTTCTTCTTATGCAACTCCCTTTTGTTTCTGTGCTCACCGACCGCTACTCCTCTTCAATAGTGATTATGCCCGGCCTTTGGATCTCTCCACCATCAAACTTTTACCGTTGTCAATCACTACTTCCTGGCAAGCAACATGACACAAAAAACCTTGCTGACTCCCTTGATTGATGCTCCCTCTCACAGGAAACCTTCTCTTTGTTCTCCTAACATGGCCCGAGGCCCCCATCGACCTCTTTTCCCTTATGGGGCACTGACCACATTGCGATGCAAGGCCTCAACACGAACAGCCTCTCTTGCAAAGTTACGTGTCGATCACATTTTTGTTTGCTATAATATTTATTTCAGATACTTGTGTACCTCCTACTTTACTCGTTTGGGTTTTTCGTTGCTAGATATGTCGCACATGTGCTTCTCTCCCCTCGATAGGAGAGCTTCCTCCAACATGAAGAAATATGTTTGTAACCTTTGCGTTGGTGAGAACCCTAAACTCTTAGCCAACCCTGGGGTTAGTTTTGATAGGTGTGTTGGTTCGGTCGCCCACACGGGGTGAGTGTGTCGGCCGACATTAGTCGGTGTGGCTAACTCCATTGGATTGGCCATTGATTTCCTAGAACTAGCCCTAGGTTAGAAATCCCATGTGTTGCCATTTCTATACAAACCTGAGTGATTTCCCTCTGTGAGCCCTAGGTTTAAATCCCGATGGCTTGGAATCTCAATTTCCTATAATTTTGATGTTCCCAACCTTTCTTGGAGGGGTTGGTTGAGTTCGATCTTGAACGATGGGAAAGCTTTGTAGCTAGCTTATTGGGTGAAATTGCGAGAGTTCGTAGGATGGAAAAATCTTTGTAGCCAGTCCTCCTTATGAGCAGTGAAGGACTTCCACAATGA
Source organism: Papilionanthe hookeriana x Papilionanthe teres (assembly GCA_022702705.1). Classification (NCBI taxonomy): domain Eukaryota; kingdom Viridiplantae; phylum Streptophyta; class Magnoliopsida; order Asparagales; family Orchidaceae; genus Papilionanthe; species Papilionanthe hookeriana x Papilionanthe teres. The sequence goes on along the minus strand of CM040426.1, from coordinate 38,065,533 downwards.
GAAATTAGAGGGTGAAGTCTTCCACATTTCCACGTCAATGTCATAGGTGACTATGTCGCGAATCTAAGTTTGTCAACCCTAGGTACCTACGTGAGATCGTTAGGATGAGTTTAACACAGTCAAATATTTTGGGTTTCATGGCATATGTTCACTTTGGGTCCATTGGCCACCATAGGCTAATCCTCAATCCTTTTTTGGATTTAATCATCCGTCTCAGACCTATCACCCTATCTCTTGATTTTTGATCGACTGCTACATGTCGATCACCCGTCTTAGGTTCGTTCGACTATCTCGGACCGACCACCCTATCTTTTAGGTTTGATTGGCCACTTTTTGTCAATCACCCATTTTGGGTTCGATCTACCGTCCCGGACCGATCACCATATCTCTTGGATTTGATTGACCGCTATGCATCAATCACTTATTTTGGGTTCGATCAGTCATCCCGGGCTGATCATCTTATCTTCCAGGTTTGATTGGTCGTCCCGGACTGATCATCCTATCTTTTGGTTCAATCAATTACCATGGATCGATAGACCCTCCTCTTATGTGTGATCGACCACCATGGCTTGATGGACTGACCACTTGCATGTTTGTGTGTCTCATGCATCTTGCATGTATCTGCTTTTATGTGTATTTGGTTGTTATTAGGGCAAAGTGTAATTCTCCTTAGTGTTGTCCTATACCCTTGGTGATTGAACATTGTATTTGATTGAGTTGCATTTCGAATGTTGATTCATGCACTCATCCCGCTTGTTGATTCTTCATAATGAGGCACTACTCATTATATGTTGCATGGTTTTCCCTGCTAATCTTGTTTTTCTTGCAGGTCGAGTTATTTCTCTTTTTCCTATGTACCTTTTTAGAGTCCTAGGAGAGTCACGTAGTAGAAATAAGATACGGGCACGAGTTCCGATTCGTCTACACTCCTACCTTTGAGTTGTGTGACCATATGTGAGGCTACCATCATATATTTAAATGATGTTTTAATATAAATAAAATAAGATTTAAATCTAGCCCCAATCCTAAACATCCTACTGCTGCGTGGCTAGGGTTGCCAAAATGACTTTTTATTTCTCGAACAACCCATGTTGCGCTCACTAAGCAAATGATCCGAACACGAACACATTTTTTGTGTTCGAAATATAAACAATTTGAACACGATCATTGATCTTTTTTAACGAGCCGAACACTAGCTGAACATGGGCTCCGATTCGTTTAAACTCCTACCTTTGAGTGTTAGATATGTAAATACATAAGAATTATGTGGCATATTTAAGTAAAATTTCCTAATTTTTTTAGAATTAATTTTTAACTTGATAAATCTACAATAACTTCTATATAGAGAGCTACAGCCGATCATAAATTCTAATGCTGAGTTCATTGCGTTAAACTTCATGAGTTATATTATTATGTTGCTAATAAGACATTTTGAGCATAAATACATAGCATATTGATAGAAAATAAAGTGATTAAATTCAATTTATAAATATATTTTATACAACCGGAAAAAAATCTTTTAATATATTTTTTACAACAGGAAAAAATAGTTTAAAAATAAATAAATAAATAAAAAAACTGGTTTCTGGAGGATTAAGTGGGAAGCCAGCATTTTGAACGGCAGGAGAACGTGATCCCATTTATTCAGTTCTTCAAAGTATGACAGACAAATGGAAAGTTGACACGCAAATAGAGAGAGAGAGAGAGAGGAGGGGGAGACAAGTGCTGGAAGTACAGCATGGGCTCATTGTTGGCTTGGTCCTTCTCAACGTGCTGGTGTTTCCATGGCTTGGAGGGCTTTAACGGGGAGCTTGATTCCCTTAACTCCCTTAACATTATGCGTAGACCAAGTCCGTTACAACCCCAAATTATACTTAATATATATATATACATACACACGCAAACAAACAATAATACATACCTACATACATACATACGTCTTAGTGCTGACCCGTATAATGGATGGGTTGAATTCAGGTCCAAAATATAAACCCACTTGCTTAGGTGAGGTTCAGGTTGATCCGATCAGCCTGATAATGATTCAAAATTGATTCGGCCTATTATACATTGCAGAATTCCGATTCACCTGTATTGCAAAAATCAAACGCCCTAATTTCTTTCCATGTCATCACTGGTAGGATAGTCTTAACTCTCAAAAGGATAATGTGGGAAGTTTGGGGAGCTCTAATAACTCGTTTTCTCGATTTCTCCCATGCTCTCTGTTATTCACAAACTAGATCTTTTTCATTTTAATTCTCATCATAGGTTCGAATCAAACCATATGCTTTGTCATTCTTTCACCTTTTAAATTCTAATTTTTCATCTTTAGTACCTTTGTTGTTAGTAGGTTCACAAAATTTTGCATGGTCGTTAACCGATGACATTATTGTAACTCGTTGGTAAGTCCATTCCCGATACTTGTGATCTGACTTCTCAGCCTCACTTACTCGACTCCCATTTATCTTTTTTGATGGAAAATGGAAAGCTAGAAAAGCTCTAATGATTTTTACTTGCATAATATGATTCATTGATCCTAATTGTATTATTGAAGAATTTTTAATTTGAAGCTCAAATGTAAAATAGAATGCGCTAAATTTTGAAATAATGCCTCCAAATGATTTTAGAAAACAAAGATATCAGTGTAAGAAATGTGGCTCAATTTATCAATTTAAGAACAAGTTTGGCGCAAGAAATTTGAAACGTTGCGTACAAAATAGCAAGAAAAAGAAGTATTCAGTTCGTAATCTATGTCCGAGGGATGCAGGTGCTGAACTTAGTTCGTGATTTTGAGCTGCAAAAGATGAAGGAAACATAAACCATAAAGGAGTACTTTGACAGGCTACTCAACATAGAAAATAGTGTCAAATTATTGGGTTCTTCATTGGAAGATTCAAGGATTGTTCAGAAAATCCTTGTAACAGTGCCTGAAAGATTTGAGGCTACCGCCACCATCTTAGAAAATACAAAGGATCTGACAAAGTTTACTTTGTCAGAACTCTTGAGTGCCTTGCAAGTACAAGAGCAAAGGCGTGCAATGAGGGAAGAAGGAGCCGTTGAAGGAGCCTTACAAGTTAAGCATCAAGAAGATGAAAAGAATTGGAGATTCAAGAACAAGAAGTCTCAAGCCACAAATGGACAAAGCTCTACATCTGGGAATAGAAGCAAAGTTGGAGTAAAGAAAGATTTTCCTCCATGTTAGCATTGTGGCAATAAAAGTCATCCTCCATTCAGATGCTGGAGAAGATCAGATGCAAAGTGCAACAAGTTTAATGAAATGGGACATGAAGCTGTCATTTGCAAGAATGAAAATCAGCATCAAGAAGATGAAGCACAAGTGGCAGATCAAGAAGAAGAATATCATATTTTTGTTGCAACTTGTTTCACTAATTATGAAACAAGTGAAAATTGGCTCAATGATAGTGGCTGTACTAATCATATGACACATAACAAGGAGTTGTTCAAGGAATTGAAGAGCACCAAGTCCAAGAAGGCCAGAATTGGGAATGGTAAATATATTGCAGTCAAAGGAAAGGATACTGTAGCCATTTCAAGCTGTTCAGGAACTACGTTGATCACCAATGTTCTCTATGTACCAGATATTGAACAAAATTTGCTCAGTGTTGGTCAATTGATAGAGAAGGGATTCAAAGAGATGTTCATGGAGAAGGCCTGTGTGATAGAGGATGCTACGAGCAAAAAGATGTTCAAAGTTAAGATGGCAGGAAGGAGTTTTTCACTCAATCCAATGCAGGAGGAGCTTGAGGTTCACCAGTTAGTCAACGACATTTGCAAGAACAATGATGCTGCCATCCACTTATTGATATGCAAGTCAGCCAAGGTTAGGACAAAACCTATTGTCAAAGACTTTAAGTTATCCGTTGACGCCCCATGCTTAGAGGAGAAATAAGAGGCCACAATGAAGCTTGTTAAAAAACCACCAGAAAGGCATGCTTTGATCAAGCCAGTTATCATCAATCGAAAAATTGAAGCTTCAGTGAAAAGGATGATAGGGAAATATGCAAAGAAGGTTCTTTATAGGTTGAAACAAGCTTCAAGTGCTTGGTATAACAAGATTAATGAGCATTTCATCATCAACTTGTTTTTTCTAAGAGAAGTGCAGAAAGAATAATTTGTGACTCTGGTTGACTTCAAATCAGAAGATCGGTTGACAAATTTGTTTATAAAGTCACTTCCAATAAGCAAGTTTGAGTTTCTAAAGCAGAAAATTGGTGTTTGCAACCCCTAAAGCAAGGAGGAGTGTTGGAATATTTTCTTAGGACTGCTTACATGTTTTCATGTTTGGTTGGATTTAAATAAGTCCTTAATCCGAGGAATCAGTTTTATTTTCTTTAAATCTTGTTTTAAAGTTTTGATTTCTTTTAGCTATATTTATGGACATTAATTAGGGAGCCTTTATTACTTTCCTTTATTTTTTTCTCTGTTATGTATGTGGCGGCAATTCAAATCAGAGTGCTATAGCCCTTCTTCTCTTTTCTAAGGAAGCTGATTCTAAGTTTATTCTCTTTGTCTTTGTCTTTGTCTTGGTTCAAGAATCCTTCAGAAATGACTGTATATACACTAAGAAGATGGGACAAATGCAAGTTTGCTACATAAATCATCTAACTAGAATTAATTTGACGTCTGTTTTGTGAAATTCAATTAATATTTATTGGCTTTATTTGTTTGACTTCATAGTTTTTTTTATATGCTTGGTAATTACATATATATATATATATATATATATATATATATATATATATATATATATATATATATATATATATATATATATATATTCATAACATTTGAATTTATGCCTCCAAAACTATAAATTTTTACCTTTATTCCATCATTTGAAGCCATGCATTCTTTTACGACTAATTGGTAAATTGAAGGCAAGATTTTCTATATCACTTTAGACAATGTTTAGCTTAATAACATTTCTATTGGCTTTTTAAGAAATCATTTCAATTTAATTGGATGACTTCAATGTTATGAGAATTCTTTTATTCGTGGGATTGTGCACATATTAAGAACTTAATTGTTTAGAAAGGCAAAGAGGAGATATATGACTCTATTTCAAATGCGCTTAAATAAAATAAGCCAAAGGATTTCAAGCTAGAAAGAAAAAAATTTTAAAATGTATAAAATAAAGTTATCTAGACAATAAAAGAGGATTGAGGCAAGATGTTCCAAATAGGTAGACTTTCATCATGCTTGATAGCACTATCTATTTGAGATATATTTTTTTACATATAGAGTTAAGTGATTCCAAATATAAATTTTGACCGTCAAATAATGAGTATGAGAATATAGTTTATATATATATATATATATATATATATATATATATATATATATATATATATATATATATATATATATATATATATAAATTTATATGTATAGTTTCTCTTCTAAATAACTCTCTCTTTCTTTTTCATATGTCAAACTCATAATTATTATTTTAATCCAAGTAAAATGTATTATCATATAAGCTTTGAATCTTTGATGAAGATTATAACATGCTTATAAAGTTTGACCTTAATATTTATTTATGTGAGGCTAGAATTGATATAAACATTGAGTTTAATATTTTGCATTGTTAGAGGGATAATTAATATATGTTTCCTAAGATGATTATAATGACATGTGACATTTTATACATTCCAATTTTAATTACTACTTCAACAAGACATTTAATAATAGTGAAAGTTTGCTTGATCAATATGAAAGTTCATTAAAATATGATATTGTTGAGACATTAATGTGTGTGAAAGATTGGTCGCATTGAGTATACTAAACATATATTAAAAAAATTATTATTATTATTATTAAGCAGATCAATGTTAATATAATGTATTAATGTTTATTGTACTCTTCTTTATTTTTGCAAATATGATGGATACCAAAATTAAGGCATGAAAGAAAAGTTTTCAAAGTAAAAAATTATTGAAAATAAAAGTGAAAATTGATATAACTCAATCAACATGAAAATTTAGTGCTTTGTTGACTTTAATATGTTTTATGCTTTTATTGGCTTTGTTAAGAATGAGTGTCTGTGCTTGGATAGGAGGTTACCATGCCACTTAGAGCTGGATTGTGTAGATCACAAAGGAGTTTTAAAATTTCTCATTTTATAATGTATTCAATATCAAAACAAATATATTACATCGAGATGGAAAAATACAATCTAATGAGGAATCTAAACAAGAAATAATGATTTTAAGACCCAATGCCAACATGATAAGAAAAATTTTCCGTGCTATATTGGGTAAGATAAAGTTTGCTATATTGGGTAAGATAAAGTTTATATTATTCTAATACACAATAGCAGTAAATAAGCTAACTCAACAAGTTCGGAGTAACTTTATCAAATGTGCTACACACCTTAAATGATTATCTTATTTTTTATACTTTTTTTTGTGTAGCCACTTATGTAACCACCTTTGGGGTATTGACAAAAGCTTTAAGTGGGAGAGGTCACCCAATTGGCAATGAGGGAACCTCTTTCTTTTTCTCTTAGAACCGTACTCAATTTTCTATATTTCATCTTCATATCTAAAAGAGTTTTTTTTTTTCTATCACTGCAGAGATTTAGTCTATTTTTGACGGTCAGATGCTGTCAGTAAATATTAGAAAATTATTAGTTAATAAGAATTTGATGGATTTTTTTATGGTTTACAGGGTGTAGCTGATTTACTTGTAGGTATTCCGGTAATATATGGACTTTCCAATAGCATTTATTTGTTGAGGACCTACGGATGGGTAGTAACCTTAGGTTTATGCTGAAGGCATAACCATTGATAAGCTTTCAAGTCACAATTGGATGAATAAATGATGGCCAGAAGCCATATATTAATATCTAAAACACACATGTTGACTATGCATTGGTAATAAACAGACGGTCAAAGTCGGTAAGTTAATGCCAACTTGAAAAATTTGTTGGTTACTCTCGGATAGGTTGACTGAATAATAGAACAAACCATCGCTTTATTGATAGACCATCATTAGACTATCAGTTAGCTATCAGTCCATTCACTGATGTTCTATAACAATTAGACAGTAGAAGAGAGAAAAACTATCAGATAGCCATTGGAAAGCTATCAAATAATTATAGTATGTTTACTGTACTCATAAAGTTAAGTTTCGTTTAACTTAATGGTATTTCCCAGGATTATTTAGATTCTCTATCTAGGTTGCAAAATCCTAACTAGAATATGCCTATTCTATCAGGGTTTTGTAGTTGACCTACTCATTCCATTACGCAATGAGCAGAAGTCACTGTTCACAAGATATTTTAATATTCTTATCGCATCAGATAAAAATAAAATTACGATCGGAAGGTTAACACATCAGCATAAAAAAATTTATGCATCAAAAATGTGTCGAGGGAAACAGAAAATCTATAGAATGAAAATCAAAAGAAAACCATAAACTCTACATCATAAGAGTATGAAGGTGAGGTTACTTACAATTTTTGAAATAAGAAAGCACCAATACTTGCTATTGTGGGAATAAAAAGAGGCACAATAGAAGAGGTACAAAAAACTCTCACCGAGCTAATCCGTTTTTGAAATACACCGTGATTTTTCTCTGTTCAATATGAGTTACTTGACGATCTAATCTCAAACAAATTCACTCAAATTCTTATCTCACAACTCATCAATACCTCAAAAACCCACATG